>OY735240.1:31255714-31270714 GCA_963457665.1 Thysanoteuthis rhombus | reverse complement strand
AGTGGGAGAGAGAGGTGCAAAAAAGAGTGGGAGAGAGAGCGGTGCAAAAAAAAAAAAAGAGCAGTTCAAAAAAGAAAGAGAGGAGTGCAAGAGAGAGAGAGTGAGAGAAAGAGGTGCAAGAGAATGAAGGGTGAGAGAGAGTTGGACGTGAGCAAATGAAGTATAAGAGAAATGCAAAAGAGTTGAGGGAGGACGTGTAAAAGAGAGGAGAGGAGAGGAGGAGAGGTGCAGAGAGAATGGGGCAGAGTGCAGTGTGAGAGATTAAGGAGAAAGAGAATTGAGAAGAAGAGGAGAAAGAACTACCAAAGAGAGGAGTGGGAGAAGAGCAGAGACAGAGAGAGAGGTAAAAAAAGGAGAGAAAGAAAGAATTATATTTTGAATCTACAATTCAACATAGAAGGCCTGTATATGAGAAGCGGAGAAGTACAACAACTCAACAATTAATTATGATTCAAATAGGGATTAATCAAACACAAACTGAGAAATCCGCCAAAAGCTTTCATGCAAAGCAAAATGTTAAAATAAAGAAACCAATAAGAAAAATTCTCAGAACGAATCGGTTAGAAAGAAAAAAATGTGTATCACAAGTTCCATTGTATAAAATGGAGTCAACACTATTAAAATTTCAGCCTCATTTCTGTTCATAATAATAAGGAGAAAAATCACAAAAGAAAAACAAACATTATAAATTTAAACAATAACAATTAACTAGAAGACTGAAAGTTTCTTTGCATTAGATACTTGGCTCTCTTTCATATTCACAAGTCACAACATTTCAATCTTCGTTCATGCAATTTTTTCTCCCCAAGATGTTTTTGGGTTATATAGCAGATACAAAGCCCGGAAGAAAGAGGAAGGTTTGGTGCGGAGATAGCAACTCTGCCCAGTAAAACCTATATTCTACTAAAACTGCAATAGCACCACCCAGCCATCATCCCAGTGAGAACCTGGTCAGGAAGATTCTTCTTCAGAGGATCATATGATCCATTCCTGTGAAGGGCCCCAAGAAAGCCAGTTCATTGAACAAGCTAGCAATAAAGACAATAACTAGGTTAGAAAGACAAGAGTCAGGGGGAGTAAAAGCAGACTTGGGGAGAATCAGTCGAGAGTGGGGTAAAGGCAGCCGGATGTATGGGCCTAGCTGAAGGGAGTAGCCCAGTACCGGGTCTGATGGCAAGGTGTGGTTACAGCTCTATGCTTCCCATGAAATATACAGGAATAAACAACAGCAATAATGATCACATATGATGACGGAAATCATTTTCCAGGTGAAAATAATTCTGATAAACCATATTGACTCATCACTAGAGAAATATTGATTTATGCTGGATTTCTCCATTTTATGGCAACAGGGTCGAAGGGAGGTACATGAAGGTATTTTTGTTGTATGTAAGTTACACGAATATCATAAAATCTCAGTTACATATGTAAATAATAACAGGGAACAGGAAGATGGAGATGCAAGGAAGGCTTGAACCTGGATCTTCTATCCAAAGCCTACAATTCATATCGTGTGGTTTTCACCAGTTCATCATCAAGGCTTGGTATAAAGAAGCTGGTAGATTCAGGCCATCAACTCAAAAGCTTCATCCTCCTCCAGCTCATCCATTTTGTTTGGCTTTTACTACTACTACTACTACTACTACTACTCCATTTCATTTTACCAAAAATCATCACACAGAAAGAATATACATGAATATACTTGTGACAAAATTTTTTAAAAACAAACATTTGGTACCCTACGTATTCTAGGGATGCTTCTCCTTTGACTAGGTAGACAACACAAACACATTTGGGGTGACAAAAATAAAAATCTACTGAGTTATCGAGCTGCCCACCCTTCTGTATGGTGCCAAATCTTGGGTCATATATCAGCATCACCTATGTCAACTCAAACACTTCCATCAACATTGGCTCTGCACCATTCTCAACATGCTTCAAGTGATTTCATCACTAACACTGACATTCTCAACTCAGCATAGAAGTTATGTTGCAAAAGACTCAATTGCGGTGGGCAGGCTATGTGGCAAGGATGAAGGACAATCGTCCTCCAAAAACACCTCTGTTCGGAGAACAAGTCTATGGAATTCAGAAAGACATGAGGCCCTATAAGAGGGATACCCCTTAAAAAGGATAAATTTTAAGGAAAAAAACTACCACCAGTTGGCAACAGAGGCAATCCACAGAGAAATGGGGATGCAAGATCTAACCCCCCCCCACCCCCGCTGCCAAGGTAAGCTACAAAGCGAGTTTTGAAGGCAGCACTGCAAGACAGGAGCTTCCCCTGTCTGCCGGACTTTCTGCAATAGCTGGAGAAAGACATGCCTCTCTCACATAGGCATTGCTGGCCACCAGAGTGTCGTTGGAAAACCTTCCTTAATCTTTGTCTGTAAAGCCAAGCCATGATGATAGTTTAAGGAGTTCATTTTCTGTACAGTCAACAAAATGAAGAAAACAGAGATATATAGAGAAGAAAAAGGTCTGGTCAGTCACTCAATAGGTGTGACCAACATCCTTTGGCAACATGCTGTGTTGGTGGGGGAGGTGATCAATTAAAAAATTGGAAAAAAAGAGGTGATCAATGAACAAGTTTCTTCTCTCACTTTTCGCTTGATCACAAAAAAAGTCTGAATTTTCAAAATACAAGCATGAACACAACTGGGCACAAACAACTAGTCGATTTAGCATAAACTTTCATTGTAGACTGACCCCCCCCCCAAAAATAGCACACGTTTTTTTGTAGACATAAGGAGCAAATGTTTGAATATCCAGCCGTCCAGATGCATTGGCATAGTTTGGATATGTGATACATTCATACATACACAGCCAGCCAGACTGACACAAAAACTGAAGAAACCTATGTTGACTGTTTCTAATAAGAATGTGCTATATCAGCCAAACCAGTTTAACAGTAATGTTGTGAATTTGTAAATATACCATTTACATTAATGTAAAGAAACTTCTTCGATTTCCAATGGGAATAGATTTTTATAACAATCAACTTGATTAACGCAAACTTGAAGGACGAATTCCAGCAAATGAATAATTACACCTAGTCCCAGACTTACGACCTCCTGATTTCGAAATACATAGATACAAAAAGTTCATGTGAATATAAAAGTTACGCACCCAAATTGAAAAAAATAAGTAACATACATGTGGAATGACTTGAACAATTCACTTTCTACAGTTATCGGAAGATTACTTAACTAAATAGTCTTTGTCCTATTTTTCATTTTCACAATATGATTAAATATCTATTTTCTATTTCATTTAAAATAAACTCTAGTGGGGAAAAAAGCAGAGTTGCTAATTTGAATGTTTTGCTTTTTCAAATTAGTTAGTCCAGTTTTGACAATATTTGGATATTTTTCATAATTTAAAGTCCAATGTAGCCAATTTAGATGTTTTTTGTTTTAATTTTTCAAATTTGAGAGTGACTCCCAGAAAAATCATATCTAAACTTGCCTAACTGATTTGGACAGTCAAGGTAATAAGGTACTTGTTTTTTAACGGAAAAGCATAGCACTCAAACACTTCAGAAAAAAAATTTGTCTGACTTACGACAGTTTTTTTAATATGACGTGCCAGTCAGAACAGAACCTAGTCATAAGTCGTGGAGTAGGTGTAATTAGTAATTAATAATTAATAAGTAATCCAAAAGCAACTTAAAAAAAAGGTTGACTTTTGCTTCAGTTTCAAGGAAGTGAATATATTTTAATGTAGTATGTAAAGCTGAACAGGGTTGTAAGTGGCCGTATGTAAAATTTGAACTCTGGCTGAGACAGTATCCATTCACTTTGTATGAATAGCCTTGGGAAAGGTACGCATCCATACCTTCCCCCCTAGTTAAGACGTCATGGGCCAGCATGGCAATGTAAGGCCCATCATAACCCCACCCCCAATGTTTTACACTTATTTTAGGGGGGGGGGCAATATCCAACAATTGAACTTTTAAAAGGCTTATAGAAAAAAAAGCAGGATGTTTCCAGAGAATTTGAGACCACTGCCCGTAAGCAATGTCACTTTTAATACTTCGTGGGGAAAAAAAGAGAAAAAAGGAGAATAATTGAGTGACCTCACATGATAAGTACCCAACAAACCAAAAAAAAAAAAAAAAAAAAAAAAAAAAATGTTGATATTTTCATTATTTTCAAAGCTACGAAGCTCAGTTTTTATCTTATTTGAAGCTTGAACTCTATGAATAATAATGCAGAGCTTCAAAAAAAAAAAAAAAAGATCATTGTAAATCTAAATATGACAAATATCAATTTAAAAAAAAAATTGTTTGTTGGGCACTTATCATGTGTCCTGACTCAATTCGGCTCATTAGAATAGGTTTTTGTGATGAAATGTTGACAGCAAAAACAGCAAGCAAAGATATTTGCAAAATAGACACAACTGAACACAGTTTATTTTTATTAACCATTCCAAGAATAAGCTATTAGAATTCTTAATTCCTGGATGAAGAGTTCTCAGTTCAAAGAGATCTAATACATATATATCTCAGCAGTCATAGAAAAAAAGGCATTAAGTATCTTAACAGGTTAGTCTTGGAAGGGTTAATGGAATGTTGGAGATTTGACAGCTGAGAGCCTTTCTTTCATCATTTATAAGTAAATGGAACTTTGCCTAACCCAACCCAAAACAAAAATACTGAACGACCACAGAAAATAAGAAACAAAAGTATTTTCACTCAAGTTGAATGCTAAAAACTATCATACATAACAGTGGTCACCAATCTTTTTTCCCCTTGATACAAACTCAAAATATTACTGAAAGACTTTAAAAAAAAAACCCTCAAACTCGATAATAGAAAGAATATATATTTACACATCTTTTTATTTTCCTTTATTAAAAGAAAAAACTGTACCATTTTTAAAAAAAATAACAGAGAAGAATTTTTTAGAATTTTTCATGAAGAATCTGACCTGGGAATTTTGAAATTCTGAAAATTTGTCAAAATTGAAATGTTTTAACTAATATTAAAAATTCTGTCAAACTTCACAGAGCCACTTTTTCTTCATGAAACAAAGAAAATGTTTTCGTGAAACCTTTTGGGTTCATAAGAACCCAGATTGGTGACCACTGGTATATAATATGAATATGTAAAAAAAAACCCCAAAAACTATGCAAAAAATACACTGCATCCCATGTGCTGGTGATATGACTTTGAGGCAATCAATTGATGCTCCAGGACAGTTACGTGAGCAGAAAGTTAAGCGTACCCTCTTTTAAGGGACACTTATTGGAGCATGACAGCCAGTTTCTATTGTATGCATCAGCTTGGTCTCAAATCTGCTCGAGACCAGACCTTTAATCCAACAAGTTTTTACAATCACCTCCTTGGTAGGACACAAATCCATCAAAGGGATTTCTCCATCCTAATCATACAGCTTAGAGTGTACTCAATTAGCTACTGAATGCACTGGGATATTCATCCTAATGAAGTTTTTTCCATACTTTCTGCTCATATTGGGAATTGAACCCAGAACCTTCTGTGTATGAGGCAGACGTGCTAACTATTACACTATCCAAGTGGACTTATGCAAGCTGCAGTCCTTCACCTTTGTGAACCATTCATTCTATAGTTCAGTGTATACAGTAAATTTGTTTTAGTAGTTTACAAGAAAACTACATTTTTCTTGACACCCACTAGAAAACATACTAACGTAATTTAGCCGCAGATTTTTAAAAAAATCTTAAAATCTTTCCAGCTGTTTTCTAATACAACTTACTAAGACCATCAGTCTATGGTAGTGAATATACCGATTAGAAATAAGGAATATAGAATAAGCTCTAGGCAAACTCAAACTCATGACCCTTTCACCTAGGAAAGCTACCTATGTATGGCACTGTTCCACCTACTGGGCTATTGGAGCTCTCATAGAAGACATAATCTAACCCTCAAGCCCATCCATCATCTCTTCCTGATTGTTCGATACCATATTTGTTATTGTCATTATGTACATTACTTATAGTAGTAATAATATTATCTCGATTTATTCTTTTTTTAAGATGAAACATTGTCTACCATTTGAGATAAGCGTAAATAACAGGAAGAAATAGAAAATGGTCGACAAAGCTTCATCTAATAAGAAAATAAGTGAAAATATCAGAAGGATATGTTGCTAAACATTGTTTGTTACTCAAGGGAAATATTAGTTGGTTTTATTTTGCCTCGGATTTTTGGAAGAAAATTCATTTAACCCAGCCACTTATAAAAACGGTTCCATTTAAAAAAAAAAAAATGAACATCACCTCAAATTTCTTGTCTCCTTTTGCTTCCAGTTGCTGCCATAATAAATTTCACGATTGGCGCCAAATAATAAATCATTATAATTCCAACTATATTCTCACGGCTACTATTTTTTTTGAATGGAAGACTGCTCAAAATACACAGCATGAATAAACAGCTAAAAAATAAAAGCTGCCTGGTGCTATCAATATTATAATGATCTGATTTCTGTATCTTTGATAGTGAGTTTGTTATCGTAACACTGTAAAAAGGGCACATCATAGCGCAGTTTTTATTAGTGCAATACCATTAAAATGCTTCAACTTGGAGAATAAAATAATTTCCAGAACAATAAGGTCACTAGTTTTTCAGTTATTAATCTAAGTAAGTATGAACTGACAAAAAAATAAAAATGTCTGTGCAAGAGAGATAACTACAAGTCTATTAAATGCTAATTACAGTTCTTTCTTTCCAGAATGACTACTATATACATTCACTATGGTGGTTATAAGAAGCGTTTGTTTTTGAAGACACTCAGCTCCTCCCTTGAGCAGTGGTTCTCAAACTGTGTGCCACAGATTTTCCAAAATACGTGAACATATATATTGAGCTTTGAATGTGTCCAGTACGGTAATTAAGCCTGTCTCTCATCCGCTGCTTAGTTGCAAATCTAGTGGTTTTCCACTTGATTTTATAAGATATGAATTTTTCAGTGACAGATGAAAGAGAAGGAGTTATCAGTACATATGTAAGTATGTATGCAAGTTCTGATCATTGTCTACTTGAATATTTTTATCTAATTCATTATTTTTGCAGTTGGCGCACCGTGCGAGTCAAATATATTTCTTAGTGTGCTGTTATATGAAGTCTGAAAAAACTGTGGCCAAGAAAGTGTAAATCATATTTAGCACACAGCTATGATTTTCATATATATATATATATATATATATATATATATATATATGTATATATATATATGTATATGGAAATATATTCAAAATCCACTTCATTTTTAACAAAATTCAAAAAGATATCCTCATCTTTCTATAATTCACCAGACATCTGTCTGTTTTTGGAAATTCCAGAACTGTTTCCAGCGAGGGATCAATTTACAATGCAAGTATAATGCTAAACTGGACCCTTACTTTGCGTCCATCAGGTCAGCTAAACTGAATTTTCATCTTTTTTTTCAATCATATGAAGTACACATCTAGCTGAAACTTTCATACATGGAGCAGGTTTTCAGCTTGTCATGTTAAACTGAAAACTTCGATATCTCATTCATGAATTTACGGAATGCTGAAAATCTGACGTGATAGTCTTTCATTATTTATAAGAACTTGAAACTTTGTCCGACCCACTCCAAAACAAGAACAATGCTGAACAACTACAGCTGTTAAGAAACAAAAGCCTTTTTTGTTTAAGTTAAACTCTCGAAATCATATAAAAGAATTCATATCTTAAATCAAGGGGGATAAGTCATCAAAGTTACTTCCCCCACACTTTAAGGTTTCAAGCAGTTTATGACTATAAGAGTTGAAGTTAAAAATTGAATTTATTCAGTGAGTTGGTAAGCAAACAGTAAATTGTTTCGATACCTACTAGAAAACCTACAAACATAATTTAGCAGCAGATTTAAAAGAACCTGTTGCAGAATGTTAATCGCTATGTTGGGAAAATATTAATTTGCATCATTATTGCATTGGAATTTCAAAAGAAGATTCGATTAACCTAGCCACTTATAGATATTCTTGGATTTTTCATTTTAAATCTCGTTCATGAATTAATGTAATACAAGCTGAACCCATGAAAATTCCACCAGTGTTGACAACTAAGATTATCTCAAGCCTCCGCAATTCTTTTACCTTTTGCTTTTATCTTCTAATTCCCTCCCTTATCCCTTCCAATCTTTGTAGCCCATCCATGCTTTTATCTGGATGATACACAAACAAGGATTAGTTGCATCTGCAAAAATCATCCTACCCACTCAGTAAACTACCTAAGTTTCTTTTCTCTCCTCTCCCTCCCCTCTTATTAAACTACTTTTCTTTTCTGTCCTCTTCCTTCTTACAATCTTATTAAACTGCCTAACTTTCTTTTTTGCCCTTTCCCTTCCTATCCTCTTATAAAACTACCAAAACTTTCCCTTACGTTACTATTGAAAATGTAGCGAACATAAGTAATAACAAATCCATTAATATTATAAATTGAACATGAGCTCTAGTACCTACTCCTTGATGCTTTGAGAAAAGATTTATACTTCGTAATCAATGATGGAGAGACGAATGTAAATCTTTGGCCCATCAAAATCTACATGGGTCATGTTTCAATACACAACCTTCCAAAAAAGCAATGATATAACTGTACAAAGAAAAAAAAAATCCTGAATATCTATGCGTTGCCTTCTCTGTCTGAATGAACTTCTTGCTTTTTACATTCAAACCTGAGATAAACTCTGGGCATTTACTGAAGGGGAGGGACAAACAGGGCATTTGCCCCACTCCAGCTAGGCCTTCTTACCAAAGGCAAGGAGATTTGAAAATTAGATCCTTATGGAGGCCAAAGATCAAGGGGTCACTTTGAACAGTGATAGCTTAGGCAAGCCAGGCCTTCTTACCAAAGGCAAGGAGATTTGAAAGTTGGATCCTTATAGAGGCCAAGGATCAAGGGGTCACTCTGAATAGTGATAGCTTATGAGAAGTCATAGCTTGGGCATTCTCTAGTCTCCTACTGAGCAACTGTTTGTCACTCGCCCAACCCTGTATGAGAGTCAGTGGATGCCCATGAATATACTGCATTTCTAAGTATCCAGGAGGTTCTGGTCTCAAGGACGAACTTCAATTTTGAATCGCAATAGTCATTATATATTGTAAAAGCGATCCATTTTGAAGATGATAATTTCTCCGAATTATGGACATTGTTGCTGGGGGCTTGGGAGATTGTTAAGCCAGACCATAAGTTCCTAGGCAGCAGACTTACATGATAACATATCTCTCATCTTTTAGTAGAAGACAGTTAAGGGTAGCAGCAGTAAAAAGAGAAAATCCATGTCATCTACTTATATAATGTTTCAAGTGAATGTCTATACTTTTTCGTCTGTAATACCTAAGGAAGTAACTATCATTTTTTTTATTCAAGGGTTACTTCCCTTAGAAGACTAATTCATTATTTTTTATAGAGAGATGATAGTTTAAAATATTTGAGTTCTATGACAATTTCTCCATTGAATTAGCATCGCAACTTCTCTTTACAATCTAAACTTTCATGTAATTGCAATTGCAAAATTACTAGATAATTAGTCAAGGGCAAATTAGTCCGAACTGGGTTACCTTTCTTGTCTAATAAACTTCTTACTTTTTACAGCAAAACCCTAGATATAGCTATTATCCAAGACTCTAATACTAATGTCTGAATTTCTGAGATGAGAAGTTATCATTATTATACACCGATTTCATATGACTAATGTCCTCATCTTGGTTATTTTAGTTATGTTTTGGCTTTCTCCATTGTTTGTTATAGTTGGTAAACTTCTAATCAAATAGGAAGAATCAACTGATACAAAATATCCTTTTGTATGGATAGTGGAATGAGAACAACCTACCACGGTGGATTAAATGAAATAGAAGTTTTGATTAGAAATTTCCAGAAAGTTATCAACTATGAGACTCTTAGAGAAGGCAGAAGAGCACAACGGCTGAAATGTTAATGGACTAAGATGGGAACACCAGCCTGAGTAAATCAGGGTATAATAATTTCAGAACTAACCCTTTATTCAATTCATGGGGGTAGATGGTTCCATTCCACAGTCCATACCAGAGGATATCTTGTAACGATTAATTATTCCTAATCAATTCATTCTAGTGATGTCATTTGCCTGTCTCTTCCACTGAATTGGAATGGATAACTTTTTTGTAATGCTTGACCAAAGGATTGAAATCATGATTGCGAAGTTACAAGATGCGCTTAACCATGGCTTTTATCGAACAGACCATTGTTCCAAAAGGTTACCAATCAAGAGAAACACTTGAAGGAGGCCGATGGGTACAACGGCTGAAACATTGATACTGAAACAACCAAGACAAGGACACTAGTCCAAGTAAATCAGTGTATAATACTGTGTGACTTTTTTTGTTCCTGGGCAGTAAGTGTTATTTTTTGATCGATCATGTTTAGAAAGTATAGAAAATGTCAATTATTCCCTTGAAATGTTACTTTTGTGACCAAGACAGCGATAATATGAAATGTACTCATTTTTAATAGGAAAAGGTGTTAATTTATCCATTTTTGATCACAAAGTGAGAAAAACAATTATACATGAATATCACTATACTGGGCACAAAAGCCAAGTTCGGAGAAAATGAGTCATTTTCTATATGATTTTTATAGATAAGTAATGAGAAAATAACGCTCACTACCCAGGAACGGAAATGATGTTGCATAGTTTAATCTAATTTAAAAAGAGATTTCACAGAAAATCAGTGTATAAGACTGGGCAACATTTTTTAAACCTTTTTTTTGTTCCTGGGTAATAAGTGTTATTTTCTGATCGATCATATCGAAAAAATATAAAAAAGGTCAATTATTCCCTTTAAACTTTGCTTTTGTGACCAAGACAGCAATAATTTCAATAGGGAAAGGTGTTAATTTGCCCATTTTTGATCACATTAAGAAAAAGAATTACACATGAAAATCAGTCACCTGGACACAAGAGCTAAGTTTGAAGGAAATAAGAGTCATTTTCTAAACTTTTTATTCATAAACAATCAGAAAATAACACTCACTACTCAGGAATGATAATAGCATTGCACAGTGTAATCTAACGCTTTTTTTTTTTTTTGAAAGAGATTTTACGGAAAAAAATAAGTATCGAAAAAATGATCAACAGAAAGATAAAGAAAACAGTTAAAAACAGAAAAGAAATATTTTGGAAACATGTATATTAAACTAATTAAGAGAAATGGGAGCAGAGTTCGTGTAGAGGCCGGTGTCTCTCTCTTGTTGCCCGGAGGGTGAAGGGACGGTGGGATTTTTGGGAGTGGGTGGATGTAGATAGACTTGTATTCATTCAGGGGTCTCGGTTCATGTCTTTACCTGTGTTTCCAGTTCCATGACTTTCTGTTTCATTTCTTTTAGGTCCGACAGAGACTGGGCCTCTCGGATCTTCACGGTCATTAGTTCATCCTGTAAAACCCGGATTTCATGCTTGCTGTTTTTACTGCCGACTGCATTCGCAGACGACATTGTCTGTACATGTTTCTGCAAAGACAAAAAGGTTCACAGATGCTGAAATTTGGATATTCAGGATAGATCAAAATCAAAAATCATTTTGCTGGCATTAATATTATCAATTTCCATGGGCATGGAGAATAAGATAATCATTATTTCATGCCTTAGTTCTCTCTTTGCCTTTATCATCTCAATCTCTCCCTTATCCCTAGTAATCTTTCTGTTCATATTTGACATGCATTCTCCATATTCAATCGATATTTCTCCCACAGACTAATCCTTCTTTCAAGCATTTGGGACTTCATATCTATAATGAAAGGTTCGATAACAGGGAAGACATAATTTGTGATTTTACCAAAGTTGTGATTACTGAACACAAAATTTTATAATAAGGATGGTATATCACTAATAGAGGATTGTTGGAAGAAGGTAACAGATGAAGTTACTATCTTGCAATGATATGGGAGAATATTTGATCAAGCATCACGAGGTTCAATCTCTGATGTTAGATCGCAGGTCATTAATTTTGACCACCAGCCTTGCGGAATCATCATTAGCACAGAAAGTTGGAAGAAAATGAGCAGTAAGAGAGAGAAAGAGAAAAACATAGAATAATTCAACTTTTAAATTCATAAATGACTTGAAACCACTTGTGAACAGGAATGGAACTCTTCAATGATTAGCATGGAAAATAGAGGAAATTTCCCGTGAATTGGAAAATTAAAAAAAAAAAAATCCCCAAATGCTCAAAAGGAGATAATTTCATTCATAAGTTATTTCTGTTGAAATGACATTCCATTTTCTATATATGAATTTAAGAGTTATGAAAAGGAAAATTACAAAATGGGTAAAAGAGAGTTGCAGTCAGACCATCTTGGACCGCTCTTCCTTTCTCTGGCCGTTTGGTATCCATTAAATGGCTTGATTTGCAGGTCTTGTTTAGGGGAACCTCAAGACGGTCCTCGCTAGGTTCATCTATCTCACATTGGCAATAATCAAATTTCACAAAGGTCTGATTGATCTTCCATCAAAAATGGCTTTCGTCTAACTGAATTTTGGTATAAAGCAACTTAATATAAAAAGTGTGTTCATATCAAATTAATCTTCTAGGGGTCTTCTAGATTATTTCTCTGTCGGGGGAAGGTTCAAGCCTCTAATTAGTCAAGAATTTTCACTGAGTGGGGGATACAAGCCTAAAGTTTGCTGATTAAGTTTTTAGACTAATTGAATAGGTCTCAAGCTGTCTCAACAACTAGTAAGGAAGTGAAGAGATGTCTATGTTCAGATTAAGCCTGGTGGGTGAAGCAACTTAGCAACGCTAAATATCATTGTTGACTAAATAGAGGCATGACACCTTCCCTCCACCAAGAAATGATTAAGAAGGACCCTAGATGAATATTTTAAAAGAATGAGCTTTTTATACTAAAATACTTTATACCAAAAACCACTAGATGAAAGATCGATTAGACATTTGTGAAATTAGATGAAAGTGATGTACACAAAACTGATTTTAGCTAAAATGAGGTAGACAGAAGTGATGTATCCCCTCAAGACATGCCCCAAAGAGTTTAGATGCCTTCTGAGAATAGCAGTGGACTCAGAGATCTGCTGTGATCTGTCCCTGACTTTAAAAGTGGTAGGTTGTGTAAAATAAAGAAACCCGAAAAAAAGAAAAAAATCAACTAACCTCCCAGTACTGATCTAATTCATTAACTCGCTGTCGGAGTTCTTTCAGGGAAAGATTTGCTTCAGCCTCTCGTAATTTGACTGCAATAAGTTCTTCCTGTAAATGTTGTACATCATTGCTTGGTGCTCGTTGTAACTGTAAGTTAGTCTGCAAAGGAAACAAAGAAGAATACATTCTAGAAACTGCAGACAGTGAGTTATGCCACAATTAAACTATACCCCACTTTTTGAGAGATTGGCCAATGCTACTTTGCTTTTATGAAAGATCTACATAAGTACAGTTTCTTCCCACAATCTGAAATGGCGTAAGGTGAAGAAGCTTTCACCATTGATCTATATGGGAAATTTTTTTTAGCATTCCCAAACCCCACAAACAATCCTCTATCTCTGCCTGCTTCAGTGTTGAAAGTTGAAGATTGTTATCTGTTGACACTGATATGGAGGGCCTGAAATACAATAGTATACTGATTGCTGGGTCTTGCGCATTTTTCTACCAAACTCATGCAAGCTTGTCCTAAATCTGCATCTCAAAATGAAATTTCTTTCACAGCTACCTCCTCCAAGACCTAGCTATATTCACACAACATTTATGAAAGTTCTTAGTAAATTTCAATAAAATTTTTAGGCCAAGGATCAAGTAACAGTCGGTTAAATTTTTTGGATGGATCCTGGGATTTTTTTCCTTCCCATTGAGAGATATTCTGCCATTCTTTTTTGTACATTTATGTATTCAATTACATTTTCCACACAATACCTGAAAGTTCTCAATGAATTCCAATGACATTTTGTCGAAGGGTATGCCATGAGCTAAGGGAGAATTGGTTTAATTCTTAGGAAGATTCAGAGATATTGTTTACCGTTACCTCACCTGCATCGTAACTATTTGTGAGCTGATTTTCATCAAGTTTTTTTTTTTAAATTTTTGTTCTGATATACTTCATTATAATAATCATAATATAATAACACTAAAAGTAAAACACGGTATGATTCCAATACTTAGAGCATCTATCTCCTTGATTTTAATTTCCTTGTTATATATTTCATTATGATATATATTATAACTCGAAAACACTCAGGGAGCACATACCTCTGCCAACTTCATGGTCAAAGGAAGTAATTGTACTTGGATCCACTCCAAAATTTAATAACTCCATCTATAGTGTATTGTCCACTCCTTCACGAAATTTCATTGGATACTTTTGAAGATATCATGCTGACAGACAGATACATAGAAACATATACCTATCTAATTATTATAAACCAATAAAATACAGTAAATAATTCCGATACTTACATCTTCCAGCTCCTTGATTTTGATTTTCATTTCTTTAATCAACGCAGTCGTTTCAGCATCTTTTAATCGGACAGAAATCAACTCCTCCTGCAACTGCTGGACCAGATGCTGAGCTATATTATCGTCTAAAGCCGTTGCTTGCGATATACATTCCGTCTGAAAGACAAAGTGAAAAACATTATTTGATGAATTCAACTGTAAGAACAATAGATTGTATATCTACAAGGTTATTCACATACATGTACACTTCCCATATATATACACGTTCGCATGCATACCGAAACAACTGATTCATTATATCTAGTGCTCTACTTTAACTGTTTTTGCATTGAGCACTTTTATGAAATAAATCACACATCATACATTGAATTATAGATTTGTACTTTGGGGTATATATATATATATATATATATATATATATATATATATATATATATATATATATATATACAGTCTAGAAAGCTTTACAGCTTTAAACACTAAACATATTAAAAATTTTCGTATGTCACTTTAGTAACTTATTTCCCAATATCTGTCAATGTAATTCATGTAATTT
>OY735240.1:31140714-31253214 GCA_963457665.1 Thysanoteuthis rhombus | reverse complement strand
TACAATAAACAATTATCTTGAATGTTGATGCAAAATATACTTCATCTAAATGTCCTCATCATATCTTATTCATTCATATAAAAGCAATCTTGAGGATCACAGGCCTATGCACACGTTAGTACATTTCCTATGCATGTATAATCAGGGACCTTGCAAACACGCCTGCACTTGCAGGGGTGGAACTTGTGGGCAACATCTGGAGCTGGGGCTTCTATCATCCACTTGATGTTTAGATGACCAACCTTGTCCATCTTCGATTACTCCCTTCAAAGGTCTATCAACTATTTTCATACTACACAGATGTGTACAAAACCAAAGTGCATTGTTAAATTTAGTACTCTGCAGTCTACCAATATACCAAATTTGCGTTCCTGGAGAGAACAGATACAAAAATACATTTTTAGGTACAGAGATATGTGGCTGAAAATTTGATGCACAATTAAAGGAATCGACTAATTCAAATCTTAGCAGAATCAGTTGGTGTTCCCTTTCCACTAATACCCTCCAACTAGCTATGGATAAATAGTAGGGTAGACTGGGCTGTCTAGCTATGTTTGGGAACCAAGCTAGGATTCAAAACACGTCTGGAGACCAATGGGTTCCGTCTTGCCCTTAATGTACCCATGATGAAATCATTCGTTGCATCGAAATAACCTTGCACTGGGTTACGGGAATTTGAAAAAAAAAAAGTTGCTAGTATGCCGACATAACTTTCATTTTTTTTTTTTTTTTTTTTAAATTGAGAAAAATCCTACAATGCTTAATTTATTGATAGATAAATAAATACAGTTCATGCCTGATCGGGTAAAAGCTATAGGAAGGTGACATAATGTTTTGGCTCTGCAGTGTATGTCGCTTGCCTTTCGAGATTCCTTTCTTTCATTAAAAAAAATAAAAAGACTGGATGATATGATTCATAGATATATAAGTAAACATAAGGGTTGGAGTAGACTCAACCCATTTTTACTAATAACCTGTAAACAAAAGAAAAGAGTTATTTAACCAATAATAGATGAAGACTAGCACAGTGATATATAAACCTTAACCAGAATTTAGACAAGATCTGTCTGTAGGGTATCTGTATTTTTTAAATATCTCAAGAACCAGTTGCGCATCCCCAATGTAACTTGGCAACCAATCAGAAGGGACCTTACTACATGCGCATGATCCAGCATTCTCCTATGGGGTAACTCAGTCTGCAGTGAGATGCTATCGATTGAACTTGTGTTCTATGTGACCGTTGCATTCATGGTGACCGAGCAAGTTATTCGGCACATCTTGATGTCAGCCTCCTACAGTCCGCATTTAGCTTTTCTTGAAGAGATTGAGGAGTACGTGACAAGGCAGCTGACAGCAATCCAAAAGGAGGATTTGCAGATAGTTTTGCAAAGTGAAAGGGATGCGGTTATTTATTTATTTTTTCCAAATGTTTGTGGGTCTCTGTTACACTAAAGCAAACAGAAAGAGAGGAAGGGGGTGAAGCAAAACTGGTGGCTGTCTGAAAACATATGCTAAAGCAAACAGCTACTGTGTGCATGTGTTCATATCCTCGTCACTATAACTATAACTGCTACTGCTATTACTACCACTACTGGGGGTCTTGGTTGTGGGGCAGGAAACAAATATATTTATCTCTGAATTTTCATGAATAAATCTTTGAATTTTCATGAATAAATATCTGAGTTTTCATGAATTTTATCAGAACTTTCATGAATTTTATCAGAACTTTCATGAATTTTATCAGAACTTTCATGAATAGAATCATTGCTTTTCTTGAATAAAAAAGAAATTCACTTTTCGTTTAATTCTGTAGCTTTATTCTTGAATCATTAAAGAAGGAAAATAAGATGAATTGTAGGAAGTCAACAGAAAAATAAATTTAGCTGGAGATATGTTTTTTTTTTGTTTGCAACAAATACATTCATGCCAAAATATATATTCGTAAATCTTATCCACACGTAAATAATCCAGTCTTATTTTACGGGCACTGTACTCCGAAGGAAATCAATAACTTACACGCTCTTTGATCTCAAGAATGAGTTCATCTGCTTCCTGTAACTTTCTTAACGTTTCTGCTAATTGTTGCTTATTCGAAGCAAATTGATTCTTTAACATAAATGTTTCTTCTGCTTCTTGTGCTCTCGTCACCTGGTCTTGAATCAGACGGTCGGCCAGAGAAGCTGATTCCTACAGGAGAAAAAATGAAATAAATAAATAAGATAAAAATTTCCAAATATCAATTTACTCTCATATTCATACACCACTTGAAAAGTCTTGAAAATGATGTGGAACTCTTCAATAAATGAGGAAAAAAAAATGGGGATAATTTGTGAATTAAATTAAAATAAAATGAAAAAATTAACAAAAAGCGCAAGGGGAGTAACTATGATCAAAAGGCAATCCTTGAGCTACTGTTTGAATTTCCTGTATGAATTCAAGAGTTAAGTATAAGAAGAGTAAACCTGACCTTTGTTACCGAAATATTCATTATAGTAAGTGAAAAATGTGTGTATTGCTGTATATGCTGAGACAATAAGAGTTTAGAAAAATATTTGGAGGACTCACCAAAACTGTGACTGTCTATATCGAGCTTTGGTAGACGAACCCTGAGTCATAGTACTAGTACATTGGACACACTGTGATAGTTGCATATCACCACAATCCTCACTAAGCACTCCACAATTTAGGCCTTGTGTCAGATTAAGTTAATTTTAGTAATTACGTATAAATATTTTATGGATTCCCCCAAAATGTATCAACATGATCCATTTCTTGAGATCAATGGAAGAGTTGTGATATATAAATACCCGAACAAGATGGTTAGAAAGTTTGTCAGGCAGTTTGATGCTCAAGGGGTACTCCACAATTTGGGCCTTGTGCCAGATTAAATACATAACTGTAAGGCACGTACACAAGCATGTTAGGTTGTAAAATTGTCTTGCAGGTCAATTTGCTAGGATGAAGAAGTGAGTGCCTTTCTGCTGGCTACGGCAATGGCTGTCCTGTCCCAGGCTTCACATGTCAAAAGTTTCCCCTTATCTTGGAATTCTTCAGAGTTTTCGCTACAAGTGAAATAGACTTAGAGATGACAAGCTACCAAAGTGGCATCACTCACTTCATCATATGCTATTCCACCCATAGTTGGGGAGAGGAGTCGGATTCATGGGTATTATTGCCAGTCTCAGTCAGAGTTTTAACTTTAATCATTCTGCAGACTTTGTGCAATACATTGCATTGTCTGGCAGCCCGCCCCCTCCTCAGTCTCGGTTTGGCTTTTCTCAAAGAGATTTCAGACTGTGGATGAGATTAAGAAGTATGCAACAATGTCTATTTCTGCACTGTTGAATGATTGGTTACCGGCATTTCCTACAATTCGTTAGCATAGCGAGTTCAATCTTCACTAGGCACCCCACAATTTAGGCCTCAAGTTAAGCTTAGTAATTCCTTATGAATACTCAATAGATCCTCCAAAATTGTATCATCATTGAAAAATTCCTTTCTTAAGGTCAATCATAAATTGTAAGATAAAACAATTTTTTTAAACTTTTTTTACCACAATTATCTTTCTTTTTTTTTTCTTCACACCAGAGCTTTCCAAACTTTTTCCATTGTGACACACTTTTTCAAAACAAAATTTTTTGCGACACATTGCTCGAGTTTTATTAGCCAAGCCAAATATATAATTCAGAATGCAGTAAAGAAGACAGATATTTGTAAAAATTAATCATATTTTACTTAATTTTATGTCACACCTAGATATTTCACGATAGTTCAGAAAGCTCTCGTTTACACATTGGGATATCAATAGTGACACACTTGCTTCATTACATGGAAAATATACATTTCTAGAGTGAATCCATGCATTATTATTAGATCAGTATTAATTATTTACATAATTATATCACTTTCTTAACAAGGATGAGAGAAATCAGATTAATTTTCTCAACATAGAACAAAGCATTGTACCATTTAGTGCCAACTTATCAGTTTAACAGGATTTCTGGCCAATGACATCATAGAGTGAAGGAGTCATTTTGGTTACTCATTCGCAAAATTGATAATTATTTCAAGTTCCAAATGGAGGCCAATGAGAAATGATACATACCTTCTCTAAGTTATCAATCCGCTGTCGTAACAGCCGATTTTCTGTTCTCAGTCTCTGTAAGAAAAAAAAGAAAGGAATTTCAGAACAAAGATTTAGTTGACAACAATAAATGAGTGTGAAGGATTGACTGATACTCACTTTCCCTAATTGGTATCAATTTCTTTTTCAACTCCAGTCCAAGTCTGGATTTGACTTAATTTTTTACCATAATAAGAACAAAAAATAATCCTCAACCAAACAAGGAAGTAAATTCTTAATTGATTGTTTTTTGTCCATTCCAAAGGTGCATGTATGGAAGCGGCCAGACTTCATGAAGTGTGGAACAACCTGCCATGATTGTCACGCAAGATAATTTTCTGCCCATTGTACTAAACTACGGCTTCAAAGTGTTTCAGGTACTTCTCTTCAGTATTTAGATATCTAAGAATTAAATTTAGATAATTTTAATTTTTCAATCTATCTTTATTAGATTTCTCAAAAACGTCTGATCGAAAAATGTCAAATTTGACACAGCATAGCCTTGTGTGCCGTCTTATATATTTGACGAATGTCAATTTCGTACAATGGCCAGTTGTCAAATAACCGCTGTTTACACGCACACAGAGAGCATTCTTCAATTGCAGTTTGATTGAAAAAAGTACAAAATGGACCATTTTACGATATTGTAGCTTTTGAAGAATCTCATTAGTTTTCATTCTTGATATAATTCTTCTTTGATGTGTTTCTAGGTTACATTAATCCCCCCTCCAAAGAAACAAAAAAAACCCCAACTTATCTACTAGAAGAAAGGTAAAAAAAATCCCTATTGCTTACATGGATGACAAAGTGAAGAAAAAGAAAAAAATAATTCCTCGGTTGAATTATCAAAGATTTTTTTCACCCGTTGACATCTCCCCTTCAGCAAAGTGTGTAAGCGTGTCACTTTCAAGACTTACGATTACTGGGTCAGAGAGAAAAAAAAAGACACTCCTTGATGATAGCAAGGGTAAATAAAACGTTACTTATATAGATCGGCCAAGAGAACTAAGATAAAAGAGAAAGAAAGGAGAGAAAAAAATCATAAAATGTTTTATATATACAGGTGTGGAGATCTGCAGGGGGAGGATGGGGAGAAAACAATGCGTCCTACCCCCCAACCCCTGGATCGAGCCTTCTCCCCGAAGGTGGGGAGGTTTGAAAGGTGGAAAATCAGTCGAAGAAGGACAATGGCAGTGTACAATTGTTACCTGTAACTCCAACTCAATGTACCTATGTAAAAATATGGTATCATTTTTCGCTGGTAACAGGATTGCTACTAAGTTATAACCTAAATTTGCCCCTCCCCGGATACATTATATATATATATATATACACATTATATATATATATATATATATATATGTATATATATATATATATATATATATATATTTTGCCCCATTGAGAAAAGTGGCAGCGTATGTCCATATATACAAGTATCCCCCCTTTTAAGAAGTTCGCTTTGAGCTACGTTTTTTGCTTTTACAATAAAAAGAGAAGATAGCATTCAGCATTAGTTATGGAGATGATGATGATGATCATAATAATAATAATAACAACAACAACAACAACCATACACACACACACACACCCTTCTTCCTCTCTTTTCTTCTCTCCAACATCAAAGACTCCAGGATAAAGGACACAAATTCAGATCACATTGGAGGCACCTTCTTCATTTCCAATTGATGCTGCCTAATTGAAAATAATCGTACAATATAACGAACAATTTAAAAAAAAAAGCAACAGTAAGGTGAAAGAAAAACTTGTCAATATTGAAAACAACAATACATCTCAACCCTTGCATGAACTAGGACAAAACATGCTCAACATGTAATCTCACAAAGTTTAGTCTGGTCTGGCACAGGGCCACAATTCTGAAGCACCAGCACCAGCATATTTTTATACCTCCATAACCCAGCTGGGGTCTCAAATTGTTTTTTTTTCACAGGTGTATCAAAGGCAAGATAGCCTGATAGAGCTCATCCCTCTAGTGGCACGTCTGGGTATCAGAGGTGTCCACCCCTAGACTAGTTGCCAACCATAGCTAGAGAGCCCAGCTGGTCTTACTATAAACCCATAACTAGGCAGCAAAAGAGATGGATTTATGCTCTTCCCAAAGGCATTTGTAAGAAGTGAACACAAACTGATTCAGCCAGTGTTTGAACTTGGCTCACCAATTCTGTTCTCTGTGCCGGTAACCGTTCAGCCACTCTGTATCTCCTTACCAGTATATAAAGAATCTTCTTTTAGCTATTGTCTCTATTCAGGATTTACAGCTTTATGAAAATAAAATCCTAACTGAAAGAATGTTTCTTTTGACGGATTATTAATTATTTCTATTGATATTCGGACCATCCTCATCTTGGTTGTTTTTCATACAACGTTTCAGCCGTTGTACTCTACGGCCTTCGTCAGGTATCATCTGGTAGATGTGGGGAAGTAACGAACCGAACCCTTTATTTATCCGACGGGGGTATATTGTCTCACACTAGGATCGAACCTAGAACCATCAGATTACTTTACAATAATTTGTCTGATGCTGTAACCACTGCGCTATGTGTCCAGCATCAGACAAATTACTGCAAAGTAATCTGATGGTTCTAGGTTCGATCCTAGTGTGAGACAATATAACAATACTACTAATGCTAAGAGGGGAGTACGGTCGATATACCCCACATCTACCAGATGATACCTGACGAAGGCCGTAGAGTGCAACGGCCGAAACGTTGTATGAAAAACAACCAAGATGAGGATGGTCCGAATATCAATAGAAATAATAATATTACCTCATCTCAAAAATTCCGAGGGATTATTAATTGTTCTGTCTGTCTGTTTTCATGCACCATGATCCTTCAAGATGTGGACAGTTATGAGATAAAAGGGTTGGACTTTATAAGACCTGGCAGGAGTTAATGCAATCACATCAGCCTCAGAAGAAAATGGGAAAGGCCTTTATCCAGCAGTGGACTTATGATTATAATGATGATGTAAGTACCAAGAAAATCAACAAAAATAACAATGGACCAATGAACAAAGTACAGAGATATCTGACCTTTTCCCTCCCCAGAGGAGTTTTGGAGGCCGGGGTAGGATCTTTGAGATCCTTTCCAAGGGGAGGATGTTAAAGTGATCCCTTCCATCATGACGAAGCGGATTCAAACAAGCATGAAGTTAGAATGAAGGAGCTTTGTGGTTGTAAGCTAGACTTTTTAAAGGGATACCTACAATAATTTATGTGGCTCGACAGACTTGGTGATGAACCATTTAAAAAACCTCGCATTCTTGTAGAACCAGTGCTATCTATTAGGACAAACAAGGCAGTTGCCTAGGGCGCAGACCTCAGAGGGGCATGCTACTGATCTTTCATTTTCCTTTTTGTTGCTTCCAGCAATTCTTGCTCCCTTACGCTCTCTGATACTCATTCTGCCATCCATTTCCTCAAACTTCTCTAGTAGGTTACTTACTGCCCACCTCTGCTTCTCTTGCTTTTTACGCACCCTACGAGCATTAAGGTTCTTCCACCCTTTCTTCTTCAGTACACGCCCCTTAAATTCCAACTGCACACTTCTTATGGTTAGCATTCGAGGTTCATGAATTATGAAAAGCTGATTCAAATAAACGACTTGATTTCTTAAAGGTATGACATGTCAATGCACCTCAAATGGAGACCAACTGATAGGTAGAAAAATTAATTTATTTTCCAGTCACTGAGTTGACTTTTTATATAGTACCAATTATATACAGTACCTACTTATAAAGTACCTAGAAGAAAAGATTAATCCAAATATGGATCAGAACATTTGGCAAGATGGAGTGAAATAAGTAACAAAAAAATTAGTTCAACAGTAGAGCGTATCTATCTAGAAAAGAAAGCAACGTAAGCTAAAATACAACTAGTAGATATAAATCCCAAAGTACCAGCACGTGAATAAAAGCCTGACGGAGAGAATGTTTCCCTCAATTGTTAACTCTTCAAGGTTCATAAATTATGACAAGCTCATTCAAATGAGTGACTGATTTTTTTAAGAGGCATGACATATCAATGCGGATCAAGAGGAAAATAACTGATTAGTGGGGAAAATTAATTAATTTTCCAGACTCCAAGTCGACCTTTTGTGAGTTATAAAACTCAAGGTCTTTTTCTTTTTGAAAATATTTCGTACGTAAGTAACTTACACCAGACGAGAGTTCAAAACATGGTAGATTGCAATTAAAGGTGTGGTAAATTGTTTTGTGATATACATATATAAGAGAAGACGGAGAGAAAGAGAGAGAGAGAGAAGACGGAGAGAAAGAGAGAGAGAGAGAAGACGGAGAGAAAGAGAGAGAGAGAGAAGACGGAGAGAAAGAGAGAGAGAGAGAAGACGGAGAGAAAGAGAGAGAGAGAGAAGACGGAGAGAAAGAGAGAGAGAGAGAAGACGGAGAGAAAGAGAGAGAGAGAGAAGACGGAGAGAAAGAGAGAGAGAGAGAAGACGGAGAGAAAGAGAGAGAGAGAGAAGACGGAGAGAAAGAGAGAGAGAGAGAAGACGGAGAGAAAGAGAGAGAGAGAGAAGACGGAGAGAAAGAGAGAGAGAGAGAAGACGGAGAGAAAGAGAGAGAGAGAGAAGACGGAGAGAAAGAGAGAGAGAGAGAAGACGGAGAGAAAGAGAGAGAGAGAGAAGACGGAGAGAAAGAGAGAGAGAGAGAAGACGGAGAGAAAGAGAGAGAGAGAGAAGACGGAGAGAAAGAGAGAGAGAGAGAAGACGGAGAGAAAGAGAGAGAGAGAGAAGACGGAGAGAAAGAGAGAGAGAGAGAAGACGGAGAGAAAGAGAGAGGACAGAGAGAAAGAGAGAGGACAGAGAGAAAGAGAGAGGACAGAGAGAAAGAGAGAGGACAGAGAGAAAGAGAGAGGACAGAGAGAAAGAGAGAGGACAGAGAGAAAGAGAGAGGACAGAGAGAAAGAGAGAGGACAGAGAGAAAGAGAGAGGACAGAGAGAAAGAGAGAGGACAGAGAGAAAGAGAGAGGACAGAGAGAAAGAGAGAGGACAGAGAGAAAGAGAGAGAGAGGACAGAGAGAAAGAACAGAGAGAAAGAGAGAGAGAGGACAGAGAGAAAGAACAGAGAGAAAGAGAGAGAGAGGACAGAGACAAAGAGAGAGAGAGGACAGAGACAAAGAGAGAGAGAGGACGGAGAGAAAGAGAGAGAGAGGACAGAGAGAAAGAGAGAGAGAGGACAGAGAGAAAGAGAGAGAGAGGACAGAGAGAAAGAGAGAGAGAGGACAGAGAGAAAGAGAGAGAGAGGACAGAGAGAAAGAGAGAGAGAGGACAGAGAGAAAGAGAGAGAGAGGACAGAGAGAAAGAGAGAGAGAGGACAGAGAGAAAGAGAGAGAGAGGACAGAGAGAAAGAGAGAGAGAGGACAGAGAGAAAGAACAGAGAGAAAGAGAGAGAGAGGACAGAGACAAAGAGAGAGAGAGGACAGAGAGAAAGAGAGAGAGAGGACAGAGAGAAAGAGAGAGAGAGGACAGAGAGAAAGAGAGAGAGAGGACAGAGAGAAAGAGAGAGAGAGGACAGAGAGAAAGAGAGAGAGAGGACAGAGAGAAAGAGAGAGAGAGGACAGAGAGAAAGAGAGAGAGAGGACAGAGAGAAAGAGAGAGAGGACAGAGAGAAAGAGAGAGAGAGGACAGAGAGAAAGAGAGAGAGAGGACAGAGAGAAAGAGAGAGAGAGAGGACAGAGAGAAAGAGAGAGAGAGGACAGAGAAAGAGAGAGAGAGGACAGAGAAAGAGAGAGAGAGGACAGAGAGAAAGAAGGAGAAGAGAGGGAAGGGAGAGGGAGGGAGAGGGGAGAGGAGAGGGAGGGGAGAGAGAGGGAGAGAGGGGGGAGAGAGGGAAGGGAGAGAGAGGGAGGAGAGAGAGGGAGAGAAGAGAGGGAGAGGAGAGGGAGGGAGAGGGGAGAGGAGAGGGAGGGGAGAGAGAGGGAGAGAAGAGGAGAGAGAGAAGAAGAGAAGAGGAGAGGAGAGAGAGAAGAAGAGAGAGAGGGAGGGAGAGGAGAGAGAACAGAGGGAGATGAGAGAGAGAGGGAGAGGAGAGATAGAAGGACAGAAAACATTGAGGGAGGGGAAAACAGAAGGAGAGATAATTGAGAAGGGAAAAGTGGTAGAAAGGGAGAGAGAAAGGAAGTAAGAAAGCATTAAAGAGGGAAGAAGCCAAAGGGAAGAGATTTAAATTAATCAATCTCTTGTTTGATCCCCCCCCCCAGCCCCGAAATCAAGTGATCAAAACAGCAAAAAGTGTTTCCATCTATACACAATAATTGGTCCAAATGGAAACCCATGTGTGTGTGTGTGTGTGAGGGATTCATTAGTAGACAGAGAAGAAAGCAATTTGTCTCATGTTCATTAATAGAGATATGCTTGAACGACAACCAGCCAATCAGAGTTAACCATGAGAACCCCTCCTTCCCCTGAGCCCATTCTCACTTTCTCTAATTAGAAATGGGAGAAGCCTCTGAATATGGAATAAACAAGAAATGTGATCTGGTTATATTTTGGTTAGAGTCATTTGTCAACAAGTATTTGTCAAGAGTTACCAGTCACACCAAGGATCCAGGGTTGGGGAGGCTGTTGCTCACTGGTTGTAAGGAGGGAAACACCTTTGTGTCGAAGTTGAACAATTGGCTGAGTGAGGAGCATCAAAAGCAGTGCTAAAGGTAATGTATTATAACATCTAAAACACACTGGAATTACAGGTGAAATGCCAGGTGAGAAAGGTGTTTGTAAGAACGCAGTTGAGTTGGCTATTTTGAATGGCTAAAAGAGGCTCAATGCATCAAAATATGGCTGAAATTGGGTATTTCATTGCTAGGTAACATTATATGCTCTAAAAACTCATACAACAGCCTCAAAAATTATAAATATATAACATATTAATAAGATATTGATTAACATCCACAAATAATGTTATTCCCAATCTAAAAATCCTATTTTTTGTATCTATATAAATATATTCATTTCATTGAGTACTCTGAAGTAGGGCACTCGTCCATTATAAGCTTCTATAGAAATGCTCTTCTAATTCTGGAATGGAGCACACCACTAGATAGGGAATCGTGTGTATGTAAATACATTGCTTAATTCGGTCCTACTGACCATCCAGTTCTGCATAGGGCAGGGGTAGAATATCCGCCTCTGAAGCAAAGATTACGATCCTACCTCACAGTATTGGAAGGGATAGTCTATAGCTACACTGAAGAGTTGTAATACAACGAAACAGCTGTCTGTGGATGACACAATTATATATATATATATATATATATATATATAGCATAATCATTCAATGTATCGGTCAGTTACTAACAAAATAATGAAAATAAAACTTTTGTCCAAGACACTATTTCTCAAATTACGTTTTAGTTCATCACGTACAGTGCATTAATTAACTCTGCTTTCTTAAATCCAGCCGATTCAAATGGCCATTCAAGAATTGCGTTCTTGCAAGGATTACTGTTTTTTGTTCTTCAACTACGGTCCAAATTGGAGGCAGGAGTTGACTTTATTTTTTCACCTTAGCAACAGGAACAATCCTAACTTAATTTAGGGGAGGAAAATCTTCACTGTTTATCTGTCCAGTCAAGTTAAACCAAACTGATTTATAAAATTCACCTTTCTTCACTATGATTTAAAATTATGACCAAGTGATCAGTAGGCAGCTCTCTTATCACCTGAGCCAAACTGACAAGTCTTACATATCTACAAAAATTTATGTTACAAAGACGCAAGGGCTTATTTCATTCTGATAAATTAATATATGTGTACAAATATTTATAGAATTTTTTAAATTTACTATATAAACAATTCTAAAATTGCAGTCATCATCTTCAGCTAGAGTAGAAATAGGAGTGGAGTCTAATCATGCAGCAGCCAGGCTTGTTAATGCCTGAAGACTCTTTACCTGAGCTTGGAACCAGCTTTGTTGATAGCCAAGCTGTAATTTTTTTCATTTGTCAGAGTAAGCCTCTCTTACAAGGATTACCTTATAGGGCTAAAGGCCTATAAATACCTTGCTATTTTCATATAGCTGGGGGAGAAGGGAATTCTTGCCTTTCCCAAGGGGCATTATTGCAAAACTTGAAAGTAGTCTGCCAATTTCATTTTCTGTGCCAGTTACAATTACATTCATGGTTGAGAAAGGACTAGCATAAAAATATGGAAAAGGGTTTGGCGAATCTTAAACACAATTTTATAAAAGAAAAAATCAAAAAGATTAAGTGAAACATTGGTATCTAAATAGTTTATAGAACACAGAACATTTTTTTTTATTGACAAAGAGTAGATTTTCAAAAAAACTATAGAAAAAATATTAATATTCCCCTCAAGTACTGTTCTATAAACTTTAACTACTCAGAAATCCCTTCCCAATTATTAAATTTTCTAGTGAACCCCTTCAAAAAAACAACTCTCCCTTCTATCTATCTATCTACCTATCTATATATATATTTACATATAATTATAAATGACTTATATTACTTTGAAATTATTTAAAATAACCTACCGTTAATACACGGTGAATGAATCTTTTGGCCTAGAGAACATAAATAGAATAAACAATTAAATTTGATTCCTGAAGCAGCCCTTTTTCTTTAATTGTCTATTCTATTTATGCTGTCTTGGTTTATGCAATGAAAAATTGTGTATATAGCGAAAATATCACTTGGTTCTGTGGAACACAGTTTAAATGCCACTACACTAGAGTATAGTTGATAAGTAAATCTAGCAGACCATTTCTATCATAGCGAGTTTGATCTTCATTGACCAATTGCTATGGTTTTTTGTCAGACTTAACGAAGAATAGTCAATATCTCTTGGGTACCGGACTAAAGGTTAATGGTCAACAAGCTAGTCACATAGACCATTTCTACCGTAGTGAGTTCAGTAGAAACCACTATTCGTTGTATAAAAAAGCCTCAAATGTCCTCTAGTGTGTTCAGTTTCACACTAAGTGCCTAACTATTCTGACTTCGGTAATCTCCTTGCAACTTGCTCCGATAGAAATCTGGACATAAGGTAAACCTTTAGTGCTCTAGTTGAAGGGCATAACCACAAAGCTATGACTACATACTCTTAAACTTGAAAATGCTGCATTTTTTAGTGATGAAGATTGTGCCCTTCTGCATCCGCATCCAGGTGTGACTGCTCTCTCTTGCTCTGCCTTGGTTGGGGAGAGCCAAAAGTCGCAGGGAACAAAGTCTGAACCCTAAGACGTAATAACAGATCTGGGTGATTCAATACTTGGCTAAGAAACCCAAATGCGAAAATAACACAGAATACAAGCTCACACAATGGCATCTCCCTACTAAATGAATAACCCCATGGGAGAGTGTATGTTCACTCAAAGATTTTTTTAGTGTCAAATTTACCTTGCATCCTACAGGCTGGAGGTTACTTTTTATATAGACCTATCCTAGTTTTAACTGTTTTTTGTTGCTGAAACTTCACAAGTTGAAATTGAAGTGTGTCCTCAATGTTGAGGAAATATGGTATATGAAAACTTCATGACCATTTCAAGGAGTGTTAGGATATAGAGGAGGAATTTGACCCTTCCCCTCAATTTCCAGAATGAACTAATTTGTCAGACACTAAACAAAATAATTGCTCTGAATGAAGGACATTCAATGACTACAAAACCCGCTAGCTGAATGGGAAAGTTTCAAAATGAAACTATTGCAGTGGGAAGGTTGAGGCTGTTCGGCATATTTTTGGATTTCATTTCACATTTCATACATAAATTTTTAGTTAAACTGAAAGAGCTTCTAGAGAAAAAAGTGGAAACTGTACCATATGCAAACTTGTAGGCACAAAAAAGAACTAACACAAATAAAATCATTATTTCTGCTTTTTTAGCTCAGCATATTTCTACTCATTATTATTCTTTAGATATAAAAAAAGAGGCAACTGTTCGTATGTTTTTCATGTTATAAGAAGTACCTAAACATGGGTGCAGCCCAACCAAATTTGGTATACCAACTGTATGGACATTGCAGCAAGTTTTAAAACAGGTCTTGAGAAAAATATTTTTTAAAGGATTTCAGAGGGGAGTTCTATTTACAATGTAACTATGATGCCAGGGTGGAATTTACTTTCCATTCAAATATATCTTATTGTAAATGTTTATATAGGATACTTTAAAATCAAATGAAAAAAATATAAGAAAAAAAAAGCATTTTTTGCAAAACTGGACCCTTACTTTGCATTATATATATATATATATATATATATATATATATATTCACAAACTTATGTATAAATAAACCCTTACTTTGCATTATATATTATATGGACCCTTACTTTGCATTATATATATATATATATATATATATATATATATATATATATATATATATATATATTCACAAACTTATGTATGAATAAACTAAATTTCCATACACTTTTATTTCAGAGTTTGTCTCACTTCCTATCGTCCACATTATATATATATATATATATATGTAAGGCTCTTCCACCTTACTGACCGTCCAGTTCCGTGGCGCAGAAAGGAGGATACCAGCCTCTGGATCTGAAGCTAGAGTTTCGATCCTACCTTGAGGTACTGGACGGGATAATGGATAGTCTATAGCTACACTGAAGAGTTGTAATACAACAAAACAGCTGACTGTGGATGACACAATAATATATATATATATATATATATATATATATATATATATATATATATATATATATATATATATATAACCATATAATGAGCTTATATGCAAATTTTTCTGATTATTTATTTGTTTGTTTGTGCTCAAATGGGATGATCTCATTGGTTGATTTACCTTTCTATTGAGACATAATAAAAATTACATCATAGAAACTCTTAAAACTTCATATCTGATCATCACACATTAAAACCCTTGGAGGTGAGTTGATATTTGGGGGGGGGGGGAAGAAAAATAAATTAGGATACTTGAATCATTCAAAATAAATTACCTAATAAATTAGTTTTGTGCCAATCCATTAAAGAATAACCCTATCTTTTTTTTTGGTTATATTCCAGATTGAATATGATTTTTTTTCCTCTTCTTCATATAACCATTTGACGCACTAGTATAACTTTCTTAATCAATATTTTTGTTAACACACAAGAGTGCATTGTCAAACCTTGTATTCGAAGCATCACATTATTCATTCAGCAACTGTCTTGAACTCGTTTCACGATGATGGAAACATATGAGCTCAGAGTCGATTTCAGGCACTTAATTATTTACATGCACAAGACAGGAAAGGAATATGACTAGATTTCCAAAGAGCCCTGTTGCTAAATCAATGCTTCAGTTCATTCAAGAAACTCAAAATGGCTTTCGTGTATTGTCTGGTAAACTTTCACCAAGATTCATGTAAAAGATAATCAGGGGCGTCAGTAAATATTGAGTTGATTTGAGACTTGAAAAAAAATTAAAACTAGGATACTTGAATCATTAATAATAAATCACCTAATAAAATAGCTTTAGGCTCCTTAATGCTGATCCATATCTAAATAACCTTGTCATTTCTGAGATATATATATATCTTGAAAGCTCCACAGTTTTAAACAGTGAATATATAAGAAAACCTTTTTTTTACAAAATTTCAGTCAATCATTTCTTAATATCTGTTAATGTGATTTTATTCAGTGTTTTCTATGTTTTACACATGATTTATTTTCATACTATGTGTGAATCTTTCTTGCTATACTAGCTGAGTAACCAGTTTGTCCGTACGACAAATATTCAGCAAGTTACATGCGAGCATTTATTTCTATTGATATTCGGACCATCCTCATCTTGGTTGTTTTTCATACAACGTTTCGGCCGTTGCACTCTACGGCCTTCGTCAGGTCCACATGGACACATAGCGCAGTGGTTACAGCATCAGACAAATTACTGTAAAGTAATCTGATGGTTCTAAGTTCAATCCCAGTGTGAGACGATAATAATACTACTAACGCTAAGAGGGGAGTACGGTCAATATACCCCTGTCGGATAAATAAAGAGTTCGGTTCGTTACTTCCCCAAATCTACCAGATGATACCTGACGAAGGCCGTAGAGTGCAACGGCCGAAACGTTGTATGAAAAACAACCAAGATGAGGATGGTCCGAATATCAATAGAAATAATAATAATACCTCATCTCAAAAATTCAGAGATATACTTACATGTGAGCATAGAAATTCTTTTTTGACCCGAACTCATGAGAATACATAAAAATGAACGTATATAGAAACATAACAGGTTCATTTAAGTTATCTTTTCAAGTTTTTCAGCATTACACATATACAGATTATTGATCTACTGGTATATATATATATATATATATATATATATATATATATGTATATATATATATATATATATATATATATATATATATATATATATATATATATATATAATCCTTCAAACCCTTATTTCCTCATCTCATTTGGCCTTGCGCAGTACGGAGCCAAACTTAGTAAATATAAATAACAGGGATTTCATAAAAAGAACTATAAGTTCAAAGATGTGTCCACCATCTGTGGTAGTAGTAACAGAAGGAGGTGGAAAAGGAATGAAAGCGAGTTGTCTCACTTTGAGTCAATCGATTTTCATACTTGTAAAATATTGTGATATAGGAATATTCTGCAAGTAATATTTTCACTAAAAATCGTAAATAGCCATTTTAAGTGTTTTATGGCCATTACCTGGCTTTTTTAAAATACAAAAATGACGACCTTGGATATTCTATCATGACATCATTAGCAGCTGGTAAAAAAAACATTATCCTGAGTAGACGTCATTTTTGATGACATAACATCTCTTCCTTCCTTTCTATTTCTGTTGTTTAATGTAACTGCGACTGACCGACTGAAGAGCATCTTATAAAGATTTGTGGACACAGCTAAAAAAAAATTCTTGTATGCTTGGGGGGGATTTCAAGCTGGAGTCGAGGAGGGAAAGAACGATGTCATTGTAAGAGTTGGCTTTTTTTTTTTGAGTTCACAAAATATATTTTGTATTGTTTTTATTGTCTATTTTCTCAATGCTTCAATAAACTGAATTCTTTCATGAGGTTGAATGAGGTTATTATGAAGCAAAGGAAAGTTTTCAGATTATTTCATGTTGGGTATAAAGACAGATTGTATTACAACCAAAATTTGAAATAGTAAGAAAGAAAGAATTATAAATTTGGGCGTGTCAGTCAGAATAGAAAGAAAAAATACTTGGATTTTGTTTCAATTGAACTAATTCCTTCATCTACATTATTGGTCCTAGAAGTGCAGGGTGGCTGGAGTGAATTGAATTAGCGAGCCAAGTTTAAACTGGCTGAGACAGTTTGTGTCCACTTCGCACCAATGTCCTCCCCCCTTACCATGGGTAAAAAGTACAACAGACTGGGCTCTCGAGCAATGGTTTGGAACTAGTCTAGAAGACTGACTGCTCTGATTTCAAACCAGTCTGAAGAAGAATGGGCTTTGTCAGTCTATCTCCCCCTGGACACATCATTAATGAAATCATCTGTGGAGCTTCAACCACTCTGCAGTGGACTACGGAATACATACTTACATGAATTTTATTTATCTTAATGTTTTGGATGCTATAAACAATGGCCTTCGGGTGTCTCTTACGATTCAGAAGGTTAAACTTTGTTCCAATGTTACATGATACCTTCATCAGAACAGGATTTGATATTTTAAAATACAAGTGACCCCCTTCCATTATATAACATGAGTTTCGGGGTCTCAGAAAGCCAACTGCATTACAACTGAGATGCAATAAAAAGCCAGATCTAGTTATTTTAAAAGCTTTACTGATGTTTTGGATTCACCATCGAACCACAGTATAATGCAAACCGTGCTATAACCGACTGCGTTATCATGGGGGGGAGCTCGTACAAGAGACACCCAGAAGAAGCTGGACTTGTAGTTGTCTTATTCCTTGCATGTAAAGATCAGAAAGGACTCTTCTCCTGTCGGCGCTGGTTGTTCTTTCAAAGTGCATATCAGCTAGAGCACACCGAGTCCATTCTTTAGGCCTGGTGTCTTTCCTCAGTTGTTCAGCAGGCAAAAATAGCTCAGGCAACTGCAGGTTTTTTTCAGAGTACCCTTCTCTTGAACTGCCTTATATAACTGAAAGCTCCATCTGCCAAGTGAGGAGGATTTGCCTGCATGTCTCTTTTGAAAAATCAGAAATTTTTTTCCTCCCCCATAAAGAACCTTAGCTGAAATATCAACCAGTGGTAAATACGCAATTATCTAAGTCATGAGGAAGGCCACACAAACTCATTGGTCTTGATATTTACAAAGATCAACTTATATACAGCAAAGAGATACACAGGGAAGAATTTGTGAATGATGATTGTGTTACATCAATTTTCTAACCGGGGAAAACTTGGCTACTTCGAAAATCAGTACTCTGAGGTCTGTTGGTCCTGAAAGTATCCAGCCAGCCAATATTAACGGGAAAAAAATGCCTATCAAGGGCAATAGCGGTTTGTTTTCAGTCAAAGCATTCCCTTTACAACCTCAGAGCCTTATTGCAGCTTCCCTTCCACTCTTCAAAACATTCTGCAAAGTCCTCTTTTGGGATCACCATCAACTGCCTTGTTGCATTTTCCTTAATCTCCTCCACATTCCAGCACCTGAATGGGGTGGGGTGGTGAAACATAGCACCAGGGGGCAGTTGTACAATATTTTTGAGCCACTCCACACCAACACACATGTCTGACAGCCCCCTGTCATCCCACCTCGGTGGGGGAGAGCCAAAAGTTGCTGGGAGCCAAGTCTGAAGTGTAAGATCTGGGTGATGCAATACTTGGCTGAAAAAACCCTGCTTGGCCATTGTGAATGTAACTGTAACACAGTGTGCAAGCTCATTTGATGGCATACCACTGTTGAATGAGTAACCTCATGGGAGAGTGTTCACCCATGCACAATGAGCTGTCCACTGATTGTTTGTCAAGTTAAATTAAAACTGCACAGACAATTCTTGAGGCGTTCAGATTAGCTGGATATTTCCCTCTAAGCAACCCAGCAGGCCACCTGCGGATTTATGATGATTGCAAGCGTTGAGATTTATTTAGTAACAAGAAATTGGGAGGAAGTGTGGGTAGCCGACCCACCCAGACTTATTGCTGTAGCTCAGCTAACTTTATGCTTACCCAACACTTATATCTAGGACAACATTCACTAAAGGCGAGAAGAATCATAAGATGGGCAAAAGAAACTTGGATACTGATTTTTCAATGAAAAAAAGACAGAGCGAAAGTTGGACAGTTATAATTATATCTTTTAGATTCAATCTAATGCATTAAAATGCAAAAGAAAGTCCTGAAACTAAAATGCACTTACCATTAAGGTGTCAAATAATTGAAAATAAACAAATATCATGATTACAATTTTTTTTTCCCCTTTCGCCAATAGGGTTTATTAGAATTCTCATGTTTCTCTGCTCGGTAGATATCTTCTTGATGCAATGATTAAAACACACGTTCTTTTTAAATGATTGGATCATTTTTCTTACGTAATGGACTTCAGCTAACAAGCCCCATCAACCAAGCATCTAACAGAGGACCTCAAGTTTATCACTTCGATAAACAAGATGGGGATGTTTTTTTTTCAAATAGTGACAAAAAAAATCCATGCTGTATTTTGCAAGTTTGGAAGAGAAGTATCACTTTATTATTAGTATCGTTTTATCACTAGTATCTTTTCATTACTAGTTTTACTCTTATTGGTTTTATACAAATTTACAAATTTAAGTATATATGAGAAACCATCAAAAGAAACCATTTTTTTCCTTTAAGCCTTCATTTTCTTACTAAATTCCCTCAAATCAAGCCCTGATTTTTACGACGAATTCTTTAGCAAATCAGGCAAAATGTGTCCATTTCTATCTAATCATTTTCAAGAGTAAGTTGGACATTTTTTCTTTCGAGCAAAAACAAGATAAAAACGTAACAAAACATTTCAATTTTTTCCCCAGGGGTCAGTGACAGTAGTATCCCTATCTTGATGGAGAAAAAAAACCAAACAAAAAAAACCTCGCAAATAGTAATCAAATCCGAGATTTAAAGTCCGCAAAAGTAGAGGAACTATTATACTTGATACTTGAGTCTCGTGTCATTTTCCTGACCCCCTGTTTATTACCCCCCCACCGAACTTATTCAAAATTTTTTCCCAACCTCACTGCCCCATTTATTTGGCACCCAGAAGTACCACAGTCAATGCCATACAGTAACTAAAAACTGAACGAAAATAAGTTTTTATATAGCTACGATAGAGGGAGAGTAACTGTGTTTTGATTTTCTATATTTCCGACTATTGTTAACCCTTTCTGATCACATGAAAAAGTATCTTAATCCAAAACAAATGCCTGGATCCATCCTCAAATTCGATGGATTCTTTCTCAGCCCAAGGCCCACATTTCCAAAATATTTCAATAACATTGTTTGAGAACTTTTGGAAGTATTGAGTAGAGAAGTATGACTGAATATATGAACAAAAATTTTGAAAAATATTTCTCAATCTGAAAGAGAGTTCCTTGATCCAGCTCGAAATTTAAGAGTTTCAACTTGGCCTGTATGCCATAGAATTTTTATTGAAATTAATTGAGAAGTTATAGAGATAGTGTGTGAACACACAGGCAGGCCTATGTATACCACTGCCTAGGTAAATGACTGAATAACAGTTTGGACAAAGGTAGGACAGAGATTTGCCTGACAAAAAAAAAATGTTACTTTCAAACTCCAAGAAGGGTCATGGGTTAAATATCATCCTACTTTTCAAGTGCTCATATTTGCAAGGTGGGTCATTTTTAAGAGCCCCTTCTTTTTATCTCCACATATCTAAGAGTACAAAAGTTCACACTCTGTCCCACTATTGTTTTTTGTTCATGCACTTAACCTTTGATTAGAGTTACCAACTAACAGTTATCCTCAGTAAGCAAAAGTGTAATTCTCCAAGTGTCGAATAAAAAGTAGTATTTTCTCAAAATCCAGTAAGATGATTATTAAATCAACTGATTTTCATCTAATCCTCTGAGATCATTTGTTGACTTTACGGAGATATTAAATTTTTTTTAGCTGCAGACAAATATCGATCATGGTGTTATCAAAGTTGATATTGGATTTTGCCAAAAATTGGCATTAAAAATAGTCCGAAACCCACTCAGCAAAATTTTTATAAATATGTATATTTATGGAATGATCTCCTGCCATTACACAGTTAATTCAGCTTAGAATAAACAAATCAAGAAAATGGGACTGCTGCAGGAACCAAATCAGCCTCTGATAGGGTACAGCCCCATTTCCTTCAATTGTTTATTCTAGGGTGAGTGATACATTGACCGTGTAATGATGGGAGATCATTCCTAACAAGTTTCTGTATAATATAACGCAATTCATAATCATTATATATATATATATATATATATATATATATATATATATATATATATATACACACACACATAATACATATGGTACAGATCAGACTAGCAGTAGAGCATAATATAATGAAGGCAGAAACATGAGCTAGTTTGTGTAGTGAATCCACATTCTAATATATAAATATATATATATATATATATATATATATATATGTGTGTGTGTGTGTGTGATCATTCTTCAACTTAGATATTGAAATACATCCTCATATACACAGAGGTTTGCTTGCGAAACAATCCACATGTATGAAATGCAATGTATATCTATACATAAATTCATTTTTTTTTTTTTTGCAAAATAGTTCTGACCAAGTGGACAGATACTGCACTCTAATCAAAGACAAAAAGAGAGTGACAGTTTGATCCTAGGCAGAGTGAACAGATACTACACTCTGATCCTGGGCAAGAGGGCCCCAGGAGCACTCTTTGATCCAAGGCAGAGTTTTGATCAGTACTATGCAAATCAGTAATGGTGAGCAAAACTATTTTGTGTATCTGATGTGAAAAAAAACGTAAATATGAATTTCTAGGAAAATAAAGGAAAAAAAGATTTAAAATTCTGTTTTCCAAATTTTAGGGATTTCTGGTAGGATTTGTGTCCTTTTTCATTTTATTGTAGGGTAATCCAACTGTAAACTTATAAAAAAAACTGATAAAATGGGAAAGTTGTTTTTTTCAATTCATAGTTATCGTATATATTTGAAGACAGATAAAAAGCTTTGCAAGTTGAGAGGAATCTAAAAATAGATCCTTTCCCAATGGACGTGTTATTTTACTTACAGCATGACATATTAAAACATCTAATTGAAAAAACTGATAGCCTGAAACTACAAGACATTTAAACACATATATACTGCAGCCTTGGTGTAGCTAGAGATTTTGGGGCCCGGGGGCTTGGCTCCTTGAGGGCCCCTCCAACATTTAGTGAGATTTGGTGAAAAAAGAAAATTCGCACTCAACAGACTTTGACTATCTCTTAATTGGTGAAAAACGGACACACAGCCTGAATTATCATATGGGTAATTCATTTATGAACAAATTTATCCATGGAATTATATAATGTCATAAGAAATAAAATAGGCCAAGAATGATTTGTAAAGTTTTTAAAGGTCCGACTCCATTGGGGGCTCGCGGGGCATTTTCAAATAGCTTCCTTACATGACATTTAAACAAACACTTCAGATTAAGCCAAAAGTTTATGAACTCGAACAGGTGCCACGACTATCGATATCTATTTATATAGATACTGAAACGAGGATATAAGTGGACCCTGACTTACCACAAGTTGTTTGGCGCGTGGTTCAGCATCCCAGTCCATTTTTCACAGAGTGTGAGAGACAGAGAGAGAGAGAGAGATCCACTAACATCAGCAAAATAGGGCACTGTAGTTAATCCAGACGAGCAGGTTGGAAAAAAAAATTACCAAAATATCACAGCGTCATTTTGTTATTTCTGGAAGCGTGTGAAAGATTTGTACACGTGTATTTTTTTTGTCTGTTACTGTTGAACTGGTGAACAATGGTTCTTGATTAATTCATGTTATTTACTGTTGTTCTTGTGTAGAAATCTGGTATAGAAAATCCCATCATAGCAGTGATGAGGATGTTGCTTTGGTAAGTAACGGCAATATATAAGAAAGAAGGCAGTGGTTTATGTTACTCTTTCTTTTGTGGGTGTGGGTGTCTGTCTCTATGTGTGTGTGTGTGTGTGTGTGTGTGTTAGATAAGGACTTTATGACATAAATACTAGAACAACATTCAGAGTTATGAAAAGGGTAAGGCTCATCTGGTAAACTGTTAGTGTGGGTTTGAATAATTTGAACTTAGTGAGAAATCTGTTTCTGACAGTTATTTAAGATTTATAACAGCAACAAAATCCAAGTAATTGGTATTTGATTGTGATTCTTTACTTTGAATAATGTGGGTTTCGATGAAATATGGTTAAGGTACGGCTACACAAATTAATGCGACGAGGCATAAACCAAAAAAAAAAAAACAAGTGCATTTGTGAAAAATACGGAAAATTTGGGAACATGTTAACCACACTGATCAAGATATTTTCATTAGAACTTGACCATTTTTATCCTGTATTATTTTGAGTATATATACAGAGGAAGCTGTCTATTTTAATTACAGATAATATTATCAAATAATTATTGTTATCAAAATCAATGAGTCCCCAGCATTTTATAAAAAAAAAAAAAAATCATGAATTATCAATGAATTTCCAGATAACTTCTCATAATGTGGAGCTGTTTACAACAATCCTTTGCCTAATGTTATCAGCCAGTTATTGTTATCTAAAAAAACACTGTCACAAAGTGATCACAATAACTGGCTTTTTGGTATATATACAAATATGTATCCATTGGTCCAGAGTCTGACACACAGCTATTTGCTAAATTTTTATCCAGAATTTTAATTGTATAATGTTTGATGTGTGCGGTTAATAATTACTACTGAATATTAAGTATATTGATAAGAAAGGAGAATATGTTGAAAGAGGGGTGCAAAATAAATGTTTTTTCAGGCAACAGAGTTATTGATGTACCCTGGGTATGTGGAATGGGTTTGTCAGCATGCCTTCCTGTTGGCAGCCTCTGTTGTCCACTGGAGGTAGTTGATTCCATAGAAGAGAGAATATATATATATATATATATATATATATATATATATATATACACACACACACACAAGATTATAAATTCTATTACATTGAAACTATCTTAAAATGATCTCCCATTAATACATGGTGAATATATCATTCGGCCTAGACAATATAAATAGAATAAACAATTGAAGAAAATGGAGCTGCTGCAAGAATTGAACCCATGACCCTATATGAAATAGCAAACTACATCTATGACATGAGCTATATATTAAATCATAGCTGAAAGGGAGGTGTAGTTAGATTAACACTGGTGGGATGCCGTGTTAATATAACTGTTTTGTTTTTTAAATCCCTAAAATGGTTTACATGGTAAACAACTGATGATCCCAACAGGGGAAAATTTATACACTGTACCACAATTTTCTTGATTTATTGTATCAGATGAAATATCATATTTTTCATTGCTTTCCTAGCTAGTATAAGGGTGTATAACCAATGCATCCTCCCAATAGTCACTTATGGAGCTGAAACATGGAACCTAACCAAGAGACAGATCCGCAAATTGAGAACCATGCAACGTGCACATGAAAGAATTATGCTGGGCCTCACATGGAGAGACCACAAGACAGCCCAGTACATCCGAGAAAAGACAAGAGTTAGGGACATCATAGAATCCATTAAAAATCTTAAATGGCGGTGGGCTGGCCATGTTTCAATAATGGCGGAAAACCGATGGACATCACGACTCACAACATGGATCCCTCGAGATCACATGCGCAAACGAGGCCGGCAGAAGATTAGATGGAGGGACGAGCTAGACAAGTTCAGAAAGTACTGGCTCCGTGACGCCCATGATAGAGAAGTGTGGCGAATCCTGGGGGAAGGTCTATATCCAACGATGGACGTTAAAAGAGTGGTGATGATGATATGAATATACTTATGCTTGACAAGACTCATATCTTCCTTATTCATTTTTTGAAATAGTATTACTTTCTGCTTTTATCAAAAGTCTGTAGAAGATTCCTTATACTCTAGCTAAGATATCAGTTCAGTAACCTTAAAATGTCAAGTGTGCACCATGATTTGCCGAGTGTTTTTAGGGGACAAGACAAGAGCCTAAGAGAACTGGAGACAAGAGTAATCTGAGTGAGTCTACCAGGAGATTTGAAAAAGATTTCTCTTCAGTTACATAGCAAGGCTCACAGTGTTTTGATAATATTTCAAATGTCAAGGGTGTACACCACTCTCTCTTCTTCTATGGGTCAGAGAAGTGGGTGTCCATAGAAAGGTGGGGATAGAGGGTGGCTAAACAACGAGGGGAAAGGAGTTAGAGTGTGGAGAAAAATTGAGTTCTGATTCTCAGTTGAGACATTTAGTGTTTACTTCTGTACTATTGTGCTAGGAAAGGCGTGAATCCACTCCTCCCTTAGACTATAAGTATACTGCAAGGCAGAGTAGGCTTTCTAGCCTAGGTTGGCAACCAGTCTAAGAGACGGATAACTCTGGTTCCCAACCAAAAGTGGAGCCCCTAAGGTGCAATTCCTTGAATAGATCAAGTCAGGGATTATTCCTCACAGTTAATAATATGTAACCCAGTAAAACCAGTCACCTTTTACGAAGAGAGGAGATAGGTATCAACAAGTAACTCCCATTGCTCTGAGAAAAGCTCTAACAGGGCTGTGTCTGTGGGCACATCCTGACACTTGTGGCAAATGCAAGTAGAACTGAGCAATTTTCACACCTATCCACACACATATGCATATGGGTTCCCACGTTGATAATAGGCCTTGTGCCACACTTGATCATCGTGGGAAAATAAATAAATACCCCCAATCATAGAATGTTGAACTCAATAAAATTTCAGCCCACTTTTGAAGTGTTGATATCTTACATTGTCAACACCATCTTTTCCTCTTCATCTCTCTAGGGGAACAAAGGTTTATATTCTACCCCACCATTTTGTTTACAGGGTTCTCACCAACTAGCCAGTTCAGAAGTACCTGACATTTCTTAAATTTCCTTAACAACAGATAAGGCAACTGAGGGATATTGATGGCTACACACCTCCCATTCATTTACCATAGCAAGGGTTTTTTAATTCTAATGTACAAAAAACAATGCATTGAAAAATATATCATCGACCAGTAATTCTGCAAAATCTGCTTGAATAAAAAATAGCATCATTGAGATACTCTTTATCACTGGTCATATTGAGAGTGTTATAGCACAGATATCATAAGTGGATGGTACACCCGAAAATGTTAATCTAGCTCCAAAAGAGCTAGATCGAGCTAAAAGATTAGCTAAATTGGCAACCCTGGTCATGGTGGACCCAAAAATATTAATCTAGCTCCTGTAGAAGTAGATCTTAAACTAAAATACCTGGATTTAGCTAAAAAATTAGCTAAATTGCCTGCCAAGGTTATAACGTGGTTGGCTTTCTTGGAACCCGGCACCCACATTAAAATTAAGTGGGGGGCACCAGAATTAAATGTCAAATCTGTGTATGTGTGTGTGTGTGTGTTGTAGTCTCGGGTGTGCAAATAAATAGGTGGAAGAGAATATCAAAGAATTGCTTACTCAATGTGGATTTGGCATTAAATAGTGTTCGAGGGGGAAGAACACCCACACCTCATTCTGCCACACCCACCACTGCTGCTTAGTTCCAGCCAGTGTCTGCTTATCAGGTTCTGTGGACCCTTTTTTTTTCCTAACACCCCCAAACTTCCATTTTGGGAGGGGGGGGGGCTTGGCTGATATCAAAAAGAAGAGAGTCCACTGCAGGAGTTCATTATCCACTGAAAAACAGATCCACACGTGGAAATAATAGAGGAAAATCCAAAAGCACTACGAGGGGGTGGAGGTTCAGAGGGAAGGTAGATATGTAAGGGAGGCGGATGGTTGGCTGGGGTGGGGGGGATATGTTTATCTTGCTAGGGATAACACAAGATGCTGACAATATGGGAGAAAAAAGATTACGCAGAAGTAGAGAAATACTCATGAAATCTTTCTGAGTTCATCATCATCAGCCTGTTAGGCTGTCGTCATTGGATACGGACCTTCCCCAAGATTCACCTGACTTCTCTATCATGAACATCGCAGAGTCAGTACTTACGGAATTTATCTAGCTCGTCATACCATCTTACTTTCTGTTGGCCATAATTGATTTTTGGGGATCTATGTTGTGAGTTGTGACATCCAGTGGTTGTCTGCCATTCTTGCAACATATCCAGCCCATTGCCATTTGAGTTTTCCATCAGTTTCTATGATCTCTCAGTCTCCTGTCTTTTCTCTGGTATACTGGGCCATCCTATGTTCTCAACATGTGAGATTGAGCATGATTCGCTCATGTTGCATGGTTCTCAGTTTGAGGGTCAATCTTTCGGTTAGGTTCCATGTTTCAGCTCCATAGGTGACTATCAGTAGGATGCATTGATTGTAGACTCTTCTTTTAAGGACTTGAGGAATTTTCTTGTTCTTGAAAATCGAGCTTGCTCTACTGAAAGTTTGCCAATCTTGTGTGATTCTTTGCTTGATTTCTTCTTTTGAGGATTTCATGGAGATTTTTTGTCCAAGGTAAATGTAGCAGTCTACTCTCTCCAGCTCTGAGTATTCAATTTTGTACATTACGCATATTGTGGCATGGAAAAACAGATAAAGAAGTCACACAAATTCATATGAATATCCGTACCTTGCATAAATGAATCACTGCAGCCAAAGCGTGTACCATAACTAAATATTTTAAAAATTATCTAAAAAAAAAACAAAAAAACAACAAAAAAAAACAAACAAACTACCATCTATGATAGTCAAAAATAAAAAAATGCCAGTACAAGGTATGGGGATTGTTGGTCTAAAATGACCATAGAGACCCTAAAAAGGAATTTTCAAAAAAAAAAACAAAAACAAATAAACATTCTTAGATGGTACCTAGTGGCGTACTCGTATAAATTTTCAATATTGTAATCTCAAAAATGTGACCAGGAGTGCCAGGAGATACACACAGGTGATCAAAGAGAGAAGAATCTGTTGTCTACCAGGCTGGTTGGTTGGGCAGGTCATTTATGGAGCTACAGTGATTTGATATTCATACATACAGAGAAGAGATTATATTTATCATGTATATGCACATGCTTATATATATATATATATATATATATATATATATATAGAGAGAGAGAGAGAGAGAGAGAGAGAGATGAGATTATATATGTATAGAGAGAGAGAGATTATATATATATATATATATATATATATATATATATATATATATAGAGAGAGAGAGAGAGAGAGATTATATATATATAGAGAGAGAGAGATTATATATATATATATATATATATATATATATATATATATATAGAGAGAGAGAGAGAGAGAGAGATTATATATATAGAGAGAGAGAGAGATTATATATATATATATATATATATATATATATATATATATAGAGAGAGAGAGATTATATATATATAGAGAGAGAGATTATATATATATATATATATATATATATATATATATAAATATAAATATCAATCAACAAGACTGTATACGCACTCTCAAAGCAACACAAACACATCTTAGTATTATTGAGTGGTCAATATGAAAAAAAGTGGTATTTAAATCAAGTTTATTATACTGACGTGTTTTACCTTTCAGCTTTGTAGTAATTCTAAATCAAACTATATTGAAAAGTTTATTTTTTGAAGTAAATAATGTCATTCAACATCAAACTAAATGATATGATATCATGGGACATTATTTACTTGAGAAAATCTTTTCAATACTATTTCCCTTATTGTCCATATAATTATACATACTGTATAAATATCGCATAATACAAATCACGAATGCCAATATAATATGATATAATATCCAATATATATATGCAAGGGTGGGTCAATGAGCTTGCAGTCTGGCAAGTGGTTACTAGCTGAGTTTTGATCTGAAATTTTCAGTTTAATGTTCTAACTATATGTGATTAAGATTCACCACTGGATTAAGTGCATTGACAAGAAAGGAGATTATGATGAAAAAAATTTTTTTTTTGTAAAATAAATGCTGTTTTCAACATCAGGCTATGGACTTGATAATCTATCTATCCATACGTGGACACATATGGACGGAAACACACTGACACACACAGAGCAAAAAATATGCACATACCAATATAAACAAAAGCATAGGCATATATTCCCAAGCACATATATCTATATATATGAATAATGCCTCTTGAGTTAATATGAGTGTTTATATATGGAAAATGAAGATAAAAATTGAAACAATTGAGTATTTATTAGACATGGTAGGGGCAGTGTAAAATAAACTTGAGTACATATCAAAAACAGTATTATAAAACCAGATTTAGATAAAAATACAAGATTTTAGGTTGATCTACTAGTACAAAAAAAATTTCAATTATTTATAAATTTATAAATACATCTTGTAATAAGTATATTGTCATGTTTCTCTGAATTTTTGAGATGAGGTATTATTATTATTTCTATTATTATTCGGACTATCCTCATCTTGGTTGTTTTTCATACGTTTCGGCCGTTGTACACTACGGCCTTCATCAGGTATCATCTGGTAGGTGTGGGGGAAGTAACGAACTGAACCTTTTATTTAACCGACGGGGGTATACAGACTGACTTCCCCTCTTAATAAATAAATAAGTATATTGTCATATTGTTAAAAAAAACAAACTAATGATTTAAAATCTGTTCTAAAGAATATGGTAAATTGAAAATATTGGTGGATTATTAACATAATTCAGTTTCTAAATTTTATTTAATATTTTTCCCCTCAGATAAAAATTCCTAAAATTGAATAAATAAGAAATTACACTATGTACGAAAATACATAGGTGCGTAGTGCTTCTAAGGCTTCAAGTCCAATTTGTACCCTCCTCACCTAATGTATTACTAAAAAAAATTTTATAATTGATTTATTGTCAACTTGGTGAAATAAAATTTATCCAATTCATTGATTCCATTAGTCAATTCGGAGGTGCAGAGTGGTATTGTGGTTATTGGCACAAACTAATGTCCTTGGGAAAGGTATCAAACCACTTATACCCCCAGTTATGAGTAAATACCAGGCCAATAGGAGCCATTCAGCCCTGTAAGGTAGTCCAACTTAAGCCCAGAGTTGGTCCGGGAGGGGGGGGGTGCTAGCAATTCGACCCCCATGAAAAAAATTATGTGTTATAGAAACTGAGGCAGCATCACCCCAGTGTGTGGTAGTTGCGGTTCTATGCTCCACAAAAGAGACTACAGACAAAAAACACTACAATCGATTGAAATCAACGTAACTGAGTCCTGTCAAAAATCTTCCTCATGGGCAGAGGTAAGGCAAAAAGGGGCAGTCATCCCTGGATACACATGTAATGGGACACACAATTGTCCTCTGGCCTATAATTATGCCCCCTTCCCCAAAGAATAATTGTCTCTGGGCACCGTCTTTGAGCCCCAAGCGCTGAAAACCCTTGCTACACCACTGCTTGCAGCCTTTTTTCATTCCGACTTAACATGACAACTTAACCAACCAAATCAAGTCCGACAAAAGAATAAAAAAAGAATTAAACGAACAAGCTTGGCGGTGCTAGGGTCAAACAACTTCCTCCATTAAAATCTTAAGGTAAACGATTCATTTCTTCATACAATATCATTCCAAAAGTACATGTCCTATTTCAACTCCCTGATAAGTAGTTCCTGTAATAAAACAGGTGAACCAGTGTTAACAGCATGAATTGTCATCAGTTTTTGCGTATGTAAATCTTATTTGTGCCGTCATGACATAACTGGTTTTTGCTGAGGTTATTGTCATTGTTGACACAAACAAAAATAATGAAAATATAATTCAATAGTTTGACAATATTTTTCCTAATAGAAATTCAATGTTTATGAAAAAAATACTGAGAACTCGTTAACATGAGTTGACATCATGGCATCACTATTTCTTTTCCCCTCTCTCATTTATTCAGGTCTTAAAATTCCAAAGTCTTAAATTCCAATGTCTGATGAATTCTCAATAATAAAGTCAACTCTAGGAGTTTGACAAAAACTATTGTTAGCAAAATTACACTTTGTTGTCTTTTGAATTTGACTAAGTTATTCAACAACTCCAGGTATTTCTTCTAATTTAAACCATCAAACGCAAAATCCATACATACATTTAACATTTATGTAAGTGTGGCAAATGAAATGACAAAACATCAAAGTGGTAATGAAAAGCAACTGGAATTAAGATGAAAGAAATACAACTCAGAAGGCAATAATGGCTGACATTCTCGCATAAAATAGAAACTCAAGACGATATAAGTATGTAAGTAAATCTCATTGGCAAACACCGATACATGTGAGTTGGCTGACTGACAAAACCTATTTTCTTTACTTCACCATCATCTAAATATTATAATTCCCATCTTGTTCATGACTGGAAAAAAGTAAAACACCATTCGCAGATAAGTTTAGACAACAATGAGAAGTGCCTTTTAGGTTAGAGTAACCCTTTGCACCAAGCTCTAAGACAAATGGCTAACAAAGGTATTTGGAAATCTAGCTCTCTCTGCAACTCATCTAAGCCCCATAACTGCCTACACGGATGTTCAATATCATACTGGTATAATAACCTGGGGATCTAGGTCCTTACACCAGTGTATTGGATACAGTGTAATATTTGTATTGTTTTTAAAAAAAAACAAAAACATCCGTCTAACATAACGGCATATACAGTAATTTTGTTAATTGTACTAGTTTAGCCAGTCTGTCGGGAAATAACAGCAATATATAAATAATTTTGCAACTTTATTCAAAAACATCAAAAACAATGTTGCTGTACATTTTCTTGTTGATGTTTGACTGGAATGGACTCAGATTTTCAACATATTTTCAATGAATAAATAAAATGAGAGGAACTAACTCTTTAATTATCATTTAATAGCTATTTCCTTTGGAAAATGACGAACATCAGACGGGAAATATAGCCAGTCACGTGGCAAATTATACAAGTAGATTATTACATTTTGAATTAATTTATTTATTTTATTGTATTGTTTTCTTTCCAGCCAGTAATTAAATCTGATTCTATAATGATAAAAGCAGAATATTTTGTTTTTTCCAGATTGGTCAATTGTAAAACCAAACCAGGTTATTCCAGACAGTGAAACAATAAAACAGAAGTCAAAAATTGCAGGTTGGCATGTGGGACGATCATGAGACTCTGGACACTCACTGATTGTCTCAACTCATCGTTACAGGTCAAAATATTAACATGTAATAAAGGCAAAGATATAAATATCAAATAATGTCTTAAATCTTCCATGCTTCAAGTCAAGAAAACACTCATTATAATAAAATTTCACAGCAAGCAGGAGTGGAAGTAGAGCTATTTTTGGGGGGCAGTCATTGTATCATTCAAAAACATCAAAGGTCCTTACAAGTGACAAAGTATAATGGGCAATGGTTGTACACTTTATCATTACTCGAAAATTTACTGCTATGTGGAAAGAGGATGGTAGATCAAACAATAAAACATCCACCATATTTCAAAGGATTAAATACTTTGCCTTGTAAGTAAATGTATATTTCATGTATCGTCAAACAAAGTTTGAGAACTATTGTTTTAGAGAATGAATTCATTTGACAAATAAAATAAATCGTCAACAAATATTTACCAATGCAGGTTGTTACATTCATAACCTGAAATAAGAGAATCGAAAAACAGAGACTGGTAGTTTCACGCATGGCTTCTCAAATAGTCAAAATTGTTCTTTTTTTTTTTTTTAACTCAGGATTTTGATATCAATGAAGGCACCTGATACCAGATTCAAAACAATAGTGTTTACAGAAAAGTACCATTGACACCAACTCTGTGAAATGTGGTGAAGCCCAATGGTTGTGATCTTGAAAATCCTGTGAAAACTGATGAGAGATTATTGCTAGGAAGCGGATGTTTTGCTGTAACATGATGAAGTCCTTCGACAGTTGAGTGCCTAGGAAAGAGAATCATCTAGATAATCTTACAGTTTATCGACTCCAAAGAAAGTGATTACATCGCTTCCTGTTGAAGATGCCCACCCTTAACAAATAATATGATAGGACTAAGCTAGAGTGTATCAAATAACATAAAAGGTTTTAACGTTTTCAGACCAACTTCAGTTTGATCACAAAACGTTCATCATAGCTCATCATCATCATCAATCTTCTAATGTCTGTCATTGGACATAGACCTTCCCCAAGATTTGCCAGACCTCTCTATCATGGGCATTCCAGAGCCAGTACTTTATGAATTTATAAGCCTAAATTTTGCATGTGGTCTGGGGATTCATCTAGTGAGTTGTGATGTCCAGTGTTTGGCAGCCATTCTTACAACATGACCAGCCCATTGCCATTTGAGTATTTTATGGGTTTCTATGGTATCTCGGACTAAGTCTTTTCTCTAATATTTTGTGTTGTCTTATGATCTGTCTATGTTAGGTTGAGCATGATTTTCTCTTGTGCATGTTGCATGATTAATTTTTTGATTAGGTTTCATTTTTTAGCTCCATAGGTGATTATTTGGAGGATGAATTGGTTGCATACTGTCTTTTTAGGACTAGTGGGATTTTCTTGTTCTTGAAAGTTGAATTTGCTCTATCGAAATTTTGCCAACCTAGTGTGATTCTTTGCTTGATTTCTTTTTTTGAGAACTTCATGTCCATTGATGGTTATTGAATTAAACTAAAGAAAAACGTAATTTTCAGTCATTAAATGTTTTCATTAATTCCTCTCACTAATGAACTCCCTCTTCCTGATTTCAATGCAATTCTTTTATAAAATCATTAGCTATACATTTGCATTTTTACGGAAGTATATTGATAACTCTGCAGCCTAAAGATGAAAAAAGTTTTTATTTGTGGAAGTACAATGAAATAAGGCATGGCAGATCATGTGAGGGGGGAAAATGGGGAATCATCAATACCTGCGGAATAACGGTGAGAGGATAAGGCAATTAAAAGAATCAGCACACATACTATTCCCTAAAAACCTCCTCAGCTGGCCATACACAGATATGGACATATGGGACCCTTTGATTATGAAAGAATGGACATTAGATACTATATGCTCAATTGCTTCAAGAATCTGTGATAGTAAGAGGGAAGAAGAGCGAGGAGGAGAGGAACAGAAAAGCCAGGAGGGAGGAAGAGGGGTAGAAAAAGGGGGAAAAAGAGGGGTAGAAAAAGGGGGAAAAAGAGGGGTAGAAAAAGGGGGAAAAAGAGGGGCAGAAAAAGGGGGAAAAAGAGGGGCAGAAAAAGGGACAGAAAGAGGGGAAAAGAGGGACAGAAAGAGGGGAAAAGAGGGACAGAAAGAGGGGAAAAGAGGGACAGAAAGAGGGGAAAAGAGGGACAGAAAGAGGGGAAAAGAGGGACAGAAAGAGGGGAAAAGAGGGACAGAAAGAGGGGAAAAGAGGGACAGAAAGAGGGGAAAAGAGGGACAGAAAGAGGGGAAAAGAGGGACAGAAAGAGGGGAAAAGAGGGACAGAAAGAGGGGAAAAGAGGGACAGAAAGAGGGGAGAAAGACGGACAGAAAGAGGGGAGAAAGACGGACAGAAAGAGGGGGAGAAAGACGGACAGAAAGAGGGGGAGAAAGACGGACAGAAAGAGGGGGAGAAAGACGGACAGAAAGAGGGGGAGAAACAGGGGGAGAAAGAAGGAGGGAAAGAGGGGAGGAAGAAGGGGAGAAAGAGGGGAGGAAGAAAGGGAGAAGTCTTTCTCAAAGTGAATTGATTTTCATACTTGAATATTGCGATATGGAAATATTCTGCTAGTATTATTTTCAATAATAAATCATAAATGGCCATTTTGTTATTTTTTTCAGTACAAAAATGCAAATCTTGGATATTCTCTTATGACATCATTAGTAGCTGGTAAAAATAAATTGATCAGATTTGAGTTCTTTTAATGATATGCATCTCTCCCTTCCTTCCTATTTCTGTTGTTAAACATAACTGAGACTGACCGAAAAGTATCTAATAGAGATAAGTAGATACATCTGAGAAGAAGCAGAAAATTCTACATGTAATCACCCTATTCTGTCAGTAATACTTGCATTTATTTCTGACCCTTGATAATTCCTTCAATGAATAGTTTATAGTAAAATCATTAGCAATGTATTTACATAAATAAAATAGCACTATTTTCTCATTAATACTTGCATTGATTTCTGACAACGGAAATATCTTCCTTCCAGATTTTCAATGTATTTCTACAGTTAAATCACTAGAAATGCATTTATAGTATATGTTTATAACAGCCTTACTTTGTCAGTAATGCTTGCCTCAATTCCTGACCAAAGAAAATGCCATTCTTCCCTGTGTTTGTTGCAACCCATGACACCAGAAAGTAATGAAAGTTTCTTATGGTCCACATATTCACCTCATTCATCAAATTTCATTTGGCAAATCCTAAGTCAATTAGGATGAATCCACGAGTTTGTTAAAGTCGATATTAGTTATATCAAGGTCTGCTATTGAGGGTTTATTGTGTGTATATATATATATATGTATATATATATATATATATCTTCATAAAGAAATGAACATATTTAGTCTGACAGAATGGATTATAAATTGTGTTATATAGAAACTTATTTTGAAATGATCTCATGGTTAATATATCACTCAATTTAGACAATGTAAATAGAATAAACAATTAGAAAATGGGACAGCAGCAGAAATTGAACCTGCCACCGATAGGGTAGCCACTTCAACATAGCGATGCTTTTACCATTGATCTAAACAGTCGCCAGTAATGCAAAGGCCAAATAACTGCTTTCAACCCCAATTCTCATTTTGTTTATCCTCAGTCTTTATCAACGCGACAGTGTTAATTCATATACATACACATACATATATATATATATATATCAGCAGAGGGAGACAGATACATGCATACACAAACATATCCACGTGTTGATATGTATAGGTATACTCTCCAAATGAGATTCGAATTGACTTTGTCTCAAACCCACCCAAACACATCTTTTTCAAGATCCTTTGAAGAGTGATGTCTAATGATATAATAAAACAAAGCCAAAAAAGACTGAAAGGGGGGAAGGATGAGTTGGTTTTGAATTCAATGTGGATGGCTCATCAACTTTCCAAAAGCCTTTTAGAATATGGATTGATAACCTTTCATCAAGTTCAAAATGGTCTCAATATTCTTAATAGATGCCACGCTCGAACAGAGTGCACTCATAATTTTTATATATATATATATATATATATATACATATATATATATATATATATATATATATATATATATATATATATATATATATATATATATATATATAGAGAGAGAGAGAGAGAGAGAGATATATATAGAGAGAGAGAGATTGTGTATATATATAGAGAGAAAGAGAGAGAGATGTGTATATATACATATATATATACATATATATATATATATATATATATATAGAGAGAGAGAGAGAGAGAGATGTGTGTGTATATATGTATATATATACATATATATATATATATAGAGAGAGAGAGATGTGTGTATATATATATATATATATATATATATATATATATAGAGAGAGAGAGATATGTGTGTGTATATATATATATATATATATAGAGAGAGAGAGAGATGTGTGTGTATGTGTGTGTATATATATATAGACAGAGAGGGAGAGACATGTATATATTGAGAGAGAAATATATATATATATATATATATATATATATATATATATAGAGAGAGAGAGAGAGAGAGAGAGAGAGAGAGAGAGAATTTTCAGTGAATACAAAAAGTATCCAATACATTACAAAAAGTTCATTTCAAGATACTTTACCAGCTTCAAAATCGACAGAGTTTGAGTTATGGTCGTATAGCCTCCAGACTGTTAGATATTGTTTTAAATTTTCTTTTTGTATTGATTGTATCAATATCATTCTCATGTTCAAATTCTGTCAATTTTGGAACTGATAAGCATTTTCTTGCTCCATTTTTTTTCCTCAATAAAATGAACCAAGATAAGGACAGAAGTCCGCAAAAAACATACTGTATAAGGACGTCAAGATAAACTTTTTGCAATGTATTGAATATGATTTGCTCTCGTGGGATGTATAAATAAAAAGTAAAGAATGTGATCGATTCCCCCAAATAGCAAGAAGATGACTTTGTATGGATGGTTGAGACGGACAAATTTATATTAAGAAAAAGTCGACTTACCCGTAATTCGATTTGTTCTTCATTTTCTTTACTTTTCAAAGCCGTGTAATCCTTTTCCAGCCTGGAATGACAAAAGGAAATAAGAAATATAATATTACAGAAAGAATGGTTGTTTTTCTAAAAGAAAAGACTGTTTTGTAGCAACTATAGCAATTACAAAATGCCTAAACTTGAGAAATGTAGCAGGATATCATTTAACAGAAAACAGGGTCAGGAGTTCATCCTGATGTCTGCAGCAGAGGCCAAATCATACCGAATTTTTTTTTGCGAGAAACCACATGAATAAAAAACAAGAACCAAAAGTTCAATGAGCCATCCATCATAAAGTTTAAGCATCATTACTGCCAGATCACGTGACCCTGAGTAGGAGATGAATAGGTAAGAAACTATCAAGTTTCAAGTAAATCAGACTCAAAACAGCAGAAAAAAAAATTTTCAAAGTTTAAGCGTCATTATTACCAGATCACTTGACCCTGAGTGGGAGTGTTTTTTTTATCAAGAGACGCCTTTCGACCAAGTTTCAAGTAAATCTGACTTGAAACAGTGAACCCATTTTAAACGCCAGTCATTGCTAGATCGTATGACCCTGAGAGGAAGATTTTCTCACGAAAGGAGCATCTTATTGAGGGACATATTTCTAAGATAAGATAAATGTGAGAGTTCCCATGGTGAGTACTTTGAAGAGGACTCAGTTGCCATTATTCTAAGTAGGCTATTTTTTGTAAATATTACATAGCTGAACACTTTTCAGACATATCTCGTGCATTTTCTGAAAGCCTCTAATCTACGTTTTTATAAACAACCCCAAACCTATAAAAAATATCTGTACTGTGCATAATTGAATCACTGTAGCCCACACATGTATCAGAACTAATCATCTTGAAAAATAGATCTAACTGAACATTAGTGTAGAGCAAAATATAGTTCCTACTAAAATGTCTTTGTAATACCTATTATATTCTGTTGGATATACATAAATATATGTATTAAGAAATGGATATACAATCTGACGGAATGATTATAAATTGTGTTATATATAGAAACTTGTATTCGAAATGATCTCCCGTCATTACACAGTTAATATATCAAGGTATAATATATATTCAGTATAACCCAATTTATAATCATTTTATATGTGCATGCAGTGTTAACTTAAATGTTAGTGAAACAAAAATCGAATTGTCTTCCGAAGCTTAAAAATAATTTCAGAAGTTTTATTAGCCTGAACAGTTTCAGGTGACCTTGACATTTATACATGCGACTGAATATCCTAAGAACGGATCAAAAAGATAATCTGTAGAAAAATTAAAGTTCAATCAATCGACTGTTTATGAATATCAAATAGAGATTTCCCTTGTCATTAGAGGAAAAAAATAATCTTATTGTCTAGACTCAAAGGCAATATTGATTGTATTGTATTGACCAAGGTTTGGGATCAATGTAATCCATTTGTCTGTTTAGACTACCATCCCAATCTTGGTGGCTTTTGATGTTATGAATGAATATTCAAGGGAGTCAAGAATCAGGGAGAATATTACAAAAAAAAAATTCAATGAATTGTTCAAAATGATCAGTCACTCAGCATGTTTTAAAAAATGGTCTCCGTTGATAAAGAGAATGGTCCTTGACATGCAGGGGCATCAACAACATTCGTTGTCTTCGACCTCCGTTCAACTTTCATCGAATCTCCCATTACCGCATGATCATACGTACATGTGACACGCATAATTGCCAGTTAGCGTATGAAAAGATTCAGAAGCCGTTTGGTTTGATTTCGTAAGAAATTTGCTTGATTTCCTAACCAGAGTATTTTTACAACAAGAAAAAACTATCTACTTCAAACGATGCATAACAGCAAACCTGAGACACGAGCAGATTGAAACTTTCAGGGGTCATTTATGCTTCACCATTAGTCGATGTATACCATGTGGTTCACGCATGCATGCCGTGGTTTTACTTACATAAGCCGTCTTGTTATTTGTTTATTTATGTGACTTTGAACAATGCAACTCTCAGACACTCCCACATGTTTAGCATTAATATAGATATCAATTACTTATATAGATTAATCACAGTAGCCTGCTCATGTACAAAAAGTAATTATCTTAAAAGAAATAGATCTTTTATCTAAAATGAAATACCAGCCCAAGATTTGGGGATTGTTTGTCCAAAATATAAAAACCATAAAAACCAAAGAAAGCACTTTAAAAATAAAAAAAAAGGATTAGATTGTGGCTAGTGGAGTACTCAGACAAATTGTTCATGGTTGTAGCTGCCGAAAATATAATCAGGGGTGCCTGGAGACACATAGACAAAGCAAAGAGAGAACTTGTAGGTTGAACCGTCTATTTTTGGGGTTACAGTGATATGATCTGTGTATAGATAATTACTGATCTTAGCATTGTGCAGTATGTGGCTGCATGGAGGTGATGGGGAAGAGGTTGTAAGGCTCTAGTTCAGTGAGTGGAGTGCACTTGCCATGAAAATCAGCATTCAAAATTGTTCGGGGATATGCTGCTACGTATAGCATCTATACATACATATTCACATGTGGACATATATACATGTACACATACTTACTCATACATACACGCACGCATATATACATACATACATGCACACACACGCATGCATACACACACGCATGCATATACACATGCATACATGCACACAAACGCATGCATATACACATGCATACATGCACAGACACACGCATATACACATGCATACATGCACACACACACGCATATACACATGCATACATGCATACACACATGCATACATGCACACACACACGTATATACATACATACATACACGTACACATATATACATGCATACACGTACACGTTTATACATGCATACACGTTAACACATGCACACATATATACATACACATACACACTTGTGCACATACATACTTGTACACACAGATAAATGCATACTTGTACACACAGACAAATGCATACTTGTACACACAGACAAATGCATACTTGTACACACAGACAAATGCATACTTGTACACACAGACAAATGCATACTTGTACACACAGACAAATGCATACTTGTACACACAGACAAATGCATACTTGTACACACAGACAAATGCATACTTGTACACACAGACAAATGCATACTTGTACACACAGACAAATGCATACTTGTACACACACATACATTCTCGTACACATGTATATGTTCGTTAACTCTGCTAGAAGAAAAAAAAGATCGATCCATTGGGTCAGTTTGATTAAAGAAACTTTCATTATTAGTCTATAGACTTATACATGTACATACGTACACACATCATTTGTCCACCAACACACACATCTATATATATTCATACATTTGGAACATTTAAAAAAAAAACAAAAAAACTTTGATGCCATTAATGAAAGGTTCGTACACGAAATAGAAAAACTAACAATAAGAAACAGAGTTTGTCTCTTAGAATCAACAATGTATACTGAATATTTATACACACATACACGTATTATATAAACATATGTTAACTGCGCTAGAAAGAGAGGAAAGATCGATCTATTGGGTCAGGTTTGATTAAAGAAATGTTCGGATAACCTGAATATGATAATAGTGGCAGGTATATCTGGCTAAGAAAATGGTCCTTTTTGTATCTGTGGATTGGAAGATAGTCTAGTGAGGATTGTATGGTACATATGGTGTCTGGTATCTTGGTGCCTTTTTTTATTTTTTTTATTGCACTCTTTAGTAATCACTAATGAGAAACTATCCTCACTGGGTCAGGCAGACTCTGGCAAGATAGATCAAGAGAGTTATGGAAGCACAAAAGGACTATAACAAAAAGAGGTGGGGTTTTTTTTTCTTGTAAAACAAAGTTATGAATGTTTTTGTCAGAATATTGTTACACGTGGTGTTTTACTCATTGTATGAAGTTTGGACTAATTTCCTAGTCTTTGTCATTTTGTTTTATTCACAATGTTTTGGCTATGTTCTTCTGGGCTTTCTTTGAGTGTCTGCTTGCATTTAAAAGAATCAGCCCACATACTATGTCCAGATAACTCAATAGTATACCAAGTATTGACATTAATAACTCATGGCAACTATTAATCAGGAAGGAACAATTGATGAACTAGGGATTCCATAAACTGGGGCCAGCTTCAAAACTACTGGACCAAATGCTCCCTATAAGGCTCCATTCCCAAGGGGACCCTGCACTTGGGTATATTCTAGACTGTTTCCGATTGGGCCCAGTAGCTCCTAAGGCTGGCCCTGCTATAGGCATAGCCCCAGGGATGTATGTGTGGGCAAAGCACAACAGGAGGTCACTGGGTTGGTGCAGAGTTCAGAAGGAGATAATACCAGAGACGCAAAAACTGGATGTGACGTACATGAGACAATGTGCGTGCTCCTCCCAGAAGAGGACTTGATAACTTTCCAGAACAGACATCTGAGGAAGGCTGGAGACATGGGTATTCATGGAACAACAGGAGTGTAAAAAGGTGCCTGATCAGGCCTTCTCATTTAGGGCTGGGTTTGAAAGTTGGAACCTTACGGTCAATAAAGGATAATGATGGTGCAGTACAATTGTTTTATTGAGCCCCAACTTAATTTGCCCATATAAAAAGATGGTATCATACAGGGTCACTGCTAAGATATATACCGAATATATCCATTAGCACCCCCCCCGCTCACAGGAAATATATCCTTTTTTTGTCTACTAATCTACTTGCTCAATGTTAATCACCTCAGAATGCTTCAGAGTGTGAAAAAGTGCCTAGACGGTACGTCATCGTCGTTATACAAAGGTCAGAAGTATCCCCTGATGTCTGAGACAAAGACCTAGGGAAGCAGGGGTTTTTTAATTTTGAAAGCTCACGTTTATAGAAGTGATCGAGTGGAGTTTCCGTACCAAGTTGTGGTACAGATTCACCATATCAAAATATCCATTGTGGGTGTGTGGAAATGAGCACTACGACAGACCCCCCCCAATTATAACGTGGTTTGTTATAGAGCGATTCACATAGAAATGCAGATGGATGGCAAACTCCAAGATATAAATCTCGCTGAACTTAAAATATTTTTCTGATTTTTAAACATTTCTTTATTGCAGTTGTTTGGCATTTTTCCGACCTGAACACCTACATCAGAACATGGGTAAAAGAAAAAAAATGGTCAGGTGTAGAAGAAAGAGTCTGCGGAACAAAAATGAGGGAAGCACATTATCGGCAACCTTATATCGATTCCAAAGTTGCACTTGAGACGGTGCAAATAGTGCAACTGCACAGGAAGATGGGGGGGGCAAAGGAGCATCAGTATTTTTATAATAATCGGATCATTATGCTCTTCTTGCTCACTTTTTGCAATTAGAAAAATAGATTTGAATTAACGAGAAATATAATTATTCATTTCTAATGTGAAAGTTTTGTGTTTTAAGAACGATTATTCCAGAAAAAGCCGTTCTCAATCATGATAAGCGCGATAGAAATTGGAATGCGTGATTTGGCCAACAGAATTCTTGACGGAGAAAAATCAATAATGTAAGGTCAAGGACGTTCCTGTGAGAGGGAGAGAGAAGTATGTGAAACAGGAATTTATATGTGAGACAGACAGATAGAAAATGTGAGTGAGAGAGGGGGGAGAGAGAGAGCGCATGACAGAGAAAGAGGGCATGCACAAAAGAGAGAGAGGGAGAAAGTGCGCGCAAAAGAGAGAGAGGGAGAAAGTGCGCGCAAAAGAGAGAGAGAGGGAGAAAGTGCGCGCAAAAGAGAGAGAGGGAGAAAGTGCGCGCAAAAGAGAGAGAGGGAGAAAGTGCGCGCAAAAGAGAGAGAGGGAGAAAGTGCGCGCAAAAGAGAGAGAGGGAGAAAGTGCGCGCAAAAGAGAGAGAGGGAGAAAGTGCGCGCAAAAGAGAGAGAGGGAGAAAGTGCGCGCAAAAGAGAGAGAGGGAGAAAGTGCGCGCAAAAGAGAGAGAGGGAGAAAGTGCGCGCAAAAGAGAGAGAGGGAGAAAGTGCGCGCAAAAGAGAGAGAGGGAGAAAGTGCGCGCAAAAGAGAGAGAGGGAGAAAGTGTGCGCAAAAGAGAGAGGGAGAAAGTGTGCGCAAAAGAGAGAGGGAGAAAGAAAAAGACAGGGAAAACTGAATGAGAGGGGGAGAAAGTGCACGTGTGAGAGAGTAGGAGAATTATATGTGCACGATAGAGAGAGGGGAAGAAAATATGAGAGATAGTAGAGAGAGAGAGACAGGAGGAGCTAAAGTGAAATAAAACAAACCGTTTCTATTCTAATGATTTCATAGTGTTCCCCTTGTTGAAGTCAAATGTTTTTTTTTCCCTTTAAACAAAGCACATATCGAATTGGTATCAAATCAAAAGACCACCATTTTCTGTAGCAGAGCTAGATTAAGGCTGCCTGTGCCCCCTGGTTGTAGTTCAAACAGGGGACCTGAATTAAATTGTTCTTAAATTGGATTTCATGCACATATGCTGTACATATATGAACTTTCCTCAAGGCAATTGTTTTCTTTTTGGTGTTCCCCTGAATATTGGGGGTGCCCCAGGCTTCAGCTCAATCAGCTTACCCTTCAGTCTGGCACTATTCTGGAGTATGAAATAACTTTCATTAAATTCAAAAGAAGAGAAGATAGGTTTTATAAGCTGTTCAAAAATGAGTACTAAACGTTTTTTTTTTTAGACAAGCACATCTGTAAGTTGAATATTGCGCTGAACTCAGCCTCCAAGAAGGGCCGGTCCTAGGGTTTCTTGTGCCCTGGGTAAACTGAACTTTAGCACCTGTCAAAGTATAGAATCATATTTATTTATTTACTTGCAGCCTCACTTCACTTACCCCCTGCCTCTCGGCTATTGTGAGCACTATCTCCCCAATCTAGATAAGCCTGACTCCAACTTGTCGTCAGTCATGAGAATTTCCTTGGCAAATCATTTCTCTTAGTTTCACAAAAGTCAGACTTAAGACACAAGAATTTCTTATTTTGACTGTTTGTGTTCTGTTAAAATTATTAACTTTTCCATATTTGGAAAGTCCTACTGTCCGAGACAAAAGACAGGCACCCCCTAGTACTAGGGGTCCTGGGTGATTGCCCATATCCCTGGTATCTATGGCAGATCCTATGCATTTGGAAAATCCCACAGTCCCAGACACATTACAGGTGTGGCCTAGCACTTTGGGCCCTGAGTGATTATCCATGTTGCTGGTATCTACAGCTGGTCCAGCTTTATAGCAATACGTATTTTTTTGACCAATCAGAATTGATTCTTACTCCACCTACAACCAATCAGATCCAAAGCTGTTCATTTGGCAAGGATTTCTGAGATCTTCACTTTTACAAACCACAACAGATGCTTTTTTTAGTCACCATAATGGATTTATCTAACATCACTAACAACAGACGGATAACTAATGAGAGTGTTAGATTGTATCAGTTTATCTTTTTTTCTCCCTTGAGACTAGATTAGAAATCAGAGGCTTTGTCTGGCATCAGGCTATTGTCCAACATCCTAATCAGTGTCTCGAAAGAATTAGAACAATGGAGAATCAATCGTTGGCACAATACCCAAAAGTAGAAAGACGACGGATACGTGGGAGGAACCAAACTGATTCAAAAAGACTGTGCATTCAGAGAATGGTTAAATGAGATTAATGTAGGCTGAATTCTTTTTGCAAGACAATTTGGCTATCATTTTGATAGAGGCCAATTTTATAGCTAAAAGTGGCCATATCCTTATAAAAAAAAATGGCTGCAGGGTAGAGTTAAATGCTAGGTAACTGAGTAGATTTCATTTCCTCTTTATAAAGAAAGTGACCAATAAAATTATTTAAGAGTCATTATGTGCACGTGTAAAATTTTCAAACTTCCGTTATTTAATCAGTGGTAAAATTCTAGCAACTTTTAGCAATTTATATTGCCAACATAAAAATTGTTACATGATGCATCTTAGCAGAGATAGCAATAAGTAGAGCCATTTTAATCCATTTAAAATTGGCAATATAAAAATGGCTAGTGATGTATCTTTACAGAGATAGCAAAAAGTTTAGCCATTTAAAACACTCAATAAGATAGCCAACAATATTGTTCTTGTCTGAATTTTCTTAGATGAGGAATTATCATTACTAGCAGGATTTTCAGCAAGATGTCTATTCGATACAGGAAAGGATAAAGAAAGATTAAGATTAAGATCAACCTGACAGAAACAAAGATCCAATTCAACATTATACTTACGATGTAAACCAGACCCGCCACTAAAAACTGGGAAATTTTGGAATATTCAAAAACTACGATACTAAAAATATGTCCAGAAGTTCCATTAATCATCATAGAAAACTTGGTGGCTATACCTCTAGCTGTCCTTGAGTTAGTGATGACAGATGAATGAAGAAAAATATTTTGTGACTTATAGTAACCAGCTGAACTGATTTCCATTCAGTTTTTCGTTTGTATAAGGCGTTGGTAGTGGTATGTGCCTTCTGAGGGCTTAGTTTTAGCTTTTTCCCAATGGTCAGGATTCAGTTACTTGACATGGTTAAGATTTTGAAAATGACTTACACAATTCACAAGTGACTAAGCAAGCCATGAAATCTATATCACAAACATTGTCATGACTGCTTGGGGCGTTGTCAGGATCTAGAGCTGGGAGGGGGGGGGAGAGAGTGATCACATCTAAAAGGCGCCCGGACACGTGCCAGATAATTTTGAATTCATTCTACATTTTTATTTGGGATTTGAATTCAAAATACCAGGAAGATAGAGTTTCAAAGGAAGTTCACAGTTATTTTTGGAAACGTTGACTGAAACCAGAACATGATAACAGAAGAAACCTGACTGGCTGGCTAGTTATGTATTGTGTGTACAAGCAGCAACAATGTAGCTAGAGGGCTGAAAATTTGAACATTTACTCTTCATTATAACTAAAAAAAATTATTAAAAAAAAAAAATTTCCTTCCCTGATTGCGTTTTTTTGGGGGGGAAGGGGGAATCGATGATGTAAGACCCTAGTTTTTGCCTGATTGCTTTTATATTTGTTTTGGGGGGAAATTCAAACTTTTTCATTGATCCAACAGAAAGCGAGAGAAGTCTACTTAATCATCGATCACACCATTTGCAAATTTTTTTCATTGATAACTCCCAACACTGCATGTTGCCAGAAGACGGTTTCTATTAAGAGACCGACCAGACTTTTTATATTGATAATCACGACACAAAAAAATAAGGCTGTACAGTAGGTTCATAAATCTGTATTATGTATGAAGTCAAAACAATAAAAACATGTTATTCAGTTATTTTACATTAAATATACACAATAGAAACCAATATGAATATAAAAAACATATAAAGTAAACTATTCAAAACATTGGTTAAATAAAGTATTGAGTCAAAAAAGAAATACCAAAACACTCAATCGAAACTGACACATGACCAATAACTTTTGGCGGCATACCATGTTGAGGGTGATCAATTAAAAAATTGTAAAAAGGGTTGATCAATTAATATTAATTTTTCTGGCCTTTTGTTTGGCAAGGATCACTAAAAAAAGTCTGACCCCCCCCCCAAAAAAAACCAAAAAACCAAGCATGAATACTGGCTAACATAAACTACTAATTTAGCAAGAAATTACATTGCAAATTGACCCCCCCTCCCAAAAAAACCCTATTCAGATTGGAAATTCTAAAGGAAAAAAAAATTCTTTTTAGACATAAGGACAGAATGTTGAAATTTACAGCCCTCTAGCTCCTTAAGTTTAGCTGGTATGCGCCTTACCTACATACATACACACATTAATATCCAGCCACACCAACTTGAAAACTGGAAGAAAGTTACGGCGACAGTTTTGGTTGGCTTCTGAAAAATAATGAAATTCGACTCCAATTGCACAAAGGGGAATAAAGAGTTGTAAAGGTACAACTCTTTAAGAATGTCTCCGGAGGGGGGGGGAGCACTCCCCAATCCCCTTCTGCCTATGCCACTGACCTTGATATGAATGTACATTTGGTCTTATACAAGCATCCCCTACCATGACCATGGAGCCATTCACAATATAAGGTGTCGGGGGGGGGGGCAGAGGGGGGGAGTCTGAATCCCAGCATTAAAGTTGATATCATCCCTCACTTGCCCAAAAAACCATGAACAAAAACATTATTTCATTTTATATATGTATTTGTTTGTGTGTTCCAGTGCTCTTGGCTATACTGTTTTGTCTACAAACTTGAAAATTGGCATCAGTGCTCCACTAGAGCCTATCTATAAGTATAATTTTTTGATACTTAGAAAAAAAAGCTTTTAATATAGTTACTGAAAAATCTAAATGTTTTTGGATGTTTTTTAAAAATTCTCTTTAAGATGATTTCCAGTGGAAAATGCCAGTGATGTCATAAATGAAATTTATTCTGACCATATTTATTCTTTGATGGAATTGTTTTACATGACTTCAATTTTTGATGCTATGGTAGTTCAATTATTGACAGTGAATGCAAGTTAATATCAATATTACCCAAAACAGAATTTTGCCAAAATACTTAATATGACTCCAATATCAGATTTCTCCAATTCACAATCAATGAAAACAACACTTTTGTTCTCTGACGAACTTGTTTTGGTACTTCTGATCGATTTTCAATTATCTCCTGTTCAGTTATAACACGGTTGTTTTTTTGTTTTTTTAGCCCCCAACACCCATACTATGGAGGGGAATGAAATGAATTTTTATGAGATCCTTAAAAGAAGAAGAAATCAGGTGAAAAATCACTCTAGGTAAGCAAGCTTCCGGAAGAGCAAGCTCAGCCCTCAAGAACAAAGAGATCCTATCAGTCCTAGAAAGACAGGTTATACAACCAACGTCCTCCCAATTGTTTTCTATGGAGCCGAAACATGAAATCTAACCAAGAGACTCTCAAACTAAAAACCATGCAACATACACTAGAGAATCATTCTCAACTTCACAAGGAGAGATCACAAGACAGCACAGTATACTGAGAAAAAACAGTAGTCCGAGATATAGAATCGATTAGAAAAATGCAAATGGCAATGGGCTGGTCATGTTGCAAGAATAGCAGACAACCGCTGGACACCACAACACACAACATGGATCCCTTGAGATCATACGCGAATTTGTGGCCAGCAAAAAGTAAGATGGCATGACGAACTAAATAAGTTCAGAAAGTATTGGCCTTCCATGCCCATGATAGATAGGTCTAGCGAATGTCTGACGCTAAAAGACTGTTGATGATGATGATGACAATGACTGTAGTTATTCACTAAGCATATATCAGTTTCCACACAGACCACAAGCATAGGACACCTAGCGAGAATTGAACTCAATACTCAGTAGACCATCAGCTGGTTGAATATTACACCAGGGTGAAATGATCATGACAGCAATAAAAAGTTCACGAAAGACCAAAAAGCACTCAGGGAGAACATAACCCTATCAATGCCATTGTCACTATAGTTGAATGAAAATCCGTTTATATATAACAACTATGTAGACAAAGAGAATTTGGCTCTGCTTATTTCTGAACTCCCAAAAGCCTATCGTACACTCGAAAAGACTTTCTCAACCATTTCTTGGCCATGGCGCCCTTAAGAGTTGTTTTCAGGTTCCAAGGCTATGGACTCTGAAATATTGATCATACCCTAGAATAGGGGTCCACAACCTTTCTTGCACCACGGACTGGTTTATTGTTGATACAAGCCAAAGGGAGAGGGTTAATCACAACTAAGTTTCGTATCACCAAATCATACTATTTCCTTGTGACCTGATAGCACATGCTTTGCAGCCCGTTAATTTGGCTCAGATTATTCACGGACTCCTAAATACCTGAATTGTAGGACATTTGTAATGAGACATTCTTTATAAAAAGAGACGTATATATTTTTGTATAAAAGTCCGTATACTAGAGCTGATAATGTAAATAAAATAAACAGGAAATAGTTTAACCTATTATCCTTTGAAGAGTTTTTTGCTCAATCAGATCTCAACCCATTCATAGCATTCCTGAATTTCAAAGGCATTATTCAATGACAGAAACTATTTTTAGTAGATATTTTTATCTAGTAACAATAAGGACGATAGTTTATACTATGTAAATTAAACTATTTTGATTGTTTTATTCATGTTCACTGAAGCACTCTTACAATACTTTTAATAAAGCATTTGTTTCATACTGGCATTTCTAAAACTTTTCTTTGATGGCACATTTGTTAACCTGCCCTTTATAGAGGTGCTAACATCTATAGCAGCAATCGTTGTCACTGACCAACTGACAAATCGACATACCAAATATCTCACTCCATTTCCATGAAGCATTCCCTCCCGCTCCTTTTATGAATCTGATGTCGCTTAAGTGATATTTTATTACTATATCATCAGAACATGGGATTCTATTTTACTATGTCAGAATGCAAGCATGTGTCAATTGCATGAATCAAGTTCTATTTTACAATGATATTAATGTTGTAGTTTCTTTCAGAGGAAAGGGCTTTTTTAAAAGTGAGAAGTTTGAAAGAAATGGACTTCTAAAGGAAGGGGCTTTTGAAGGCAGTCAAGATCAAACGTGTGCATCTATGGTCTAACTTCCGAGCTTGTTTACACTGATTTAGGTTAATAAATTTGTATATCCCACTTAGTTGAATTGCATAGCTGTTAATCTTGGTCAACACCCTCCAGGCCAGAAGTGGTAATAATTTACTTGTTTATTATCATTTAAATTTTTATGGCTACTTTTCACCTTCATCTTATTATCAATTGCTTCTTAGTGCAACTTTTTGCTCAGATCGCTTGTTATATAAATCAAAAATGGAAAAGTGTATTAAATACTGATACTACCAGGATGTAAAAATCGGAAAGAAGAATGAGTTTAAGGGTGTTATTCAAGCTACTGCTCCCAGTTGAAGTCTTGGTAGCTCAATTGGTAAAGCTGGCCAGACTAAGCAGTGCTTCCCTATGATTAGTGGATGTGGGATTTGAATCCCATCTGAGGCTTATTCTTCTCCCTTCCCCCCATCAAAGCTATCTTCTCACTGGTGATCTGAATAAAAAGCAACTAATAAAATTAAGATGAAGGTAAAAAGTAGTCATAAAAATTCAAATAATGATTTATAATACTTCATCAAATAAAAATAAGAAAAAGAAAAATAATTTACTTCAGATCTCTCTATAGCTGTCTATCAGTCTGTATTTATTTACGACAGCCACAATAGTAAAATCCTATATGCTATTCTCTCATTCAAGTGTGAATACACATTCAGAAAGTCAACCATTGACTCTTAAATTCATTTTAGAGAATTCCAAAAGTAATTCAAGGAGAGTACCTTCTAATTGAAGTTACTCCCATCACACTTTTTGGTAACTGAAAATTTTTTTTCTTCAATTCAATTCATTAAAGAGTTAGTTTTTTTTTAATTCGATTTACTGAAAAGTTCCACAGCAGTTACAAGCAGTACATGATTCTATGAGTTAACTATATACGATCACCAAATCCTTCAATGAATAAAACTATTTCCATTGAAGAATTACACCATTTTTTTTTTGACCAACAGTGTCAGGCTTGATAACACTCATGATATTTCAAGTATTTTTCATTCAAAATTATAGTTACTGCCTTGATCGACAATAACTCAACTAGCAATAATATTTTGGGTATGCTATAAGCAGCTGCTATGAATTTTGCTTTTTAGACTTTTGTCGCCGGAAATAAAATACACATACAAAAAACAAAACAGTGGTCGAAAAGAATCAAAATAGTCACTCATTTTTTTTTTAACACCCTGTATTTACCAAGACAAGCGGCTCTAATATTTGAAAATTAATTTCTGAGAGACAGTATGATAAGTGGGACACGGAGAAGAACCGAGAGGCCCCTGAAGCAGACATGAGTTATGTCAAAAATTTCCATCTAGCTTAGGTGACAAGTAATGTTTTTTACGAAAGCTTTGTAGTTGTAACAAATTGCTCGTATGTTATTTGCTTTCCATAGAGGAGTGGCAGAATGGAAAAAAAAAAAATGTTGGTTTTCTATTTCATATATTATGTAATATGAAAAAAAAATGTTTAATAATAACAAATAAAATCAAAAGAAACTTAAAGATTAACCTATCTTGGGTGAAAAAAAATCTAACCCTAAGGATATTAAATTCCATAATAATAGGCGGAAACATTAAAATAAATAATGTGTATCAAATAAAAACTGTGGCTGTCTTCATGCCTGGAAAACTAGGTTTGGGTACAAAATAATGAGACAAGGCTTATGTAAGTTGAACCATAGCGTGCATGAGTGAACCCTATGGTATATATAGACCAATGGGCAGGGATTAAGAACCCTTAAAAGTTTTAATCAGTTCATGTATTCAATTTGCTGTTACACATCCCTTGAAGTAGATATGTTTTTCTGATGTATTCTAAAAATTGTCAGTTCAAAAATTGAGCAAAGCATCAATTTGAATGTTTTGGTGAAATTGAGCAAAACAGCTACTGAATCTTTTTGTATGCTAACTCAAGTTCATAGGGAAGAAAGTATGTCACATGCACAATCTTTTTTGAGTGACATAAGTGATTTTGTAGAAATATGAATAATAATCCGAGCTCCTGATGATCACGATGTGGTAGTTTTAAGCTTAATATATATATACATATATATATATATATATATATATATATATATATATATATATATTTATTAATAGCTTAATATATATATATATATATTAATAGCTTAATATATATATATACATATATATATATATATATATATATATATATATACATGAAATGCAATGGGTATCCATATCTATCGGTTGGTCCGTCAGTCCCAGTTATGTTCAACAACAGAAATAGGAAGGAAGAGGTCTAATATCATTAAAAGTTGTGACATCATCAAAATAACATCTATTCTAATCAATTACCTTTTAGGAGATACTAATGATGCTACAATAGAATGCCTGAGGCTTACATTTTTGTATTTTTCGAGAAAAATACAAAAATGTCCATTTACAATTTTCATGGGAAATAATACTTGCAGAATAGTTCCGTATCACAATATTCTACAAGTATAAGAATCAGTCAACTCAAAGACTGACTACTTGCTCTTCCACCAGCTGCTACTATTACTAATACCACCACAGATGGTGGACGTATCGTTTAACTTATGGTTCCTGTTATTGTACCACTTTTGAATGAGTGCTAAGATAATACATTCTGATCCTAGTCAGAAAGACCAAGAAGAAAAATTTGCTCCAACACAGAGAGCACAAATACTACACTCTGATCCAAGGTAAAGGGCCAAAAAGCTATACTCAGATCCAAGGCAGAAGTGCCAATTAAAATATAAATAATACATATTTGGTACGATGCTGATATAGAAATGATAATCCAATGTAAAAGTTTTTTGTTTCATCTATGTAAATATATCATTGACACTATTTTCATACCTTGAGAATATAAAAATAATGATCCCAATTTAAGATTTGTCAAAATTAAAAATGTGGGACAAAATCCCAATTCGTTGAACCTCAGATCTTTCACCCTCCGACCCAATGCTATGACCACTGGGCCAAGCATGAAAGTACCCTCTCTCATATATTCATATTCTAAGATCATCGTAGTAAGATACAGGTCAATTGATAGATGGAATGTCTTCCCTCATTGCTTGGTCATACCATAACATTATTAATGAATCAATGAATTGTTTTTATCCTTTCCTATGTCTTGCTGACCAACATCAAACGGACTGGTAACAATAGCAGCATTATATTAAACAGTTTCTATAATACAAACTAGTTTACAAAACAATCGACAAGCCACATTTTTCGAGCATTATTAATTGAACTCAGTTAAATGATACAACAGTTCAGTTCTGGAATTTAATAATAAATTCCTTGAAAACTATACGTACTTAGAGAATGAATGAAAGGGCACATTCACATTTGGTCTACTGGTCAGAACAATGAACTGGTGAGTGAAAGATCTGAGATTCCATCCAGAACAGAACTTAAAATGTTCTGTCACTAAGTCAACAAAATACTGGCTATAAATCTGTCAGTTGCAGGAATCATATCAGAGTGAATTTCTTTGTTTACCAGGGAGAGAATAGGAGAGCATCTATATGTATAAGTAAGAAAAAGAAGAGACTCTTTCCAAAATCTGCAATTTTGAATATATAATTTTTGATAGCATTGGGTAAATTTATTTCTATGATTAAGGTAGACCACTACATCTACCTAGGACAACGAATCTCCATGAGATCCTCAGAAGAGGAGGAAATCAAGTGAAGAACACTTTGGGATGGCAAGCCTTCGGCTGAGCAAGCTCAACTTTCAAGAACCAGATGATCCCAATAATCCTAAAAAGAAGAGTATGCAACCTAAGCATTCTCCCGATAGTCACTTATGGAGCTGAAACATAGAACCTAACCAAGAGACAGGCCTGCAAACTGAGAAGTATGCGACGTGTGCATGAGAGAATCATGCTCAACCTTACATGGAGAGATCACAAGACAGCACAGTATATAAGAAAAATAACAAAAAAACGGGTGTCCGTGACATCATAGAAATTATTAAAAAACTCAAATGGCAATGGGCAGGCCACATTGCAAGAATGACAGACAACCGATGGACATCATGTCTTACAACATGGATCCCCAGAGATCACATAAGAAACCGAGGCCGACAGAACACAAGATGGAGAATTGTGGCGAATCCTGGGGAAGGTCTATGTCAAACGACGGACATTAAAAGACTGATGATGATGAAAGAAATATTAATAACATCAAAAAAATATTTGCTTCCAATTGATTTTTCAAGTCAATCCCTTTTAAAACTCTAAAACTGCTAGGTTATTTCTAATTCAAGTCCAGCTAAAATAACAAAGAAAGCTTATAATTACATCATTAAAATAATTACATAATTAAAATTCAAACAACGTTGTCTGCATAGTTTATTGACACAGCACATGATATAACAGGAGAGATCAGACAACAAAGAAAATATGAGATTGGTTAGTTCATTGTATTGGGTCATCCGAAAGTATGGAATTGCCCTAACCGTTAATGGCAGTTCAAATTTTGGCTTAAGTAGTTTTGTGATTATTTTGCATGGATACTCGAGAAGGGCATTAATCACAGCCCAGTTTGATATAATTGATTCAGTTTTTCCCATAAAATGAAGAGGTAGCTTCTTTGGGGTTGTAGGTCAAATCAGAGGCTACTTCTGTATTTCTAATCTATACTGACTACTCAATAGTCGAAGAAGAATAAACTCGTCAATAATTAGTAGTAAGTTATAATTAGTCTAAAATTTTCAGATGAGGCATTGGCATTAGCATCAATTTTTGAATAGTTCTTTTCTTATTTTTATTCATTTGTTGTAATAGTAGATACAATTGTCTAAATTCCTTATAAGAAATCTAGTCATTATTAATTTTGAACTGATTTATCTTTCAGTTTATCATTGTTATTTTTATAGCACAACACTCAGGTCATTTTACATTTTATGACCCTCGAGTAAACAGCATAGATTAGAAAATAAAGAAGTAGCCTCTATGGATTAAAGTTCAAATCAGAGACTACTTGATAATTTCCAATCCACCATAGATCATCTGAAAGAAGTGATTAAGACAATTTGAATTCGAGAAGTCAATGATGATCTGAGAAACAGCATTGTGGTATCAGTATCTTCCAGAATAAAAACAGTGATTAAAAATAAATACTTTCCTTATAGATACTAACTTTCCAACTCGTGTTAATACATACTTCTTTTCTAGTATGTTCCTGCACACAATAAAAGAATGCAATATCTTAATTGAAAAAATCTTTTTTCCATGATTCTTGGGGTGGGGTTTCTAAACTTTTGTAAAACACTGTATGATCATAGAAACAGAGATATAAAAAAAACCAAAAAACATTCAAGATATTTAAATAAAGCTAAGCTAGACAAGTTAATCCTTGACCTCACGAACTTCTGTGAGAAAAAAAAAAAAAAAAAAGTTTGAGAACATCTTTCAAGCATTTTAAGTAGATTTCACAAGGGAAAACATTTCAGGACATGTCCGTTAGGAGGTGTGGGTGTCCATTAAAAAATCTCTTTCTTTTGGTCCATACCCTCAAAGGAATCAAATAGATTGGCATTATTTATTACAACCACAAAAATGTTGGGTGGAGAAAAAGAAATTCTTCCTCAGGGTTTTCTATGGTTGGGCTAAACGTTTTTTTTGAATAGCAACGAGAAGAGCGATATAAACAAAAGAAAACAGTGAATATCTAATCAGAATATGACCCCATTTTAAGCAATAATTTTTCCTCAATGATCCTCTAAAGATGAAGTGCAATTTTTATAAAATTATTTAGGGTGTAGTGGTTACAAATTCAGCAAAAGCATGAATTATTCCTTCTCTATCATTGAAGCTTTTCATTATTATGATACGAAGTTCAAAATGTTTGAAAAGATGACAATCTGTTGGACAAATGTATGGTGAGTATGGAGGATGCTGCAAGACTTCATATCCCAACTCTCTAAACAGAAACACAGCTGAAGGGGTTGGAGGCTGGCTCTGGCACGGAGCATTTCATTCAATTCATTTCAGACTGATTTATCAAACAACTCAAGTCTCAAAGTCTCCAGATACCGCTCGAACCATTATCATTATCGTTGACAGAAATGACTTCTCCAGAATTCAGATTGTTTTTGTTTTTTGCTTGACTATCCATCAGCTTCATAATAAGACAAATCGATTTAACATTACTTGCTGGAAACAAAAGGAGAGTCCACAACATTTGGAAAAACATACCAGAGAAACAAAACAATGGAAGAGAATGTAGCAATAAAGTTAGCTGGAATGCAGTCTTCGTAACAGTATGACAGTTATTGCAAGATAATAATTCTTTCTCTCTCACAACAGGGATTTCCAAGCAACCTTCCTTTCTGAATCCAACTGCATCGCAGAATCAGAGCAGAGGAGAGAAGGAAGTGCAACCTTAGTGTTTCCTCCAATCACAACAGTACGTCTTTCAAGAACCTGTTGGCCACTGGTGACCCTGCAGTAGGCAAGGAGTTCCCTCCAAAATCCTTGTTCACAAGGCCAAGCTATGATATTATACACACAAACATAAACTCAGACACATATATTACACATATGCAAACACGTATATCATATATAAACACATGCATAAACTATTCACACACACACACATATATATATATATATATATATATATATATATATATATATATATATTATACATACCCTAGTATTAAAATAATCAGCGATTGTCATCTATCATGAAATGATCTGCAATGCATTTCTTTATGTATATGCTTTCAGTATTTGCTGTGTATATATATATATATATATATATATATATATATATATATATATATATATATATAATGCACCACATATTACCTGAAACTTCTTTACACCAGGTTCAGGACTAGTCACAAATAGATATGGAAAACCTTCCCAAATCTCTATTCACAAAGCCAAGCCAAGAGATATATCTAATCAATAGAAATAATGAGCGTTTCAATGTATCCCACCAGTGATATCACAAGTTACATGAACAGCTAGTTATAAATATAATCATATGAGTGATTTTTTCCAAGTAAACTTGATTGAGTTTGCAACAGAAAAAAAGCTTCTTGGATTTGTTAACAGTTACAAACACAAGAAATGGAGTTTCAGACGAATCATTTCAATTCGAATTACTAAATCATTTCAAATTCTAGGAACTTATAAAATGTATCATTTGATACTAAAGTATCATCAGGTACCAGACTAAAAACTGTTCATGAGGTTCAAAACAACACATGAAGCTAGAAATATTGAACAGCTTTTCCTGGAGCTTGTCTGACTGAAGCACGAAACACTGTACCTTAGAGCTTGTCTCCCCGCAGGTAATTTTATTTGGTCGTGACAGGGTGAGGATAATGCTGAGCAAGTCATAAAAAATGACGTTCAATATCTAATCCCCAAAGAGGATTCTTAGATGCTCAGCACTGATTTTTGATGATTCTGTACCTGTATGAATGCACACCAGTATTATTTACTATATTATTCTGATGCCAAGGGACTTCAAATAATTATACAATTGAATCCCTTGTTTGCATGTACGACAGTTACACCTGCCGATTTCTTCATTCTTGTCATAGTTTTCATCCTTTCTCTTCTCCCTCTCAATTACCCTTTCGAAGTAATAAACAAGGGTTAGAATGACAGAGGATGTTCATGCTTGGATGGGTGAAAAAGGGACACAGTCATTCATTCATTACTCTTCCCTCACAAGTCTCAAGCCTGAAAGTTGTTATAATAGTAGTAGATCACAGGAATAGACAGACAGCAAAAGTAATCAATGATAATAAAAATAATAACAGATATATTAGTTTAATTTGCCTCTGTATGTTGTTATAGTTAATATAGATGAATTCCAGAAGTGATAAATCAATGTGATCAAATTAAAAACTTTTACTGTAGAAATAGATACGAGAGAATTACGATAATATCTTAATTTTCCGCACCTGTGGAACCCCTGCAGGTCCAGCTAATCAAAGATTGAATTCTTTTTCTGTATCATGTTGACAAGAGAAGATTGCCATCAAATATATATATATATATATATATATATAGCAAGAGAGAGAGAGAGGATAGATTATAAATTGCGTTATATGATATAGAAACTTATTTGAAATGATCTCCTGTCATTATATGGTTAATGTATCATTTGCCCCAGACAACATAAATAGGAAAATCATTTAGCTCAATGGTAAAAGCATTGCTATGTTGAAGCGGCTACCTGATCAGTCGCAAGTTCCATTCCAGCAGCAGCCCCATTTTGATTGTTTATTTTAGTCATGTTGTCTAGGACAAGTGGTACATTAACTGTGTTACTATGGGAGATCATTTCAAATAAGTTTCTATGTAACATAACCCAATTTATTACCATTCAGTTGGATCATATATATCCATATCCTGAAACATATATATGATTGTAAATTGCGTCATACTATGTATAAACTCTCAATTGAAATGATCTGTTATTAAACGGTTAATGTATCACTTGGCCTAGACAACATAAACAGAATAAACAATTAAAGAAAACGGGGCTGCCGCAAGGAATATATATAATATAATATATATAAAAATAACAAAACCCACTTCCTGAGAAATCACCATTCTAGCCCCTCACTGTCTTTCTTATCTAAGACAAGCCAAACACCCACAGAGACAGGAAACAAACACTCCCTGATCAAGCCTCTCATAGACCCATCTCATTTCAAACCGTATAGATGTATATATATATATATATGTATGAATAAAATACGAATATGTTATTTATTCCAACAAAATATTACTGCAAATATGAATAAATGACTTATATTCACATTTAACAGTTTCCAGATAATATATATTTATAATATATATATATATATATATATATATATATATAGATATTCCTGCAGCGGCTTCATTTTCTTTGATTGCTTATTCTAGCTATGCTGTCTGGGCCAAATGATACATTCCCTGTGTAATGATGTGAGATCATTTGAAATAGAGTTTCAGTATAATATAATGCAATTGATAATCATTCTATCAGATTGTACATCCATTTCATAATAATACACATTTTATACACATATATATATATCATTAAATGTCTATTTAATGTTTCATTCTGGAACTGAGTTACCCAGGCCTCAGGAAAAAAACGAACAAGAAATTCAGATCAAGGATGATATCATGTTAAAGAGTAAAATGCGATCTCCGATCAATAATAGTCGTAACCTGCTTTTTCTAAGTTGCTGTGGCAGCTTTTCACAAACAAAGAACACTACAAATACATGATATTTTCATCATTAGGCTATGAGAATATATATATATATATATATATATATATATATATATATACACACATACATTCATTTGACCTTATACTTGTTTGCGTGTATATATATATATATATATATATATATGTATATGTATACTAGCTGAATACATTAGGCTATATATATATATATATATATATATATATACTAGCTGAATACATTAGGATGTATATATATGCTAGCTGAATACATTAGGATATATATATATACTAGCTGAATACATTAGGATATATATATATACTAGCTGAATACATTAGGATATATATATATACTAGCTGAATACATTAGGATATATATATATACTAGCTGAATACATTAGGATATATATATATACTAGCTGAATACATTAGGATATATATATATACTAGCTGAATACATTAGGATATATATATATATATATATATATATATATATATATATATATATATATATATACACACACACATTTATTAGACCTTATACTTGTTTGTGTGTGTGTGTGTGTATATATATATATATATATATATATATATATATATATATATATATATATACTAGCTGAATACTCATCCCCCACAGATTATTTGGCGAGTATATGTATATATTGAATGCTAAGAGAGGGTCCACTTTTACATCATAGTTATATTATAAACTGTGCCCCCCCACACACACTCCAAAAGATTTAAAATTGCTTATTCTCTCAAAGCCTTCCGATCTAATTTCAATTTAGGAATAAGTCTCCTTCATTTCTGACCCTTGAAAGGGTGGGTTTCCCTTCACTTTACATCCCTTAAAGAATTATACATAAACTTGTAAAACAAGAAGATTTGTTTAAGGGCAAAAAGTAGGTTCCACTTTAGCATCATAGTTACATTGTAAATAGAACACCTCTCTAAAACCCTTTAAAAAATATATTTCACTCAAAACTTTTTGCTTTATAACTTCCTCTAGGTCCATTGAGTAGGCATGCAAAATTTGGTTGGGCTGCACCCATGTTTAAGTACGACTCATAGGATGATAGACAAGCACACACACACACACATCTCTCACATGTATTTAAACAAACAATCCTCACTAATATTCAAGATATATATACCCACACATACACACATTCAACATATTTATTCAACCTCATACTTGTGAATACAGAAGATCAGAGAGAGAGAAAAAAAGCTCAACATGTGTTTCATGGTAAATCCATCTTTTAAGAGTGGTTAACAATATTTTTGATTATGTTAATGATGCTAAAAATTTCCGTGTAGACACAGTATTTGCAATTAACCCAATCAGATTCGTCTAATGCAAAACATTGTTCCCCACTCTCGAGAAAACAGACTTACCCTGAAATGTGTTGAGTTTTTTCTTTCTAACCTTCTGTAATTATCAGATATTGCTCTGTATTGTTTTTATAATACATTGAGCACATTTTATTTAAATAATCTCAAATTTCAAAAACACAAATTTTCCAAATAAAGTATTATCATTAATTTATACATACACAGCTATTAACTTTGTTGGCAATTATAAATATACTCTCAGGATGAGTTCAAATAAATATGAGTACATGTATATTCTGTATGCATAGAGTATTAAGTCCATATTCGAAGAATTGTGCAGGCATGAAACCTTTCAGGTGTGTAACATGCCTTTGTTTGAAATGGAGCACTCCGGTGGATGGGGAATTGAGCATAAGTTAATCTATTGCTTAATTTGGTCCTACTGACCGTGTAGTTCTGCGTAGGGCAGGGAAAAAATGTAAGCCTCTGGGTCTGGAGTGAAAGTTTCGATCCTACCTCGTGGTACTGGATGGGATAATGGATAGTCTATAGCCACACTGAAGAGTTGAAACAATGAAAAAGCTGTCAGTGGATGACACAATAATATATATATATATATATATATATATATATATATATACATATATATATATATATATATGTGTGTGTGTATATAAAGATACCCAAGCGCATTGATCCATGTATAAACTAACACACACTTTCAAATATATACGATATAAGCATAGATCCATGTATGTAATATATACTCACTCAAATCACAGAGGTTCACACTAAAAGCATTCAAGAAGGAAATCTTTTCAGGGGTTTCGCCACTAACCAACCTTCAAAATTCTAACCCTATTCTCAACGTAGATGAGAAGAGAAATTTGTAAAAAGTGCCCGTTGGAAAAAAAAGCCAGTGGCAAATCTCAATGGATGGGGAGAGCATTGCCTGTTTGTTTTACTCGAATAAACATACAGGAATACTTGAACGTGTACACTTGCAGAGACACACATAAAATTCAAGTGAGCATATATATATATATATATATATATATATATATATATATATATATGAGTATATGTATATATGTATATATATACACACACACACATATACGATTTCCTCACACACGTGCCGTACGTGTATATACAAAAATTGTCATGCCTAGAAAGTTTCCCATTATGATTTATGGGTCTGTGAAATGGTTGATCCGAACGAATAAAGTTCAAATGAAGAGAGATCTTTAAATGATCGAATCCATGTAATTGACATGAGTCGAAATCCCAATTGAATGAATAGGAGAGCGAAAAGTATCGATCGATAACTCCAGCAAGAATTCAATCAGGTGATTTCGCAATATAAAAACATGGAAGAATCTTACTACTATATACGAGGGAGAATCCAAGGTTTTGAACAAAGTGGTTCCAGGATCTTGAACAGAAGGGTCCAAGATTTTCAGCAAAGGGGACCCAGATAAACAAACAAACAAAAAAAAATCACAAATAAATACGTTAAAAAGAAAACAAATTCCAAACCTCAAAGACAAGAAAGTATCATAAACATGTGATAATTCTACATTCTCACTTAAGTTGTAGCTTCGGCAAAAGAGTCAAGTGAAAAAATTGACCAGAATATTTACAATATAATCAATAGATAGAAAAGTTATAAAGAATAGGACAGAAAACATAACTTATATCAAAGGAAAAACGAAAAAAAAAAAAATCTTTTTCTGTTTTTAAAGGTAATATATGATTACCTGTTGTTTTTTTTAAATTATTTTTTAAATTATAAAATCCATCCATCTACCTATCTATCTCTCTCTCTCTCTATATATATAATTCAAATTGTTCTTCGTGAAGTCCTGCGCCTGATAAGTCAGTTAAGTTAATCAACCTCCCCCCAAAAAACAAAAACTTATTAACGATAAATAGCTTCACGGTTGAAAACAATCGCCGAAGGGATCCTATTTCGATTTCATAAAAAAAAAAGCATTTCACTCACATAAAATTTCCATCGCTAGTAAAATCCACGAAATCCATAAGAGACTGGATCTCTCTCTTTCTCACTAGGGGCGAGGCGGCATTTGCACTAGCTGTGCTCCACAAATGGGTAAATAATAAGATATAAGATGAAAAGAAGAAGAAGATCGAAGAAGCAGGCTCTCGAAACTGCTAGTTGAATCCAGTATCAGTGGTTGAGAGAAACTACAGTCAAACACAATGAAAGAATGCGTAAGCGGGTCGCCGTAGTTGTTGTCTTACTCAACAGAGGTTTTATTGTGTTGAAATGTAAACATTAAGTCTTGTCATGTGGGCCAGCTGATGAAGACGAGGGCCTGCTCACTCTCTTATCCACGGACGGGGTTTACGCACCTAACAGCGCGTTGGATAGCCGTATATTATTGTTGTGGTTTTCTTGGCCAATACTGGTTGCCTTGCATGGTTAGGTACACGTTAGTTTTTTTCTTTTTTGGAGCGGCACGTCGTTTAATCGAAAAGTACACACACACACACACATATACAAACATGCTGTATGTGTGTGTGTGTGTGTGTGTGTGTGTGTGTGTGTGTGCAGGCCGGTCCCCGGTGGCTGGCTCCTCCTGGACCCCACCCGGGAATGTGATATGAATTAATATTTATAATAAACAAAGTGCTTCCACTGTTGCCATTTCAGCACGATTCTTGTACTAACAGTGCGAAAAAAAAACCCCGCCAAATTAGCGTGCTTTGGTCATTTTTAGTACCTATTTGACGTGTTTTGGTCATTTTTGCTATTTCGGGGGGGGGGGGGCTTTGGGGACTTCTGGCATCTTCCTCGGACTTGACGAATGACCCCTCCACTCCTACTTGCTGCACACTGGCGACAGAACCGTTTGCGTGTTTAGTGTTCGAAAAAGTGTGTGTGTGTGCGCGCACGCGCGCATAGGTGGCCAGTGTGTGTACGTGTGGATGCATGTTGTATGTACGTACGTAGCATCTATGTTTGCGTGAAAATGTATGTGTGTGCACGTGTAAGTGTGAATACTTGGTGCCAGTGTGTATGTTTGTGGCGAGTTTGTATTATATATATATATATATATATATATATATACGCATACATATACATATATATACACACACACACATATATACACACACACACACACATATACACACACACACATATACACACACACACACACATATACATATATATATATATATATATATATATATATAGCATAATCGATGCAACATAGTTTCGTTTCATAAAAAGTCGTGGTACCGTTTTTCTTTACTAATGCTGAACTATCAAAGCAAAGATTTTATTTAAAAACAAAACAACCAAAAAACAAAACAACCCCTAAACGGAAAGGTATTGAACTGGAAAAGTCAGGGCCGAATTTCACATTGTGGGGTCAAGTCAAGGCTTCCCATAACAGTTTCCTGTAATGCGAAGACTTGGGCGAAGAGCATAACATTCCCCCGAGGGTACCGTCTATGATATCGTATGTATTTAGCTAATGATAAACTACAGGCACGCCTTGAATAGTGCGGTTAATTCGTTTAAAAAATATCCAGTGCTGTTCAAAACAACACTTTACGAGTTCTTGTTAGTTAACCTAATTTTTTTCTTCTGCTTATACGTTAATTTGAACAGCAATAATAGCATTACATCAAAAACCACCCTCACGATACTGTCGTATTTTAAAACGAATACGAAATATAAAAAAAATATTATTTAATTTAACGTAAAGTCCTTTATAGATTGGTAATTTCATCCCTATCTAACACAATCCAATCCCAAGTTTAGTAGAGATAAAGAAGAAAGGAAGAAAACTCGAGGTATACTTTGGGGACGATCTGTCAAAAAATTATGGAGGAGACAAAACAATTTAATTCATTCAAACTGAAAGCAATGACTAAAGTTTTATTTTTCTTTCGTGGATTCTCTTATTTCTTTTCGTTTATGCGCCAATTTAAATATCGAGTATGCTATTTTCACAGTCAGAATTCCAATCGGGACCGCTTCCACTAAGTTATACCGGGTCATGTGCAACTGAAATGTAAGTGCGGCCTCGGGAACAGTGTAAGACTTATGACAACGCGATTTTCTTATGAAATATCATCATTTTTTTTCGTTAGCAACAGGTCCATATATATATATATATATATATATATATATATATATATATATAGTAGAATGTGGATTCGCTATACAAACTAGCTCATGTTTCTGCCCTACTCTAAAACAACTCAACTTCCATAGTAAAAAGTTGTATATATCGAGCACTCTATGAAATAAATCCATTACATATCAGAAGTGGCTTTATATCATTATATTATGTTATACTGCTAGCCTGGTCTGAACCACATGTACTATAGATATAAATTTTTTTAGTAGGGGGTGGGGGTTCGATTCACAATATAAGTTGATGCTAAATCAGTCCCTTAGTTAGTGTCCGGCAGTATTCACGCTTTGAAATTCGGACTTTTCTTCAGAGAATTCTAGCCCCCCCCCAAAAAAAAAGGTGAGAGAAGTAACCCATTCCAAGATCATCCCCATTTTTTATTTGATCACCCCAACACGACATGCTGCCAAAAGACGTTGGTTGCGTGACGGTTTATTGAGTGACAAACCAGACTTGTCAGTCTTTTCCTTTTCTATACACGCACTTGTAGTAGTGTTCATTTCCCAACCCCCACGATGGACATTTACGAGTATTTAATACGGGGGAATTCATACTTGAACGTGATCTGAGACAGAAACTCGACACTGGGTCGCTCCCATAAACGTGAGCTTCGAAAAAACAACAAAAACCCGATTTCCTCAGTCTTTGCCACAGTCATGAGGGTTTACGTCTGACCAAAGGTTCCAGCCGCACATCGGGCAAGTTGTATATCGGCGCCCTTTTAACTCCAAGTGAGCTTGTCGTTGGTCACAATAATTTCCTTAGCCAATTATTTCGCTACAAAACTAAATCGAAGTATTTGACTGTTAGATATTCTTGAAAAAAAATCTGACTTTACGTCAGGCAATTTTCTTATTTTGACTGTTTTTATTCTGTTTAATTTTATTAATTTTCGCGTTTTCCATTTTAATCTGAATACTCCTCTTGTCTCAGACACACAGGCGCCTCGAAGCACTTAGTGCTCTGGGCGACTGTCTTCGTGACCGGTACCCAGGATCAGTCCTGATTCTAAAAGACAGATCCCTAATCAACACATTTCAAAATGTGACTAATCATAACTAGTAATGATATTCTGATTTATATTCTATCACACGAAGCATTTTCAACCATTAATATTATCTTACTAGTATTCCTTTCACCTTAATTTCAGTTGCTTTATTTCAACTAGTGGTATTAGTAGAAATTAATTTTTATTACGTTTTAACCTGCAAACAAAAGAAAATTGAAATATTTTAAATCCATATTGGATGGGGACGGGGTTCAAATATTAGAACCTTGGGTAGAATTTAATTTAGCTGACGTGACGTAGATATGCGATCTATCAAAAATTGACGAACTTATGATTGTTGATCATTAATTTCTGACTAATGTCTCTTTCTTCATCTTGATTTTAGTTTCTTTTTCATCACAACTCTGGCGTCAGTCTACTATCAACAGTACAGATCAGAGAAAGAAGAGCTCTGGGGATGAGACTCGAATTTGCATCCGTTTTACCTTGAGAAGCAACCTGCCCAGTGCCCACGTACGGAGACAGCTCTACCGGCTGAGTTACTAGGAATCTTACGGTCGACAGAAGATCGAATCTAAATAAATTAATTAATTTCTTCCACGGAAGCTTTCTCTTAATTGATATTTCTAAGTTTTCCTTCATCTCTATTTTCTTTCTTCAATTCCTTCGTTCCTTTCCCTTTCATTCGTTCGTTTATTCCTTTTTCTATTTTCATTCATTCCTCTTTTTTTATTCGTTCCTTTCTTTCCCCTTCCATTTCTTCCCTTCGTTCCTTTTTTCATCTTTTCTTTCCATTTGTTCTCTTCCTTCTTTTTTCATTCATTCCTTTCTTTTTTCCTTCCATTTGTTCTCTTCCTTCTTTTTTCATTCATTCATTCCTTTCTTTTTTCCTTCCATTTGTTCTCTTCCTTCTTTTTTCATTCATTCATCCCTTTCTTTTTTCCTTCCATTTGTTCTCTTCCTTCTGTTTTCATTCATTCCTTTTTTCCCTTCCATTTGTTCTCTTCCTTCTTTTTACATTCATTCCTTTCTTTTTTCCTTCCTTCTTTCTTTTTTTCATTCGTTCCCTTCTTTCCTTCATTTTACCCTTTCTCTCCCATTTCTTTTCTTCCTTCCGTTTTTTGTTTCCTTTTCTTTCATTTGTTCTTTGCCTTCTTCCTTTTATTCGCCCCTTTCTTTCGTTTCGTTCGTTCATTTTCTTTTTTCGTTCATTCATTTCTCTCCTTCCTCCCGCCCCATTCCGTTAATCCGAGGACGTAATCTCTTTTTCATTGATTGACACACACACACTTTTTTTGCTAATCCTTTCTCTCTCCTACAACGACGGTTGCTCCAACGTTTTCATCTCTGTCCTAGATACCTGCACCACGTGTCATTAGTCAAGTCCACCTTAATGAAACCGACTTTTGCTATTACCTGTAGGGACAGTTCTAGACTTACGTCCTGAAACAATACACGTTATATCATTCTTTACTCATATTTCAGGTCAAAGAGACAGGGGAGGGAGAGGGAGTGTGTGTGTATGTAAGATAGATAGACAGAGCGAGAGAGGGAGAGAGAGAGATGGGAAAGGAAGGAGAGAGTTCTGGTGTCCTTGTTTTTGGAGTGGCATTTGACCACCTAGTTTACCTGGGTAACTCGAACCCTCGTGAAAAAGGAGACTTTTTTTGGAGTCACATTTCAAGTTTGTATACATAAACACGAAAAATATCCGGTAGCAGATGGTTTTAGAGATCGTTTCTCGGTGCCCATGCATATTCACACACCTATTTGTCACACACACACACACACACACACACACACACACGAAGGAAAGGAGAAAAGAGAACGTGGAGTATCTATATTATTAGTATGTTGATATTACAAAACCTTTCTTCATTGACTGTTCAATTCATTTCATTCTTCCTTGACGAAATATCAATTTCATATATGCTGTCATTTTTGACAACACGTATGTACTAGTTATTAAAAATGAATTAAAAAAAAAATATCTAGACCCCACCCAGTTCAAAATCCTGGACCCACATCTACTGTAAGTAAACATACTTGTTTTGCACGTGGCCTTACTGCAGCGCAAATCCCCTGTAAGAAGGAAGCGGTTTCAATACTGTAAATAACTGAACTGAACCACTCTTACATATTTGACCTAGATTGTAACACCAACAAAATAAAGCTGTTGGAGAAGTAAGTGTTTTTAGCTAAGTCATAGGTACTATCTGTCAACTGCACCTTACAAAAGCTGAAGAAAAAGAAAAATGTCGAGCATACCCCACCCTTAATAAGCAACAAGCACACCTTGGACATCAAATCTTATTACTACAATTGAAGAAATATCCTTCTGTGTGTGTGTGTGTGTGTACTGCGATTACTCGACAACTGACCATTGTACAAAGTCGACATTCGATAGATATATTGGTCGGCAAACAAGGCAGCGCAGTGTAGAGTTTTGAGATTTTAGGATCAGCGGTTCTCAAGAAATCAAATAAAAAATAAAGTTAAAAGACACAGATTATAGATCTATTATCTAAAATCATAGATCTAAGTTCAGATATGAAATATCTAAATTGGCCCCCTGACGAGAAGTAACCGAGATACTTCAAAGCCCTTGTTTCGTATGACAGACGGAAATTTATTTTATGTGACTATTATGGTAGGCTGTTCCAAGCAGCATAAAGTCTGACCCATTCCAAACATGCTCTTTTGGAACAGGCAATGCCGTAGTTTTTTCATATGATAATTACAGATTAGTTTAATTTTATCTTATTTCTGTTGCTTTTTATCGAAACACTCAGGTCAGTTAACATTCGAAACGTGACTTCAAATAAATCTTTTCAGAGAGGTTAATTCATTTTTTTCCCAGTCCGTGCTGCTTATTTAACAGTCTCATAATGTATAAAGTTAAGAGGTGTAGTAACCAAAAAGAAGTGCGGTCCCTCCTACAGAGCTAGTAGTAGTAGTGTTGCTCCATATCTATATAAATATATATATATATTTTCATACTCCAATGACTGTGGTCCCAAATTACCTGAGCCAGAAACCCTAATATTACCAACTTTCCTGTTGTACCTCTTTAAGGTTAGGGTTTGATGATTAAATCGGGACCACAGTCATTGGTGTACGAGGTGAAGATATAAAGCAATACAACTAGCTATGTAGTAAGGACCGTACTTCTTTCTAGTGACCTCAATGCTGAACTTGTACTGGCCTGAGCATTGTGATAAAAAGTAACAAAAATAAGATGAAAGAAATTAACAATAGCGAAACAAATGATTCCCACCTCAGGCAAATTGACTATTAAATCAACATATAAATTCTAAAGAGATTTTTTTTCCTATCATTACCTTAATGTCCCAGGTCGGAAGGAGAGGAACGGCTGATGCCATAGCCAGCGTAAGGGTACTAGCTACCTAGCTAAGATTATCAACACAATAAAACAGATCTATATAGATATATTCTAGAGAAAATTATTTCATTACCTTTCCTCCTCGAGTACATCCATCGAGAATAGAATATAAAAGGAAACCGTTCACCTGTGTATGTGCCGGCTGATTGAAAGTAAATGTTAACGAGACATTTGTTAATTACAGCGTGTGCAATTCATTGAATTTATGGGTAATTTTTTCCCTCTCTTTCCTTCTGCCTTTCACAGCATATTAAACTGACAACTTGGCCTAATGCAGCCTACATCACTCGGTAGACAGGATAATGACAATTATAATGACAATGATGATGATAGTGGAACGGATTTATTTTTAGCTTTTTATTGAAAGCTGCAGCAAGAGGAAAGGTAAGAGTTGCAGTAAAAACCAGGTTGAATTTCCCTTATGAATAATTATGCAATCTGTTTTAGACTAGCAAGGTTATCTAGCATTGCCTCCCCTCAAGTTGCTATCAGGATATCCACTTCTCAAATTAAACTTTGGTACGGAGAATTTTTTTTTCTTTTTTTTTATTTTTTTACATCCACTTTACCAAAGAAAGTATACCAGTAATTTGTCCCAGTAAGTCCGAGAATACAAAACAAGATTTATATCCTTATATATTTTTTTTTTTGTGTGTAACATTTTTCAATGAGCACACAGATACTATACTATGATCCTAGACCAGGACACAATCCTTTGATCCTCAGATGAGCGCACAGATGCTCTAATCAGAGGTGGAAGTGCTAATTCATAAATGAATGGTAAGCTAGTTATACATATAATAGCCCGATTCTATCAATAATGCTTGCCTTCATTCCTGACCACTGACAATACCTTTCTACATGATTTTCAAAACATTTCTATAGTGGTTGGGAGGTACTGGAGACTGGGGTGTAGGAGATAGCAGATACACACTTGGTTACTACAGCTGAATAGTATCTGCGTGCTTCTATTTGTGTTTCGTTGATTGTCACTCACACATCATTTTATTCCAAAATACATACCAACAGATTCTGGCTGCTCGATAAAATTACATCACTAAGTGGACACAAAATGTGTTTATTTCAAGATGAATTTTTATTGCAAATCAATCACTTATCCCCTTAAAAAAAAATGCTAGGGGTAGGTTGATTTTCAAAAATACCTTGCTAAAAACCTGCATAGGAGTCAAAGTGGTATACACAAAAAAAAATCATGGGTTTATATGAAGTAGTTTTTACAGTAGGCTCTCACATACAGACAGATGAACATTGGGTGAATTATAATAAGATTATTATTAATATTATAATCAATATCCTCAAAAATAGGCCCACTGTGAAGGTATTTAAGCCTCGGCCTAAGTATATATTACACAAATTTTTAATTACTTTTTGCATAAGTATTATATATTCTAGAAGCACCAACTACTACAAATATTAGGGATGAAAGCCTGGATACTGGCTCCTGGGTTTGATCCTAAGCTGTCCAAATTACAGAATTGCTGGATTATGAGAATATATTTAATTTTGACGGTAGCTGTTTACTAGCAGCACCAGTCCCCACCCCTGGTGACTGTGGGCGGGGAATTAATCAGACACAGAGTCAAGAAGGAGAGCACAGGTAGGAGGGAGCTGGGACGGGGCACTAAGCCAGTGATTAACTCACTGACAAGCAAGTGCTATTGTTAGCTGCCGGTCAACTTTAGTTATCTTGATGTGATTTATATGAAAAAATGGAAAGTAACTTTATTCGACAATTAAAGCTTTGCCCCCTTACGGGGGGGGGTGCAGAATGAAAGGAGAAGTTAAAGTAGCAGTTATGTTGGCCTGGGTGGACTTACAGGAAATAAAATTAGGTTAACCCTCTAATAACATGTCTCCCAAAAAAGCTTTTTTCTTAATAATTACAAAATTCCTAAGTCGGTAAATTGAGCAGTTTTGAGGATAAAAACAAACTAATATTTCTGATCACAGTCAATAATTGAACAACTGTAGAATTTAGTCAGAATAAATTTTATTTATGACATCACAGGTAATTTCCACTGGAAAACATCTAAAATAAATTTTTTTTAAAATACAAAAAAAAAACCCACCTAGATTCTGGATATCATTAATAAACCTGTCAGAATAAAGGCCCTAAATGGTCAAAAAAGCTCTTATCCCCAAAAATACATTTTTTGAAGGGGTTTAGTGGAGTACTGATGCCAATTTTCAAGTCTGTAGACTAAACAGTATGGTCAGAAGTGCTGGGAAACATTAACAAATATTAAAAAAAAAAGGATTGAACCCTTTGCCATTTTCAACAGCTATGGTGATTTAACTAGAGAAAAAGAAATTAAAAAAGTTTATTACAGGTCTCCATTGTTATAACGTGGTTCGTTGTAGCGTAGTTTGCATCATAACACGGATGGATGGTGGACCCAAAAATATTAGCTTTCAAACAGTTAAATTTTATTGTGACTCAGTTGTAATGCAGTTGGCTTTCTTGGACCCCAATACACGAGTTATAAGTAGGAGGACACACACCATTACTATATTTGTTTATATATTAAATCAATTATGGTAATTTTGAGATCTGTTTACTTACTATAAATGCTGTGTCACTAACTCTATCGCCAACTTGACACCTACCTACGGTGGATTGTACACGTCCTGTGGTCTAACCACAGCTCAGCCTTACCGTTGCAATATGCCCACAGATCTAGCTAGCTTGCATTTGCCAGGAGGAGGAGGACTTTCCTTTCAAACCTATGACCTCGGAGTCCTGTTCTTATCCAAGCTACTTTGGTATAAAGGTTTGTCTATAGGTTAGTCGACTCCACCTTCAAACTCCATTGCTGAGGGTGGTGGGTTATTTCGCATGCAGGCCTGCCATCTATGGCCCAACTGCTGTGGATATCACTCCAAACAATCTTCGTTTGCGAAGCCAAGCCATTCATTTATATGTAATCATTAGAGAAAATGAAAGTTTTGATGAATTTGTGAGATAAATATTATCTGTGATCTAAAGGGTTACATAGATATCTGGTATTTAAATCATCACCGAGGCAATTCTTTAGTAGTAGAAACAATTCGCAACAAATTTCCATGGCTGAAACAATTCGCAACAAATTTCCATGGCTAAAACAATTCGCAACAAATTTCCATGGCTAAAACAATTCGCAACAAATTTCCATGGCTGAAACAATTCGCAACAAATTTCCATGGCTGAAACAATTCGCAACAAATTCCCATGGCTGAAACAATTCGCAACAAATTTCTATGGCTGAAACAATTCGCAACAAATTTCTATGGCTGAAACAATTCGCAACAAATTTCTATGGCTGAAACAATTCGCAACAAATTTCCATGGCTGAAACAATTCGCAACAAATTTCTATGGCTGAAACAATTCGCAACAAATTTCCATGGCTGAAACAATTCGCAACAAATTTCCATGGCTAAAACAATTCGCAACAAATTTCCATGGCTGAAACAATTCGCAACAAATTTCTATGGCTGAAACAATTCGCAACAAATTTCTATGGCTGAAACAATTCGCAACAAATTTCCATGGCTGAAACAATTCGCAACAAATTTCTATGGCTGAAACAATTCGCAACAAATTTCTATGGCTGAAACAATTCGCAACAAATTTCCATGGCTGAAACAATTCGCAACAAGTTTCCATGGCTGAAACAATTCGCAACAAGTTTCCATGGCTGAAACAATTCGCAACAAATTTCTATGGCTGAAACAATTCGCAACAATTTTCCATGGCTGAAACAATTCGCAACAAATTTCTATGGCTGAAACAATTCGCAACAAATTTCTATGGCTGAAACAATTCGCAACAAATTTCCATGGCTGAAACAATTCGCAACAAATTTCTATGTATGCTCCAAGTATTTGCCGTGTCACTATATATAAGAGAGTACCTATGATATCACAGGGTGGAGTGAAAGAAGAAATGAAAATAGCAATTATGTAAGCCCAGTGGAACCAACAGGTATTAATAAATAATAATAAAATCAGGTTAACACTTCTAATAACATATCTCAAAAAAAACTTTTTTAAATCACATTTTTTAATAGTCATCAAATTCCTAAATCAGTTAATTGTGCAATTTTGATGATAATAAAAATAAGCAACAACTATAGGAAAGGACAAAAAAACTTATAATTTTACGCTGTTTTATAAAAAAAACTCAGCAAGGTTAACCTGCATTACCCAGGTCAAAGCATAGTACCCGTCAAAAATGACAGGATGGTTTATGTATGGATCATGACTTCTAGGATCAGAGTATCACTATACTCTTCCTAGGATCAGAGTGTTGTTGCTCCTTAGTTCTCAGCCAAGAATCAGAGTGTAGTAACTGTGTTCTTCGAAAAGTATTACACACTATATATATGTATATATATATATATATATATATATATATAAGTCTATGTGTGTGCATCATTTTTCAATGACAGGTAATACACTCAGATCCATATTAAATCGTTTCCTCACAAGAGCAAAGTATGATACAAGGTCAGTTTAATGTGAGGTTCTATACATGGAAATGCTGAAAAAAATTGCTCCAGTCCCCGTAACTAGAATTACAAAGGGGTCAGGGCAAGCCCGACCATTGCCTCATGGTGCAATGGGAAGGTGCTGCCCCAGGGCTTACTGATCTCCTGAGACTGGGCAGAATTATTTTTTGAGGCCCCGTAGATGAATCCTGGGCCTCTTGCACCTAGCAATACCAAGCATCAGTAGGCTATCATTGGCCAATGTATTGCATCAGTGCAAATCTATCAAAGTGTGTACTGATCACAAATACTACACTCATATCCTAGGCAGGACGCTGGGGAGCAGCACTTTTATATCAGGCAGAGAGCACAGTCATTCTGATCCATACATAAATAATCAAGTCATTTTTAATGGGTACTCTGTTAGTAAGTAATGGATAATAATGAAGGATGTATTATTCTGATGTATATCAATTGTAATACAATTTCGATCCAGAAGGGAAAAAAAAATTTTTTTTTTTCAAAATCAAAGCTTTAAACCCTCGTATACATACTTGGTCAAATCACCATTTACAATTGAATTTCTTTTTTTCAAATTAGAGTACAATTATTGTTTTAGTACATATTTCTATGATTTATATCCTTATAGACAGAATATGCATGCACTAGTTCCTGGGGATCCATCTCCCAGGCAGCACCTCTCAATTACAATAATGGAGTAGAATCAAAGGAAAAAGAATATATATATATATATATATATATATATATATATATATATATTATATAATTTTTCCCAATTGTTCAATGCGTACTTTCCTTTCGTGTTTTTATTTACTTATTAAATTGATTGTAATTTCTTTTTGTTATTTTTTCGATGCTTAAGTTAGAGTTATCTCCTTTAATGTTAGAAGCTCAACTTGACATTTACCACTACGATCATCATCGGAAAAAAATTTACAGATATTACTAGAAAGAAAAAAGGTTCGGTGATTGGCTTTCATAATAAAATAGAAGGCTATCTTGGCAAAAAAAGCAATTCATGAACGGCCTTTTTGAATCGGCTAAAAGTGGCCAGATTTAAGAAAAGAGAGTTGTTTTGTATACACACTACATGATCAACAACAAGATAATTTGAAATACAGTGTCTTGAACAAAGGTAATACTTTCATTATTTTGTTAATTACTAATCAATATACGATGAATATTTCTATATAAATATAAAGGACTTTAAATCGAAAATAATGATAGATATTGTTATTTAAAAGTTCAGCTCAGATTTTTTGATCGAGAATAACATTTAATGTGGACGTTAATATTTTATCAATACGTTGTATATTCATACATGTTGGGGGCCTTTGTATATATTTTTTAGAACGTATCCTGTTACCTGAGCATGGATTACTCAATTTTAGCCATATTTTGACAAAGCTAGCCAATTTTAGCCATTCAAAATAGCCGATTAAAAAAAACTGTTCAAGAATTGTCATATATAGATATCTTTATCAGTACGTTGTATATCTATACTTTTGGAGCCTTTGCATGAGTTCCAAGAGCGTATAATGTTACCTGGAAATGGATTACTCAATTTTTGCCATGATAGGACAAAGCTAGCCAATTTTAGCCATTCAAAATAGCAGATTCAAAAAGACTGTTCAGGAATTGTCAAATATACATATTTTTTTATCAATACGTTGTATAATGTTACTTGGAAATGGGTTACTCAATTTTAACCATGATAGGACAAAGCTAGCCACTTTTAGCCATTCAAAATAGCTGACTGTTCAAGTATTGTCGAATATGGATATCTTTTAGTCAATACGTATTATATCTATACTTTTGGAGCCTTTGCATAATTTTTTAGATCGTGTAGTGTTACCTGGAAATGGAATAACCAATTTCAACCTTATTTTGACAAAGCTAGCTACTTTTAGCCATTCAAAACAGCCGATTCAAAAAGACAGTTCAAGAATTGCCAAATATTTCTATTTTCCTGGTCAATACGTTGTATATCTATACTTCTGGAGCCTTTGTATGAGTTTTAAGAGCGTATAATCTTACACAGAAATGGATTACTCAATTTTAATCATATTTGAGCAAAGCCAGCCACTTTTAGCCATTAAAATAGCTAATTCAAAATTACTTCAATTGTCAAATATACATATTTTTTAATCAATACGTTGTATATCTATACTTTTGGAGCCTTTGTATAATTTTTTTAGAAGGTATAGTGTTACCTGGAAATGGAATAATCAATTTCAGCCATGTTTTGACAAAGCTAGCCATTTTTAGCTATTCAAAATAGCCGATTCAAAAAGACCGTTCAAGAATTGCAAGGTTTGCCAAATCGAAAAAAAAACTATTTTCTTTTCTAGATTGTCATTGTTTTCCACTTCACTACACAGAGGAACATGTTTTCTTTCTTTCCCATTCGCTATTCTATATACCATAAACATATTGAATGACATTTATTATAGAGTGGAAAAAAGGTATTTAGATAAGTATAAATAAACTCACTTCATAACAATCAATAAAACAATCTAGGACCTTAAACACTAGCAGAGCGATGACGATATAAATATATCCTAATTCTTTTTAAAAATCATTTACATCTAACTCTCCATATTCCGATAATCTATTCCGAAGTCCCAATGGTTGTTAAAAAAGAATTTTGTAAGTGATAGCCTTTTCCTTTTTTAACGAATGGGGGGGATCTGACCACCTGTGGCTCAAGTACCTCATCTTTCAAATCCTCTAACATTTATAACACTCCTAAAATAACCAAACATCAACAAAAATGTCCTATCTACAAGACGAGAGAAGTTGGAAGAGGTCTAAATACCTGACCGCCGGATGATCCAGACGAAGAGTCATTGTTGTACGAAAAGTAGGTTTTGATAAAATTGGACAGATCTCTTTGTTTTTCTCTGCCGACTAGGCTTCTGTTAGTAGAAGAGGTACACGCTGTAGTCGACTCCTGACAATATTGGTGTGACTAAAGGAGGGGACCGTAAGGCTCACAGCAACTATCAAGTAGAATCAAGTTGAGTAGTCCCCTATTTTAAGGAGTGTGTTTTCTATGTAGCGATCTTGACAGTTTGTTATTGTTATAAACGGGTTGCACGTTCTTAGTAGGGCACGCTCTGAGTAAGAGCAGTTCCCGATTTAGACTTCGTGAGGCCCTAAACCGATGGTTCTCAAACTGTGTGCCGCACGATTTTTTTCCAAATAACATGTAAGGAAGCCTTGGATGCGCCCAGAGTAACCAATAGAGGTTTTATCACTATATTTCGTGAGATCTCACCTTTTTAGCGACAAATGAAGAGGAAAAGATGCTGATATAAAAGTTTCGTTTATTTACTACAAGACTGTTTTTGTACTGTTTTATTTTATTTTTACGGTGTGCCACGAAAGTCAAATGGAATATATTTCTTGGTGTGGCGTCATACAGTATAGTTTGAGAAACACTGCCTTCAATGGAGACCCTTTTTTTTACACAAAAATATGCCAGGTAAACTTGAAAACATGCGCGATGTGCCTTAAATTTGATAGTGAGGCCTATATGTGTATTTCATTTTAGTCTCGTCTCCTCGTGCACCAAATACAGCACAGACTTTTTTCTATTGAAATGGGTTCCTCTTATCAATTGCAGATCCCTTTAAGGGGTCTCTTCTTTTTTTAGTAATAGCAGTAGCTGCCTCTCATCAGTTAAGTACATGATATTTTCAACAATAGATTTCGCGCGCTATCAGAAAGTAGAGCGTTCCAGTAAAAAACCTTACGTAAGCCGAAATGGTGTAAAACGAAAACGGAAATGGCATTAATTTTATACAGGATTTTTTTTCGAGCATCCTCAACCCCCTTATAACTAACTTATGGTGAAAGCAGGAATTATATGAGAGGAACAAGAGGTGGGGGTTTTAAGTAGAATGTACTGTTGTTAGAAAAGGAGACCCACATTAACTGACAATAACACACCAACTGCTATTCAATAGAGAGATTCCCCCCACCCCTGTGTTATTACTGTATCCTGTTTTTTTTTTTTTTAGACTTCCGTTATTACGGCATCCTTGATACGGAAGATTCAAGAGTGTCGTTATAGCGAATTTACGGTTATAACGGGTTGATATAAAAGTAATACACAGAGAAACCAAAAACTATAAACAAAAAATACTTTTTTTTTACGGTCACTTTAGACGGAATTATTTTAAGGGTTTAACTAATTTTAGTTTTTAGAAAAATGCACTGAAATCTTCATATGTTATTGCTGCAAAGTAATCCCCGACAATAATCTTACGAGAGTATTGAAGAAAAAAAACAAACGTGCCGTTAGAACTCAGGTCATTAAATAGTGCCGTTACGACGAGAGTTTACTGAAGTGGCAGAAATGTAAATATAACATTGAATCAAAAACAATGTCAAAATAAATAAATACGATTTGAAATCTGAAAAAACACTTTCTTCTTTTTTAATGTCAAACAAACATTATCTTCTTCAGTTACGAATAAAAACATCGAAAACAAATCATAAGTTGAAAAATAAATTCAAAGTCTTGTAATACGTTTTTAGTAATTATTTCACAAAAAGTGCGTTGTATCGGCGATTCAATGAGTTGAAAATTAAAAGTTTACCCTCGACAATTTTGCTTTAACAAGTAACATATTTGCAAGGCTCAAATTTTATATACTATACTTACTTGACGTCCATCGTGGCGTACACCATGAAATTGTGATTTTATACAGAGATCTATCACCAATATTACAGCTTTCTAGCAGAAATTATAAGTATTACTACAACTTACTACTAATTAAAATAAACAACTTTAAAGTGTTTCTTTTTGTACATAAGCTTCCACTTGAGTACAAAATTGAAAAAGGAGGGTGTGTTGTAGCTCCAAAAAAGAGAAGTGTTTGGGGTAAGGTTGTTAATAAAAAGTAAGTAGTGGGCTAGAAGTTGCTAGATAAGGAAGGACTTACATAGGCGATTGTTGTCAAGTGAACTATTTAAGTGTGTCGCAAAATAATAATAATACCAGTGTTCCGACTAGACATTAAAGAAAGTCGATAGATGATGGTGATGATAATCTATACATATAAGGAACAGTGTCACTGAATTTTGTTGTTTATTTGTTTGTCTATTCAGCCCAAAGAATCGCACTGAACCAAACTGACTTAATATATCAATGCGAAGAACTGGCGTGATTCGAACCCACACTCGAAAGTCCACTACCATAATCATTATGACAAGTTAGCAGTTGATGGAAATGGGTAAAAATGTCATCCTAATTGCTAAAACGTTATCAGTCAGCAACACTCACCAACATTTCCTTTGTACCAAGCCTTCCAACATCTGTCAAATTTTTTATGGGTACTATCCCGATAGTCACCTATGGAGCTGAAACATGCACCCTAACCAAGAGACTGACCCACAAATGGAGAACCATGCAACGTGCATATGAGAGAATCATGCTCAACCTCACATGGAGAGATCACAAGACAGCACAATATATCAGGGAAAAAACAGGAGTCTGAGACATCATAAAATCCATTAGAAAACTCAAATGGCAATGGGCTGGTCATGTTGTAAGAATGGCAGATAACCGATGGACATCACTACTCATAACATGGATCCCCAGAGATTACGTGTGACTGAGGTTGGCAGAGCACTAGATGGAGAGACATATTGAACAGGTTCAGGAAATTTGGCTCCGTAATGCCCATGATAGAGAGGTGTGGCAAATCCTGGGGAAGGTATATGTCCCATGACAGACGATAATAGACAGATGATGACTCTGTAAGTCTATATATTTAAAAGCTAGTTGCTTTGTAACGCACAAAATACGCAATGTTTTTGTTCGTATCTACGAGAGAAGACTAGACGCACATTTTATATTTTGCATACATATCCCCTCCCCAAGGGAAAAAATGGAATAAAAAGGATGGAGTAAGTATCTGATTGCAAGATGATTACTCACGGGTATGGACACTTCCAAATAGGGGGGACACCTAATGCACTAATTTTCAAACAAAACCATCAGATAACCACATAAGGATACAAGGTATTGGATTTCATACACTGCCCCTTTAAGAGGGGAATACACAATAACAGCACAAATATTCACTAAACAATGACGAAACAAATTCACACTGACCCCTTTATGATAGAAAATACACAAATGTATATACACACAAATAAAAGCAGAAAACACAATATTGTTATTAGGTGAAAAAATTGATCACAGATTTTTTAGATAAATATTTTATAAAGTATTGAAATGATTAAGTTCTTTTAAAATTTTAATTTTGGTTTGAAGTGCATGGAAAAAGCATAAAGTTGTAAAAAATAAAAATCATTTTTGCTCAATTGAAGGAAATTTTAGACTGCCTTCAATGTCAATTTTTGTCTGGATGGTTTTGATTTTTCCTTTGCAAGGTTATCTAGAGATCAAGTGACAGCAAGTCTTCTCGATACTCCGACATCCTCCCCTGTACTCTAGCCGATTTCAGTAATGCTTATAATTAATTTTTTGAGTAATATTTCTTTCATTTAAATTCCCATTGTCTTTCATACCTCAACTTGCCGACTATCATCTTACAGTCATCATCAATAAGGAATGTGTAAATGAATTCTCCTGCGGGGTTACTCGGTCAGCAGTTAGATGCCACTGAGTTAACTTGTGAACTATACGCCATTAAGTTGAGAAAGCGATGACAACAGGATACACTATGGAAAAATCATAAGCAGGTGGGGGTTGTGCTATGGTTTAAGTAACGTTTTTGCTGGGAAACACTGGATGCTATCATTCAGTTGAAAGGTATATTGTTTACCTCAACATTATCAAAAACCAGGTACAACCATTCAAGACGACAGTCTTCTATGATAGCATTGGCATAGTCCAGCATAACAATGTGCCCTGCCACACAGCACGAGTTTCATAGGAGTGGGTTCAGGAGGATGAAGAAGACTTCACAGTGGAAGACTTCCCAGATCTCGATCCCTTCGAACACTTATGACGTATATCTCTGAATTTTTGAGATGTGGTATTATTATCATTTCTATTAATATTCGGACCATCCTCATCTTGGTTGTTTTTCATACGACGTTTTGGCCGTTGTACTCTACGGCCTTCATCAGGTATCATGACGTGTTGTTCAATCTGTAGAACCTCCACAACGTTGCTTGCAGACATATGTCTAGAAAGCTTTACAGCTTTAAACACTAAATACATAAAACAAAAACCAACTTATGATCAAGAGTTGGTTGTTTCCGTCAATCATTTGCCAATACGTGTCAATGTAATTTACGTAATTTTTTTCACTGGTTTTTAATGTTTTACATCGACTTTGATCTCATGGTACAATGCGTGAATTTTCTATGTTCAGTTCATCAGTTGTTTACTATGTAACTGTTATGGGGATTCAGAAGCAAAACAGTTGTATGAACATGGCTCCTCAGCAGTGTGGATCAGTATATATATATATATATATATATATGCTTAAAATATGTAAATTCATGATTTATTCTCTTTCTGCTAGTATGAACCCTCCTCCCTCACAGGTCAGTGTGTGTGTGTGTGTATATATATATATATATATATATATATATATATATATATATATATATATATACACACACACACACATAAATACATTTATATATGCACACACACACACACATATATATATACACACATTTATATATGCACACACACACATATATACACACATTTATTTACATATATATATATCTCATATATGCTTAAAACATGCAAATTCATGATTTATTCACCTTCTGCTTGTATGCACTCTTCTCCCTCACTCTCCCCCTATACATTATATGAGTAGAGTCCAGGCCTGACCGCATAAAAGGGCCGTTTTATGGGCACATAGAAAACCAACACCTTATTTGGCAGGTGGTCATGATGTTTTGGCTCATCAGGGTATTCATTTATTTATTTATTAAAAATAGAATTTAATTGACTTTTTAAATATACTGCTGGAAGCCATACAGCTCCATAAAATTAAATTTATTATCTGACTGCTGAAAGCCCATAATTAACCTTAAAAATCCCTGACCCATAGGTCAAAATGGTTTTACAGTGAGTCTTAATTTTTTTTTTTTCCAAATTAAGCCATTTCAAATACTGGTTTTGGTCTGATATTGCCCAATAAGGTGCCTGAATTATATTGAATATTTTATCTGATCCTTTTTTTATCTATTCACTTCCTTAGAGCATTCTGATGCCCCCAAGGGATGAATTTTAAAGCCCTGACGGCAGACATGACTGGTCATGAGTGCATGTGCGAAATAACATCCAATGAATGGTAGACAAGGTAGAAAAACATGTAAAGACAACTTTGATAGCAATATTTTTCTGCAAACTGAAGTTTGTTCTTGTCTGAGTTTTGTAGAATGGTGTGCTTTAAACATTGTATACGGCTAAATCACACTATTTTTTCTCATCCATGCTGTTCATTTATTTTCCGCAAAATTTTTCTGTGTCTCTGTGTTTTGGGGATCAGATCCAGCTGACCCCAGCAAGAAGAGACGTGAAGACCGGACATGGCATGCAGAGAAGGAGACTAAGTTTTGACCTATGATAATTCTGTTTTAGGCGGATGAATCTAATTCTTATCATGAAGCTACAGTCTGCAGTCATAAAACCTGAAAATCTCATTTATTAGATTCATTGTGACACATACATCCTAGGAGACTTCTAAAAGAGATTTATGTGAGATATATATACATATATATATATATATATATATATATATCCCAGCAGCCATGCAAACTTTAGGATATATATGTTCGAGCAGTCTTGAAAGGGTTAAACAATATTGATATTAGACTGAATAAGCCACCCAGTAATAACTATATCAAAGCCTCAAAGATCCTTTAAAGAAATTGGGTGGTAGTAAATAATATTACTCCACTATTCACTGTATATCATTTATTTATGATTACATGGTGGAGGTCTTATGGATAATAGGAGCAAAATAAATGGCTTGAATCTTAAGCAGTGGTTCCGTAAGGGGGTAAATTTGCACCCCCTAGAAAAGTATTGCAACTCATTTGCAGGAGTTTTTGTTTTAGAATTATGTTTGCTCCACAAATGTAATTAGTTTTGTCCCAAAGTAATTCTCAATAAAAGTTGACAGTTTTTAACCAATTTTTGTACTTTTTAAGCAGATGTACAATTTATACATGGAAGGAGTATATTTTAGATTTCTTGAGTCTTGTTAAATCAAAAGTGATTCAAGCCTTTTCTTTCGGTATAATTTTTACATTCTAGCTTGGTGGTGTTGTTTATTGACACAGCAATGTGTATTGTGTACATGTATTGACTTATTAACAGTTACTTATTGTATTATTTTTACACTCCTTCCTTCTATATACAAAAACAGAATTAAATTCGTAAAATCACTTCCTAATTTCGAAACTTTGTTTGCGTATATCTTTTGATTCCTTCGGGCTATTAAGAAAAAAATAAGAAGTTTTTTGTTCTTCAGTCTGTACTCTTTCAGAAAATGCATTAATTGGGGTCCTCTAACTCATGGGAAATTTTCTGTTTCTCAGTCTGTACTCTTTCAGAAAATCACCGAAGTTAAGTAATGTCGAGCCTGGTCAGTACTTGGACGGGTGACCACTAGAGAATACCAGATACTGTAAGCAAGGATGGTTAAGTGCGTGATGCGATTCAGATGCTAGTCACCTCCAAGTCTATTTTGCATATCACAAGCTGCGACAAGAGAAAGTTGGCAGATGTGAAACCTAAGTAGGGATGGCTCATGTCTTGGTTAATGCAAGGGCACTATTTACCTACTTGGACTGATTTTACTATCCTGTTAAGTAAAAAATACTTGATGAAAGCTTTAGTTAGATATCTATCATTCTCACTTGGATTTACATCGAAGTAATAAGGGTGTGATAGTTCTTGATATGCATGACTTACTAACTCGGTGCAATCAAGGGTGGATTTGGGATGGGCACCCGTAGTAACTTCAAAGAAGAGTACATCAAGATTGACACCTATATATATAAATAACATACATAAAACAGTTTGGACTCACCATTATGGCTTCCCATGAATCTTCATTTTTGATTTCCCTTTCTGCTTTCAAAGCAAAACATTTGATGCTGAATGGGAACCTAACCTTTTAACCACTAAAATGTACACACATGCTACTGAAGATGGAAACCCTCCCCGAAACATGTATAGCATACTAATTAACTTACATTAACATGGCACCCCAGCAGTGTTGATCTAACTACACCTTACTACACCGCCCTTTCAGCTATGTCTCAATATGTAGCTTATGTCATATATATATATATATATATATATATATATATATATATATATATATATATATATATATATATATATATATATATAGGTAATGGTGTCATCCACAGACAGCTGTTTCTTAGTATTACAACTCTTCAGTGTGGCTACAGATATCCCCTCTAGTACTGCTAGGTAGGGTCGAAACCTTCGCTCAGGACCCAAAGGCAGATGCCCTACCCCTACCTTATGCAGCGCTGGACAGTCAGTTAGACCCAATCAAGTGATATATTCACTTACAAACAATTCCCCATCTATCAAAGTGCTCCATTCCAGAGTTGGAAGAGCACTGTGTTCATATATATATTACATAGTGACTGATTTGGTTTACTGTAAACTAGCATAGTAGCCATAAAAATTACTTGATCTTTTTGCGTTTTATTAATTCATGCAAATATACATTTTTTGTATAAATGAATTTATTGCAAGCCAAAAAACAAATGCCTCAAATAATATCTAATTTCCTTTCAGCCATCAAAAACTTTCCATATTTTCTGTTTTTTTTTTTAAAGAAATTCAAAAGAAAATAAGGCAACCGAATGTGGTAAAAAAATGAATTCCTTTTTTCATACGAGAAAACCATCTACCAATGCCGCTAGTGATCTCTTAGTGGTGGCATAGAAAACGATTCCACCAAATATAGGCATCTCAGATTCTTCACGAATAAGAACGTTATCTTGTCTAAAAATTATTAAAAAAAAAAAAAAATGAATGATTGTAGAAAATTGATGGAAAAATGAATTTCTTTTGAGGTTGGATTTTTTTTAGAAAAGAAATACATTTATACTAAAACATATACTTGTATAATTTATTTGTAGGTAGATAACCCTGTCATTTTGGATGGATCGCACAAGTTGGATCATTTTGAGTATATAGCCCTGCCATATAAGGATCCCTTAATCATAGACATCCATCCAAAAATCTCTATTCACAAAGCCAAGCCATTAATGCTAGTTGACAATAATTACAGTTGATACACTCGGCGATGTCACGAATACGCGGAGGGTCATATCTTAGAGGCTTTTTATTGATGAGACAGCCTCTAAATGTGTAAAATTTTCAAGAAAAAACAAAACAAACAAAACACACCAAAAAACAATAATTTTTTGTAGGAATCGATCGTTTTTATGGAGCTAGGGTGCAGGGCTTAAAAGCCCCCATCTGTCCGGCTTTTTACCTATAGATGGAGGGGGGGGTTAGAAGTGGATTCAAGCATTTCCCAAGGGTATCAGTGCAAAGTGAATGCAGACTGTTCCAGATGGAGTTTCAACTCAGGACACAGCTTCCATTTTTTTTTCTGTTGACTGTTAGGCCACTTGCACCTCTATTTATGATAAGAGACTCCACAAATAAGCAAAAGTTACAAAAAAGAAAAAATAGGTAAAAAAAGTACTTACTTTTTCATCTTTTTTGCATTGTATTTGATTTGGAAAGCAGTTTGTATAAGACTCTCCTGGTCCTGTTCATAGATTGCCGGCACAGTTTTCTGAAAAAACTGAAAAAGCAGAAAACAAAATCTTTAGTTTAGGAAGAATTTCCATGCACAAATAAATCATAACGGAAAACCCTGTGTTAATGAAAAAAGGCATATTTTGGAGTAATTCATTGAGGTTTGGCATATTTCAGAGTTATTGATAAAGGTTTGGCATATTCCAGAGTTATTGATAAAGGTTTGGCATATTTCAGAGTTATTGATAAAGGTTTGGCATATTCCAGAGTTATTGATAAAGGTTTGGCATATTTCAGAGTTATTGATAAAGGTTTGGCATATTCCAGAGTTATTGATAAAGGTTTGGCATATTTCAGAGTTATTGATAAAGGTTTGGCATATTCCAGAGTTATTGATAAAGGTTTGGCATATTCCAGAGTTATTGATAAAGGCTTGGCATATTTCAGAGTTATTGATAAAGGTTTGGCATATTTCAGAGTTGTTGATAAAGGTTTGGCATATTTCAGAGTTGTTGATAAAGGTTTGGCATATTTCAGAGTTGTTGATAAAGGTTTGGCATATTTCAGAGTTATTGATAAAGGTTTGGCATATTTCAGAGTTGTTGATAAAGGTTTGGCATATTTCAGAGTTATTGATAAAGGTTTGGCATATTTCAGAGTTGTTGATAAAGGTTTGGCATATTTCAGAGTTGTTGATAAAGGTTTGGCATATTTCAGAGTTGTTGATAAAGGTTTGGCATATTTCAGAGTTATTGATAAAGGTTTGGCATATTTCAGAGTTATTGATAAAGGTTTGGCATATTTCAGAGTTGTTGATAAAGGTTTGGCATATTTCAGAGTCGTTGATAAAGGTTTGGCATATTTCAGAGTTGTTGATAAAGGTTTGGCATATTTCAGAGTTGTTGATAAAGGTTTGGCATATTTCAGAGTTATTGATAAAGGTTTGGCATATTTCAGAGTTGTTGATAAAGGTTTGGCATATTTCAGAGTCGTTGATAAAGGTTTGGCATATTTCAGAGTTGTTGATAAAGGTTTGGCATATTTCAGAGTTGTTGATAAAGGTTTGGCATATTTCAGAGTTATTGATAAAGGTTTGGCATATTTCAGAGTTATTGATAAAGGTTTGGCATATTTCAGAGTTGTTGATAAAGGTTTGGCATATTTCAGAGTTATTGATAAAGGTTTGGCATATTTCAGAGTTGTTGATAAAGGTTTGGCATATTTCAGAGTCGTTGATAAAGGTTTGGCATATTTCAGAGTTGTTGATAAAGGTTTGGCATATTTCAGAGTTGTTGATAAAGGTTTGGCATATTTCAGAGTTATTGATAAAGGTTTGGCATATTTCAGAGTTGTTGATAAAGGTTTGGCATATTTCAGAGTTATTGATAAAGGTTTGGCATATTTCAGAGTCGTTGATAAAGGTTTGGCATATTTCAGAGTTGTTGATAAAGGTTTGGCATATTTCAGAGTTATTGATAAAGGTTTGGCATATTTCAGAGTTGTTGATAAAGGTTTGGCATATTTCAGAGTTATTGATAAAGGTTTGGCATATTTCAGAGTTGTTGATAAAGGTTTGGCATATTTCAGAGTTATTGATAAAGGTTTTTGCAGATTTCAATTTTGTTAATAATGATTTGACTGATTTTAGAGTTGCTCATATAAGTCAGGCAGATAATCAAGAAAGATCAATAATGAATGGTTTGTACAAGGATATTTTAGTCAATGAAAAAATATGCCAAAAAAGTTTTATCAATGATTATTATGTGAAGTGTCAATGATGAAAATATTTGTAAAAAACTAAAATTCTTTTCCAGCTGAACATTTACAACTAACTAACTAACTAACTATATATATATATATATATATATATATATATATATATATATATATGTATGCGGGTGTGCTTTCTTATTGAGTAAGCATCATTAGTGAGAAACTTATTTTTTGGTACACAACTTTGATTTAATACAAAAACATATAAGTAAAAACACATTCATAAGACAAGGAAAATCAAATGTAGTTATTGGAAATATGTCTACCTTCAACATGCCTTCCATATCAAGAGACATTAGTTTCTCTTGACTCATTTGTAAAATTGACATCCCAATTCGAAAGATGATTTCCATGCCCTGAAAAAGATAAGAAACGCATTTGAATAAGTGAAAAAATAGATAACATCACAGAATTATTTTTTCAAAGTACATTCACTTCAATATTTTTACATGAATCGAACAACTGTAGCAAGCATAGATGGTGAAAAGTTCTACCCTTTTTATAGGTGCATATTTCTGTGAATTATGGCCAGCACTCCTGGCCATGCCGTTTTGTCTACAAATTCGAAAATTGGCATCAATACTCTACTAGGCCCCTTCTAAAAATGCTTTTTTTTTTTTTGAAAATAAGCTTTTTTGACCTCTTTGGGCCTTATTTTGATGTGTTTATTTAGTTGTTTGTTTCACATCATTTTGTTTACAGACTTGACAATTGGCATCAGTACACCGCTAGACAAAAATCAAAATGTAAATAGTTTTTTTTAGTGAAGTAGACAGTTGAAGGAACCGTGAAAGTGAGAAAGGTGGGTTTTGCGTACACACGCAGAGGGGAATGGAGATGGGATTGCGTGGACAATTTGGTATGAGGATAGGCAAGCCCAAGAAAAAAAGGAGCTAGATCTAGCTCCAAAATAGCTAAACTAGCATAATTGTGGCCAAATTAGTATAATCGGTATTGCTTAATCTTAGATGGTGCTAGAAAATATAGCGGCATTTTGTATAAAGTTTATATACTGCCCAGCCCTACATGACAGTGTATATTGCTTTGCTTCTATTTTTTGATCCATCTGTAGGCATAACTCGGTGGTCAGGGTGTTTGTTTTGATGGTGAGTGCTTCTTAATGATTGTTAGGTCAAGTATTATCTTTGGTCGTTTGATAAGCCAGGGCAGGGTTTCCAGATTTGTTGGTTTTGTGGACTTGTGTCTATGTGGAAACTATTTCTCCCAATTATAGACTGTATGGATTGATTACTTTTTGTTTTTAGTCAAAAACAGCTTCAGAAGCTTTGGTAGCTCAATAGGTAGAGCAGTTGTAGTATATAGGCAGGGTTTCCCAAAGTAAAGGAAGGTTTCAATTCTCAGATTATTGTTACATTCTTCAGCCATTAATATGAATGACTTGAGAATTGTGATGAAACAGGAACAGAAATAAAATGAAAGAAGAACTAGTCAAAAATTAATGATGAAGACAACTTGCCATCACAGTCAATAATTAAACAACCGTTGCATCAAAATTTGAAGTCATGTAAAAAAAAGTCAGTTGAAGAATACTTTAATTCATAGATAATGTTAAAGAGCTTTTTTTTTCTTCCTTTTTGTTTACCTCAGAGATGAATAAATCCATGACTCTGCAGGCCAAAGAGAGTGGCAGACTTGTGGCAAATAGTGTAAGAAACCAGGATGAGGCATACATAGACGTGTGAAACCCTTGCGTCTGGAAATGGAGGTGAAGATCGGGCAGGAGCTCCTGGAATGAACAAAAAGAATTGCAGCCATCAAGGATGGTTAATTAAAAAAAATCAAAACATTGAAAAACTTTCTAATCACTTTATTTTGAATTTAATCAATTCCTTGATCGATTAACTTGAGCATAGACATCTTTTATATTTTATATGTTCTGGAACATTGCAAGATTCACTCATTTATGAATTACCTTTTGATTTTAGACTGAATATTTGGCCATACCGATACATTTCAAAGCAAAATGAGTCAATTCTCCATTTCTTATATTTCTGGTCTACACTCTTAGATATGAAGAAAAACATAGCATGACATGTTTTACGTGTTATGAAGAAACAGATGCTGGCTTTCATGTAAATTTTCTACATCAAGAAAAGATAACTAATTTAATCCATTATAATGATGAACAAATAAAAATTTAAACAAAATATTTCATTAAATTTTATGGTAAAGGTCCTGTTTATTGAAATTTGAGCCATATTTATCTCAGATTAGACCACTGTTGAACAATATTTCTTAAATGAATACTATCTCATTTATGATACAGCGAAAAAGAAATTTTAAAACAACTTACACCCAGAATCTATTTTAAAAAGATTAAAAATCACTTTGAAATACAATTTTAAAAAGATATCAAAATTTAAACAACTTGTTCAAGTCAACTTCAAATATTTGATTTGTAACTAAACTGTAAACCGATGAACTGTAATTAACTACAGTCGTATCTACAAAAACTTGAAAGAAAAAAAATCAAAGGGAAATAACTGTGAAGGCTCGATATGCAAAGAATGAGCACGCGTCAGGGTTTTCCCCAATTAACCAGTTCAAAATTCCTTGAGAATAGATATGTCAACGTGGGGGTGATGAAAGGCCTCCTACCTCCCATTCAGTTTCCTTGAGCAACCTTTTCATTCAAATATATAGAAAAACAACTCATTGAAAATTAGTTATCAACCTGTAATTCTCTAAAATATGTTTGGATAAAAAATGATACCACTGAGAAGCTCAATGACTGGTCACATTGAGAGTGTCAGGTAGGGCAATAAATTTCCAGGTTTTATTTTATAAAAAATTTTTTTTTTCAAAATCTATACATGTGAGGGATTTGGCTTTTAAAATTATTAAAAAAAAAAAATTAAAAAAAATGTAGAGGTGATTTTTTTCCTGACAATATAAATATTCCCTGACATTTTGAACAATTTTTCTCTGACAGGTGAGAACCTTGATACATAGTATCATATAAGCTGGATAATAAAGCAGATGGTTTAAAAGGGTATTTAGGGGACTTCTGCTCATTGCAACTTATCCAAGCCCTATAACTGTCCATATTGATTTTCCGTGGACGGCCTTCTGTTCAAAGTGCCACTGCATTGAATGCAAAGTAATATTTGCATAGTTTTTAAAATTAAATACCCATCTCATATAGCAGTATATACGGCATTTTGATTTGGAACAAAGATCACCTGCCATAAGGAAATTTTTTTCTCGGACTTTATATTCATAAGTCAGTAATGAGAATGAGGTTGGAGATAAAAATCTAAAATCTAAAGTGTTAAAACATGTCATTCACATGATTTTTTGCTCATGGTTTGTAAAGAATGAATTTATAGCAAATAGAGATTGAGTAGTGAGTGATATAAGAAAAGAAAATAAAATTCATGAAAAATTATAAATTACAAGGGCTCATATTTCTTTATTAAAAAAGTTCTTAAAAAATTGGTTATAGTGGAATTGGAAACTAGAAATTCGTCCAAAGGATCTTTATTTTTGACATGAACACAGAAAAATATGGAAGAATTTCCATGGAAGGAAAAACTTTCATGAAATTATTTCAAGCTATACTTGGAACAATTTCATAAAATTTTTTCTAAAAATGGATTTAATGAACGTAAGACTACTTTGGTCTCAAAATAACCATAGAAAAATATTCTATGGAATGTTATTCGTGAATTACTGTCCACTAAATTAGATTTTATTGTCTGCTCTGTGAATGTCGTCTATACTAGCTGGCTACTCTCTGAGTATTGAAATGTCGATTCCATTAGTTTGAAAAATATGTACAAAAAAAAGATACCGTTTTATGAGAATCCACTAACGTGGGTACTTCTTGCAAGGCAAGAAGCTTATTTTGTACCCTTCCCAACCAATGATGTACAAATATGAAGAAAAATTGTATAATTGATATGTCATGTTTTTTGGTGAAAAAAACAAAAACTATAATTATTATTATTACTAGAATGCACTTGAAGAGCACATACCTCTGTTAATGCCATTGCCAGGGGAAGTAACTGTGATCTGCCCCCAACTGTAGCCTACTGTGCACCCTTCTACGAGATCTCATTGAAATTCATCAGGAACTTTAGGAGATATTGTGTAGACAGACAGGATACTTTGGCGATATTATGTAGTTTTGACACATAAATATGACGTAGGGGAGGTAATTGTGCACAAATCTGTTCAAAAATCCAATCACTTCTCCCATAGCCTATTGTCCACTCTTCTCAAAATCACATTGAAATTCATTGAGAAATTCACATTTTGTGAACAGACAGGAAATCTCAGTGATATTATGTAGTTTGGACATGAAAATACAATGTAGGAGGGTAATTGAGCATAGATCAGCTCCAAAATTCAATCACTTCTCCCGAAGCCTATTATCCATCCTTCTATTGAATTTCATAGAAATTCATTGAGAACTTCAGGAGATATTGCGTGTGGACAGTCATAAATGTATACATGAATGTACTGAGAAAAAGTTAAAGCACTTAAAAAACTGGATAATACACATCAATTCCCCCCCAAATGCCTGGATCCACTCCTAAATCTAACACACTCTTCCTTATCTCTTTGCCTACCCTTCCACACAATTTCATTGAAATCTATTTCGGACTTTCTGAGATATTGTGTGGACAGACAGATGAACAGATGCAACCATATACTTATACATATATATATATATATATATATATATATATATATATATATATATATATATATATAAATAAATAAATAAACCTCTTCAACTTTGTTGACCGAAGTAATTACTAGGGAGAGGCTTTTTTTCCGTTTCAGTTTGAAACCAAAATATTATGTTACTAACCTGAATCAGACATTCTAGTTGATACATGCAAAGACCCAACTCTGCCATACTTGGCTTGAATAACTCTCGCAAGCGATATTCTTGCATCAAAGTTACCAAGACAGCAAACGCCTCTTCTTCAGGCATCTGAAAAGAGAGAAAAAAAAAGAATAAATAAGGAGAAATTCATTCAGTTAATCACTGCAACCTCAAATACACTGGTTTAATCACTGTTGTTGGGTTTAGGTTATTCATTGTTCTGAAATATATATATATATATATATATATATATACACATATTAGAAATGGATATATGTGATCCAACAGAATGATTATAAATTATGTTATATCATAAAGAAACTTATTTGGGATCATTACAAGTAAGCTCCTGTATAATATAACGTGATTTATAATCATTCTGTTGGATCTCATATATCCATTTCTAGATACATAACTGTTGCATTGAAAGAAGCGAATAGACCGAGAATAAACGAGATGAAAATTTGTTTGAAAATAGGTATTCCAGCCTTTGCATTACCGGTGACTGTTTAGCTGGTAAGAGTATCACCATGTTGAAGTTGCTACCCTATCGGTGGCAGGTTTGATTCCTGCAGCAGCCCCATTTTCTTTAATTGTTTAATCTATTTACACTGTCTAGGGTGAGTGATACATTAACTAAGTAATGACAGGAGATCATTTCAAATAAGTTTTTATGGAATATAACGCGATTTATAATCATATATATATATATATATATATATATAATATATATATATATATATACACACACACTTTGCCACACCTTCACAGTTCATAGTAGAAACTTGAAATTTTTCTTCCCCCACCCCCGATACACACATTCCTCTCTATTAGTATGAGTGGGAATAATTATTTTTTTTCAAATCTTGAAAATTCGCCACAATGTAAGTTCATACAAAATTGGTCACTCGTTTGTGCCTGCAGGTTTTTTGAAAATTGAATCTATGGTGATGGACAGAGAGAGAGAAAAAAGGAAACAGTTCAATATATATATATATATATATATATATATATATATATATATGATAATTATAAAAACAGAGTGGGAACAATATTATGTGTGTTATCAGTGTTAATCGAGAAGCATTTTGAACAGTCCTACATCACATGAATGAATTAAGAAAAATGAAAAATGTGCCCTATGGTGGATTCAAACCCCATGTTCATCAAGGAAGCAGCCTATACATATGTCTATTCTTACCATCTAAGTAATCTGTGCTCCAATTGCAAAGAATCTGAGAACACACCTATATATCTCATCCTACTCCATTCTGCAATACTAAGCACAAATATTTAAATATGTATATACCTGTGTTTTCTCATGCCAAAAAAATGTATATCGGTAGATTAGTAGAGATGTACTCACCTGCATTAATAACAATCCTACAATGAAACCGCTCCCCTGACAGTATCCCACCTCTCGGTCATGTAATGAATATGCCTATGGAAAAAAAGCAACATTGAAAATTCATCAATATATTAACAAAAATGTGTCAGATAACATCAAAGAAAAGAAATAGAAGTTCATCCACTAAAAAGTGTTTTTTGTTGTCTACTTCAGATATGCTTTCATAACCATCAATTTATTTTTCATTTTGTATACACTGTTCAAATTCTTTTTCAACACTTCTCTCTCTTACACACACACTATACATATATTTATATATATTTATAATAGGATGCGAATCACTTGAGGCCCAGAGAGGGCAGAAACATAAACTAGTGAATCCACATCCTATCAAACATTTCCAGCTCTACCCTAAAACAACTTGACTTTCAAAGTATAAAGTTGAATGTATCAAGCTCTCAATGAAATAAATCTATCACACATCAGACGTTGCTTTATATTATGCTATATTGCTAACCTGATCTATACCATATATATATATATATATATATATATATATATGTGTGTGTGTGTGTGTGTTTATGGAAGATACAACTGAAAGGTGAAGAGGAGAATTTAAGAGAGAGCAGAAAAAATATTTTCATTATCACGTGGGTATGTTTCGATGCATTTCAATGGTTGCCAGCCAACTTTTTCAGAGAAAAACTTGCAGCACCTTCCAATTGTCACTTTCATCTACATTCTGTTGGATCACTTCACATCCACAATACATACAAATATATATATATATATATATATATATATATATATATATATATATATATATATATATATATATATTGGAATTCTTCAAAGGAAAATAATGCGTGGGAATAAGGAGACAACTGTTGATAGCTGGAAATTCTTAGTTATGGGTGGGTAATTGTGTATTATTTTTGAAACAGTGGTATGCTCCCTTGACCTATATAGGTGTTAATATGTCAGTAAAATGATGCACAAAAAATATGTCAAATGATATAAAAGAGAAGAATTAAAAGTTCATCCACCAAAAAATGTTATTATTCTCTACTTTGGATATCCTTCCAAAACCAGTAAAATGTTTTTGTTTTATTAAATTTGTCAGCATCATTTTTTTAATAAGATATTGAAAGTTGTTTGTGGAACAATTTCAGTAAGAAATAGACAGATACGACAACAAAGTACTCAGAAAGAGCATACCTATGCTAATGTTTAGTTTGGAATGGCATTGATATTTAAATTGATAATGATCGATGTTCCTTTTTCTACTTCTCACCATTGAAGCTTTTGGGTTTTCGGAATTTCATATAAGAGATGAGATTGTGTACCTATCGTTCAATGTGGTGGATGCATTCAACTTACCTTCATAACATTGAAGAGACTTTCTTGGCCAAGGCCATCTTTTTCTTTGAAAAAAGCATGGTCAGGGAATGTTCGAGCAATGTCTCGCCGGATGAGTTTTTCACTGGGGGACGTCTTTTTGAGGTACTCAACATATTGTTCTTTGGCTGGAGAGTCATGGACATTTAACAGCAGCTGCCAGGCAAGTCCACGGAATGGATTCGGGATGCCTTTCCTTACCAATTCCTTTAATAAATGCATTAAAAAAATAAATAAATAAATAAAGGAACCTAATTTAAAGAGAAAAACTGAATTCATTCATCTTAAAAAAACTTTCACTTACCATTCTACCAGATTTTTCAGCACTGAAGATGCTGATTTCCTCTACCATTTTTAGTCATGAAAATTTATCCAGTGTTCTACAGACCGAAGGCTACTTTTCTCATAGGCCTAACCTAAACTCAGAGTAAAGTAATCTATGCTAGGCAGTGATCCAAACTCCTGTATATAATTTTTAGATAAAGTATATAAATTCAAAAAGGTAACTAGTGCCCTTATGCTAGCTATGGCTCCAACCGTCCCTGCTTAAGGCTCCACAAATATCGCTACTTACTTGGCCTGTTTGTGATATGTAAATTAGACTTAGAGGTGACAAGCACCCAAAGTGGTGTTACTCAATTTAACCCGCTCTATTTTATCAATAGCTGGAGGGTAGAGATGGATTCATTCTTTTACAAAGGGCATTAGTTCTAAGTGAACAAAAACTATCCCAGCCAGAGTTTGAAGTTGGCCTGCCCATTTTCAGGGCTTTTTCAACTCTATATTAAATGTACTTTGTATAGTATTGTAAATACACAAAAGTATCATAAATAATAAAATATACATGTGATCCCAAAAATGAATCCCCATATCAGTATATAACAGTAGATGGGCCAATAGACTAGTAGTAATTTAGATGTTATATAGCAATATCACTGGTATTTTGTTGGTCTCCTCAAATCACATTGACTTTAAAGGAGCATCGTTAAGAGACTGAAAAAGTAAAACTGTGATATGTTTTCAGAACCCAGACAACCCACTGACACCTGGATACTCATCTGTAAGCAACAACAGCACACTAAAGTATACTGTATGGGGTCAACATTCCTGGAGATGACGTTGAAGAGCCCACCTTCTTATCAGAGTTAAGTTAAAGAGGTTTACTAGTCTATTATAATCAAACAATGGGCAACTTTTTCTTTCTAAATGTCCCAAGTCAGAAGTGGGATGGGACCTTGGAAGCACAGAAGGTCCTCAACGCTGGAAGCCATGACAATTTCCATCTGATGAATGGCTATCCTGTGTACAGAGTGGCGGACACTTTTTCACAGCAGAAACCTTCACCTTTGACTCAAGTGGCCAAAAAAAATCCAGTTCAAGGGTTAACACTTATTTCTGGAATAGTCTCAACAGTAAAACTAATGCATTGCCCAAACTGAAAACTCATTATTTCCGCTGCTGATCAGCAAAATTTGGGGAGATCTTTTCTGACCAGAAAAATACAGATGTGACGTCCTTGGCAATGTTCCATGTAGTCTGGATGAGAGGCATCAGGGTTCACCCAGAGACCCAAGCCAAATGCTCCATTTGCACCCCCTAACGGATACCCTTGGTTGAAATATTGATCTTTTCGCAATTCTAGTAAAATTAAATCTCTCTTCCTTTTTAACGATAACACAAATAGATGTATATGTGTTAAAATGAAAAGAATAAAAGATTTTCAGTATTATATACATAATATTTGGAATTCACCTTTTGTGATAATCAGTCAAAGAAACAGGCGGCAGGTATTTATGAGATGTGGTGAAAAGGGTTGAGAAGTACTGAGTTAGATCAGAGATAGCAGAAAAGTACTTTTGGGGAATTTTTACAGAGAAAAGAAAATCTCATGTAATTTCTTTCTTTTTGAATTCACTTAATACTAAGAAAGAAAGGTCTGGGGATGACGGACAAAGAAATGCTTCTTTTCTCCAAATGCAAATCTTGACAAAAATCCTCTTCAAGGTGAGATACATGAGAAACAAAAGATACATTGTGGTATGAAAAAATGCAATGTGAAGTAATAACTTTAACCAATAAGTCCCTTCTGTGTTTCAAACTACCAAGATTCCCAGCCTCATAAAACAATGGAATACAAAATAAGAATTTTTTTGTCAGTCAAGGCTAATTTATGGCCAAGTAGAAAGATTCTCCAGCCAATCCTCCGACAATTCCCTAAATGCCTGTCCGTCTGTTAGTATGTGATAGCTCAACTCAGGAGCCACACTAATGGGCGTACTAGTTGGATCCAAGACTGGTTTTAACATACTTGTTTTTGAAAATTCTCCATTGAATAATATTGTGGGGTCTGTGTTCACGTTTGAACCTATAATGATGATCTGATTTCCATCTATCTTACTATGACTCACCTATCTTTTCTGAAATCACACTCAGATATTTGATTTAAAAGTGATCCAAGAGCTCATGATGGGCATTTTGAAATAAAGTATGATTCAATAAATACATAGTTAAAATTGATGAGGCCTTCTGCAGAAACTAGCTGAAAATCCAACCAGTTGGCCGATTCCATGCTCTGAGCTATTAACTGTTAGGCCATCTTGCACATCTTATTCAAGGTGTTATTCGATCCGCTATTTTCAGAAGCTGACAGGTAAGGAGAGCATCAAAGACATTTCTTATAATCTTGATCATCATCGCTTTTTTTAATAGTTCCTCTTGAGGAGGGCCTGAAGATCTAAACGTTTCCATCCAGACGTTTGTTTCTGGTTTGTCTGTCTCGGCTCATTTTTTTTTCCTCCCCGTTGGCACTGGGGTGCTTCAGATGTTTCATGAACAGCGATACGTCTTACAGCAAAAGACTCTTATAACAAGACTTCACTTAGCAAGAGGTCCCAATTGCCAAGAAAAAAAAAAAAAACCCTTCACAAAATGTTTTCTGGTTGAGAGAAGACGAAAATCATGGATATTCATTATGTCATCCAAAATCATCTAGATTTCATTCATAATTATCTAGATTTCATTCATAATTATCTAGATTTATATCTAGTATCTAGGAGCTTATTGTCAGATGGACAGATATTTTGGGATTTATAATAAGACAATTCAATTATTTATTACATTATTCACATGATAATTTGTATCAATAAATTATTTAAAGTTTAATTATTATATAATACAATATAATAGCACTATATGACAGTTTCTAAAAGAGAGCAAGCTATAATGTCAAAATTAAAAAATTGAATCTCGCAAAACATCATATATGTCATCCAAGTCGAAGTTGTTATAAAGAGCAACTAAAAATTAAGATGAAAGTAAAATCTAGCCAAAATTATTATTATTTTTATTCATTTTAGTAAAAGTATTTATAAATCAGTATTATTCATTTCTGTGACTATTTTCCTTCATCTTAATTGTTGTTGCCTTTTAGCTCAACTAGGGTAAATAGTAGCAAAAATTAATACTAATTTTAGAACACTTCATCCAATTATGAAGAAAAAGTTAAAAATAAATCAATTATTGTTATAGATGTAAGCATTGACAAGCATTGAATATCAGTTGTAAGGAGGTAAGTACGTAGATGTAAAATCAACTTCTGTATAACCATGAAGCTGAATGGTTAAAAGCAGCCAGGCATATACTGGACTCCCACTAGCTATGGCGTGTGGGTTCAAATCTCACCAGGAGTTTATTCTGTATTTCCGTTTATGCTGTTAAATCGTTGCCGTAGAATTACAGTCCAAGTTAGAATTGCAATAAAAAACAACCCAAAATTTAAAAACTAGTCAAAATTAATAATAATCTAACATCTATGATGACAGTTTGTCTATCATTAAGGTCTCCGATCTTAATTACGGCTAAATGATAGCCAAAAGCTATCATTTGTTAAAATGCCTTGTTTATAGCCTTTAATCAGACATTTATTAAGGACACACACACATTATGAGGTGTTATCAAAAGTTGAGGGAACTTGAAAATTTATGGTGAAAATTTCAGAGCAAAACTCAGCTAATAACTATTCATCCGGCCACAGGCTTTTTGATCCTCTCTCATAAGTAGAAAAGACTAAACTGTCAAATATTGCAGGTGTGTTAAGCACTAAATCATAGCCTGATATTCCTGCAACTATTCTGAGAAGCAGACAGGTAAGTAGCGTACCAAAGACACACAATCCCCTCCGGGACGTTCTGAAGATGTAATTATTTCCATAGAAACATTTGTTCGTATTTTGTCAGTATCGTCTCATTCTTTTCCCCTTCCCCGTTGGCACTGGGGCTCTACAGATGTTTCAGGCATTACTTCACAGTTTCTGAAAAAAGGGAGTCGGCCTCCTTGTCTCAGAATGAATCAGCTTTTATAAATACTTGCTTCAGCTCAATGTCACGTCACTTCCTATGTAAAGAACTTGTACTATAAATGTTTCATAATAATTTAATGATTATAATTATTGTAAATATAACGGATGTTGAAAATTGCCTGAACAGTTGTAATCGGCACAGCAAAGGTATCCATTAATCTAATATACCAGACAGACCTCCGTTTATGAGAATTTGAAGTTTAAAATTTTTTTTTAATTTTGAAGTTGTAGAATTTGAAAATTAAAAAAAAATAAATATCTTGAACATTGAAAATAAAGAAAGCATTTCCATTTTTCAAAGCCTATTGATGCTTATTTGTAAATACTAATTATCACTAAGCTTAATTATCATTGTTACTGAAGTTTTGTCTGTTATGATGGAGAAGAGTGAAGACAAGTTGTGAATTCATCCCAGCTTATTCCTCTTATATTCTTATGGAAACAAATCTGTGATTAGCAGTTAATAGACCTGAAGTCATATTCTATGGCGAAACATTTTTTTTTTCCCCTGATATATACTTGATTAAAAATCATCTGGGAACAAGTAGCTTGATTAGATTGAGATTTGCTTTAAGCCCCCAGTTGGGGCATTTTACCAGTACAGTGAGGATTTGTCAATAGATCTTGAGCAAATATCGTTTTTGTCAGAAGCACTCTTGCCCAAGATCACTCTGGTCTAAATAAACTCTGATCTTAAATGAGTTTTATCTAAATGAACTTGAGTAAATATAAAAGCACATTCGTGTTGAATTACCAACAGTCAGGGAGCAGAGGGTGTTTTTTTAAAATAGTAGGTTTGTCTGTAGTAGTGTAGTAGTTCAAACTATTCTTGGAGTGAGACTGACTCATCTAAACATTACAGAAGATAGCTTTGTACTCTGGAAGAAGGTGACACAATGGATAGGCTGAAATATTGTGATAACAAACAATGGGATCAATTGTCCGCAGAACTCTTGGAATTGATAGAAACTTCACACAACAGAATTCAATCTATGACACACTGTATACGTCAAACAAGCATTTACCACTGAGAATGTTTAATTATCATGTAAATATAAAATGACGCTCTGAATATAATAACAACATCTCTAACATTTGAGGAGGTGTGGTTGACCTAATGGTTAAGTCTGTGTAGAATGGAATGGTGACCCAAGTTCAAACTCTGGCTGGGACAGTTTGCATTCACTTTATGTCATTAAATCCATCTCTCTCCCTAGGTACTGATAAACGACTGGGCAGTTGGAGCCCTTTGACCGTGTAGGGTAGACCAACTAGGGTGTCAGGCAAGCCCCTCAGCCTCATACCTCCCTCATCATTGCTACAGAAACAGTGAATGGAACACCATAGACATGGGCAAATGGGGCATTTAGCCCCCATCCCCCAGGCATTCTCACCAAAGGCGTTAGGGTTAAAAAATTGAAAACTCATAGTCAATGAAGGATAATGGTGCAGTACAATTCTTTTAAGCAATCCCAACTTATTGTACTCATATAAACAGATGGTGTTATATATCTGCTGGTGACAGGGTTACTACTAAGATATATTTCAAATGAATACTATTGCCCCCCCTCCCCGGGAATATGTCTGTGGATCTCTTGAGAAAAATTCTTTGCCTCGTGTGAAGAACAACACAGGAGCAATCTGTAGTATTTGGTAAACATGACTCGGGACACTGCAATAAAAGTGTAATCTACACATGAAGGAATGGATGAAGGAAGAAAGATTTTCCAAAGTATGGCTTCAAGCTATTGTGACTTTTCCCGTTTCTAAATGGTAGCCATTCCAGCAGCAGCAAGCTTAACCTTCAAGAAAAGTAAAATCTAATCAGTCCTAAAAAGGAAGGTATTCAACCACAACATTCTCCCGATAGTCACCTATGGAGCTGAAGCATGGATCCTAACCAAAAGATTAACCCTCAGATTGAGAACCATGCAACATTCACAGGAGAAAATCATACTCAACCTCACATGGAGAGATCACAAGACAGCACAATTGAGAGAGAGAAAACAGGGGTCAGAGATATCATAAAATCCAAATGGCAATGGGCTGGTCATGTTGCTAGGATGGCAAAAAACCAATGGACATCATGACTCACAATATGGACCACCTGAGATCATATATGATACTGTGGCTGGCAAAAATAAGTTGGCGTTACAAACTAGACATGTTTAGAAAGTACTGGCTCCATGACATCCATGACAGAGAGGTTTGGCAAATCTTGGGGGAGGTTCATGTCCAACGACTGACATTAAAAGGCTGATGATGACATTGATGATTGCTAGGATTATCATTGTTTGCTTCTTTGATTTGAAATTCATCATCAGTATTTGTTATTACACAGTTGCTATGGTGGTCATTTAAAAACGGGAAAGGTAAAAATTACCGTCAGGATGAAAAAAAAGAAAAGATTTTTCACATTAATTACATCAGAATAGCAAAATATGTTTTTCAAAGATTCACTCACCCTAACATTATGGGGTTTCTTTTTGAAGTTGTCCCATTCATTCACGATCCTACCCCATGTTTGCCAGAGAGTTTCGTGGGCTGCAAAAAATGAAAAAGAGGCAATGTCAGAAATTGAAGAGTTACAAAGACATTTATTTCTGATTCATAATCACCATTATTACAATTTACAATGTATCAGTCAGTCATTGACACAACAAACAGAAAGAGAAGAAGGGGGTAACACGAACACACAAACACAAAATTGTCTGAATCCCGTAAGATGGATTGTATAAATCATTTTGTTTGACACGGTCAGACTACTTCCTTGTCTATACGTTGATTTGATCACATTTCGGCCAAATACCCTCTGCCCTTCGTTGATAGTTATTAGTTCAAAAGTGTGTAATCACTTCTTAGAGAGCATGCTCGATTAGACTGGACATGCCACTTTCTTGATTACACCTTAGGCTGGAGGATACATGACCAAAGCATTGATCAGATGACCACTGACAAGGAAAATAATCCGACCATATTATAGATAATAAAATTTGGCCATTCTGTAGTGTGGGTGCATATGTACATGTGTTCATTTGCTGGATACTGATAGTATAACTAAAACTACTACTACTACTGCTGCTGATGTAGTAATTTCGTTTCATTGCCTAAAATGAATACAACAATTTTAATTAACCTTTCAAATCACTGTAAAAATACTGACACAGTACAGAGCTCTAGGTAGACCGTTAGCAAAGCAATGGACATTAACTAGTGCTTACTTAACAGCTGGCCATAGATTATGAAGCAAGCTGAGCTTTGTGATAATAAAACTACTAGAATAAGAAGAAAGGAAAACTTGTCATAGCAGTCAATAATTGAACAACAGTAGCGTCAAAATTTTAAGTCATGTAAAAGAAAAAATTCCATCGAAAAATAAATGTCAAAATAAATACTATAAATGATATCACTGGCGCTCACACTGGATAACATCAGGATTCTGGTGAATCTAGATATTATCAAACCCATCGGAATAAGGCCCCTAAAAGGTCAAAAAAGCTTTTATCCAAATTTCAAAAAAAAAAAAAAAAAAAAAAAAAGAAGTCTAGTGGAGTACTGATGCCAATTTTCAAGTCTGTAGATAAAACAGTATGGTCAGGAATGATTAAACACACAAACACAGACACATGTAAATAAGGATAGAACCCTTGGTCATCTTGGGTGGCTATGGTTGATCAACAAGTCAAAAATTAATAGTCATGAAAATGCTTCCTCCTAGAAATCAGGACAACTTGTGACTATTTTTGTCTACTACGTTTTTTTAAAAAAAATCTCCCATTTATCCTTAAGGTATTGTGAAGAGGTTGAAATTGAGTGAATCTGATTCAATACCGGCCTCGCATTTTTTGTCAGTACATTTCTATTTTCCTTGAAAAATCTATTACAACTCAGTTCTGGCTGGCTAGGCCCATTGAAGCTTCACCAGAGTCACGATAACAGTACATTCTTGGAACACGTTCCCCACTCTGTCTGTTGCAAGCATCTGATGACACTGGATGGCGGGTTTAAAATCATCTCCTTGACTAGTTACTAACCGAGGCTGAACTCGGCATGCCAATTCTATTTTCGATGCTGTCAACCATAAAGCCACCCATACTGCCTACATCTACTACCACAGTTGAACTTCATCAAACTGGACTTTACAAACTCTACAACATCAGAAACAGATCGATAAGTAAAATACTGTTCTTTCTGAAGCATGAAGGCAGAATGAATATTATTAATTAAATGACAATTTTTTGAAGAGTCATTAAATAAAAATTCCAGCAGATTTGCTTTGTAAAACCAAAAAGTGTAGGTATTTGTTTGGAAGTGGTACAAAGATATTTTATAGAGATTTCATAAAATCCATACTCTTATTCATTATATTGCAAGAAGGGAAAGGATGAAAGATACGAGGAGAATGAATAATAATCAGAAAGCACAATGGTTATATACACTAACAAGAAGAATAAAACACTTTATATCTTCTTCTGCTTATCTTTGACGTCTATTTTAGATTTCCAATCTTCTTCTCACTCTCTGGTACTTCTAATATCAATATAGTTTAGAATATTGTACTTGGAATCTAAGTTATTGTACTGTACACATCGCTAACTTGGACTTCAGAAACTTGGTGACATCAGAAACCTGGCTATTTTTAAGAATTAAATAATTATCAAATTTTGTGAATGTTCTTATTTGTTAATAAGTAAAATATGATTCTCTCTGAAAAACAATGGTACAGAAGCATGAAGATTATTAATTAAATGACAATTTTTTAAAAAGTCATACTAAAAAAATTCCTGCAGATTTTTTTTTTTGTAAAACCAACGAGTGTAGGTAATTGTGTGGAAGATATACAAAGATATTTTATAGAGATTTCATAAAATGAAAGGAGTATTTTGTTGATGTTAGGGTAATCTTAAATTTTGGGCTATTCATGTAACTTTGTGGTGTTAAAAGTACCACAGGTCATAAAGTAGGTCTTGTCTATGTTACACCCCAAAAAACGGGAATTTCAGAAATTCTGGACAATGTTCCTGGGTTGGTGATGCTCAACTGTACTATAAAGCATGGATTAACTTGAATCAGGACGAATGTAGCTAATTAAGTAGATCATCTTCTATCTTATTGTTGCTTTTTATCACAATGCTCACGTTGTTTTGGATGGGAAGAAGAGATTCAATTGTCGAAACAAAAGTTGGAATGTTAATGGCTCTTCAAAGAGTTAAAGAAATACAAAATATCTCTAAATCAAAAATTTTACCGTTCCATTCAAACTAAAAGAACTCTAAAAGGTTGTAGCTTTACTTACATTCCAAGCTCGGGTCTTGATCCAAGGAATTTTGGTAATACCTTTTTAAAGAATTAATTCTTTGAAGCCATGACATTTTACAGTAGAAGTAAACAGAAGTAAATCGAATATCAGAAAATTCTTTTTTAGCAATAAAGTGGTGTGAGTATGAAATAGGTTACTGGAATATGTAATGCTATCAACAGATGGAAATGATTTTAAAGAAGAATTATGATATTTATTGCACCACCACAAATGTTTAAGGACCTAGATATTTTAAATATGATTGTTATGATGTGGGTTTGTACATACAATTCAACGTGTATGCTTTTTTTTTCACACCGAAATAGATGTTCTAAGCATTCTATGGGGAAGGCGTGAAAACAAACTGCGGTAGAATTGGGCTAAAATTTAGAATAATTGAACTTGAAGAATATAGACGTTTGGAAACTGAAAAGAAACTTTAAAAATAAATTTAAAATCAAAAAATAATTAATGTTTTAAATAGTCCCAGCCTGAGTTTAAAATGAAGAAAAGCCAGTAGTGTTTTGTAGTATAAGTTGGTGCTTAAAGTGAGGGGAGAATATGAACAGTATTTTAACCGAAAAACTAGTAATCCGATATCTTTAAAAATTTTGACTACTTTTTACCTTCGTCTTAATCCTCAGTTGTTTTTGATACAACTTTCAATTCAAGTACAAAAAAGTAGTCAAAATTAATTAAAATATTGGGTTACAATACTTCAATCTAAGAAAAAAAAAAAATGTTTCGAACAGTACAAGTCAAAGCTTGAAATAAGGGAAGTAAGAGAACTTGAAATATTTCATAGAATGCAGAAATTAAAGAATATGAAACTATAAAAATTAATGAAACAGTAACATAAAATAACATAAGTTTGTTTGTTGTCAGCAGAATACTATTCTCCGGGGTCTATATCAGTTTTAGTCATTGTCTACTTCTCATATATAATACCATCACAGAATAATCGATAAGGATGAACAGAGTTCATTTTCGAGTTTTATATAAACAAGTTTAGATTAGGAGAATTCAACAAATTTTTGGCTGTAAAAAAGTTTTCACGCGATTAGAGGAAAGAGAAGCAAGAAATATTCTGACGCATTTTCTCTTTCATTTCTCCTAAGATTAGTAAGTATGTAAAATGTTATAGTTTATTATAGCCGTAATCAGTAGGTCAAAGTTCACCACTTTAAATGGAATCAGCTGGCACTCCTGCCTAATCAAAAATTTCCCACTTTGTTTAGGTTAAGAGGAAAATGATGTGTTGTATATTGTAAATATATCTTGAAATGTTCAAAGGACATTTTCTCCCAGTTCATCATTATTGCGTATCAAAAGTATTATCGTTTTTTTGAAAGACTTCCACAGCAAAGCTTATTTCATGTACACATTCAAAGACTATTGATGATTCCACTGCACTGGAACCTTCTACGTGTAAGGCAGAAGTGCTAACGATTACACAATGCATGCAATGGTGTGAGCAGTTGCAATAAAGAGCAACTGGAATTAAAATGAAAGAAATACTAGTCAAAGATGATAATAGATAATACTTTTGTTTCGTTTGGTAATTTATGATCATTATTCTCCTTATATCTTTCATCCTGTCTTTTCTCTCTACCCCACCAACCTTTGCGATGTGATAAATAAGGGTAATAATGGAAGAGGGTGCTTATGCTTGGATGGGAGAAAAAAAAGGACTCATTCATTCATTACTCTTCCCTCAAAAGTCTAAAGCCTGAAAAATAAGTTATAGTAGTAGTAGTAGAACCAAGGGCATATTATCAGATACAACAGTAATCAATGATAACAACAGATGTATTTGCCTAACAAAATCATATACTTCAATTACAGAAATATATATGCGAGAGTAATGGTGATATCTCAGTTGTCAATGATCCGGGAAATTTCCAAAGGGTCCCCAGTTTGGGTTACAAAGGGAAATAATCTAAACTTTATCTCCGAGACTTACCCAGCACACACATCGGAAAAGCATAGAATATCGAAATTGACCGAGTCTGAAGGCAGAGATCCAATTCCAACTCGAGGTGTGAGGCCGGTATTGAATCAGATACACTCAATTTCAAAATTTAATGCTATTTCAATGTGTGTGTTGGTTAAGTCTCCGAGTTCGGATTTTTTTTTTCTCTTCGTAGCTCGATCTGGCAACCCAGCTAGTAACGTCTAATATTACCAGTACAATAGAAAGCGATATATCTATATCTATCTATCTATATATATATATATGTATAAATACATATACACATATGATAAGAATGAAAAAAAAGTATGTCAGGGTTATAATCTGACGTTATTTTTTTTTCTTCTTATCATGAGGCACAGCAACAAAACTGACTTACTGACCTACTAGATTTCATACAAAGGGTACCTACCAACAGACTTAGTAACTTTTCTTACGTTAATAATAAACTATACAAGCTGGATGAGAAGCAAGGCGACCAGTTAGCTATTACTGTATATGCTGATATATAACAAAGGCATTTGATTTGAAGGAAAAAAAAAAAAAATGCAGGTCAGGTTAGTCACTCAATAGAAACCATCATGTAACCAATGTCATGTTGGGAGGATCAATTAAAGAATTGGAAAAAAAAAAAGGGGTGATCAATGAATAAGGTGCTCTTCCTACCTTTTGTTGAGCAGAGATCACTAAAAGGAATCTGGATTTTTAGGAAAAAAAACAAGCATGAATGCTGCTGGACACCAAGTAAGAGATCAGTTTTGTATAAACTTACATTGTAAATTGAACCCCCATCTAAAAACATATCTAGAAGGGGGGGGGGGTGAAAAAAAAAAGAAAAAAAGAAAAGCAAAACGTTTTTTTCTAGACATAATAAGGGGTAAATTTTGGAATTTTCAGCCCTCTAGCTCCATTGATATCATTCACCCTCAAGTTCTTGAAACAAAATTTCATTCATCTGCAATTAAATTTCCTCATGTTTTTGATCATTTTCATCTAATTCTCTCCAGTATAAAATTCAAGATACAATTCATTTTGTATTATGGGTAAAAATAATAAATAATCTCTTTACTTGAAGTGTTTATTTCATTTATATTTTTTGAACACCCTCAAAATATATGTAAAGAAAATTTGTAGAGACAAAAAATAACACGGGAAAATTCATTGCTAGCAGACAACATTCTCAGAATTTAAAAAAGAAAGAAATGTTTCCTTATGTCTGTACCTTGCATAATTGTATCACTGTAGCCTGCATATATATCAGAACTAACACCTACAAAATTACCTAAATAAATAAGTCTTCTTTCTAAAATCATCTCAAAAATATGAGCACAAGATTCGAGCATTGTTGGTTCAAACTGACCCCTAAAAAGAGTTTTTTTGACATTTACAAAAAAAAAAAAAAGAAGTATCTTAGACAGTGTCTGGTGGTCTACTTTTGCATATTTTTAAGCTCATAGCCCCCAAAATGTGACCAGGAGTACTTGGAGAGAGGCACAGATGAGCAACGAGAGAAGAATCTGTGGCTTACTTGGCAGGTTGGTCAGGCAAATTGTGGGGCTACGGTGATTCGATTGTACGTGTATACTACAAAAATTACTTCTTCCAGTATAGAAAAATAAAAAGTACCCATTTAAATCAAGTCATTCATTCTTCTAGTTTCATTCACCTCCAAAATAATTTCATTCCCCCTTGGGTGAATAATTCGTATAAAAACAATTATCTCGCATATATACATCGAATTAATGAGCAGAAAACATGTACAAAATGAAGGATGAAAACTTAATGGTGCCTACTGTGTATTACTGCTCCTGGACTCAGTATCTCAGTGTCAGACTTTGGTGTACCCGGGGACCTTTGACCCACAACTTTTGCCAGGTCGAGATCAGTAAGGTTAAAGTTCTTCAAGTATATACTCAGCCGTTTTTTTCTGAGAGACCATTTTGTTTTATGTGATTCAAATGTATTCGCCAAATATTGCTGGCCTTCTTCCTCATCGGCCATTATTTTTGTTTGGTCTAATTTTTCATCCAACGTAACTAAATGAATTGCGAAACTATATACAGATGAACATGCTCATCGCAAAAATATATTGTCAACATCCTGGTTCTAGTATCCTAAGTACTTGGAGTTTCCGGGATAGAAATATAATCCTTTTTTCATGAGGAATTCAAAATTTTTTTTTTTATTGTTCAAGTTTTCAACAGGGAAATTTTTTTTGACTATTTCGGAATTTTTATGAAGTGTTTTTTTCTCACAAAACGAACAATATATACCAGCATAACAATACAATTGTCATGAGAAAAGTTAGGAAAGGCCTTTGTCCAGCAGTAGACCTAAATGGTTATTAATGAGGATGAAGATGATAGGAGGTTGTGATACATTCGGTAGAAGTTCTGGTGGAGTTCGAATGGTTTCTGTTCATGCTATCACTTCAAGACTTAATGATTCACTACTTTAAAGCTGTTGATAGCATAAACAAAAATTTATGTCTTATCAATTTGATAGGAAGTTTTATCAAAAAGGTAACTAAAGTCGTTCAAGTGAAAGATTTATTGTTTCAAATGTTGGGTAGGAGATATTTTTAACAGCAAAATTGTTACTTTCAAGTAGAAGAGTTGATCGTTATGTACAGAAAACAGAATAAGTCACTGTTCATATGAATGGACTGATTTTTAATTTCACAAATGATTCAGAAACCTACATGGCTTTTATTTTATATTTCTATTTTGAATCAATAATTTCAAAATTGAATACCTGTTTAAAAGGCATTAAGGCTCACTTAGTCCTTATTTTCACCTATCAGCAATTTCATTTTAGTAAATTCAATTTTGAACACCTAAAATTAAAAATGAAAATCTATTCTTTTAAAATTTTCATAGTGATGTTCATTATAAAAGTTCATTTCTTTACTAACTCAATATTTAATCAGCCACATCTTGGTTACAATCCTAACCCCAGAAGAGGGTAATCTATACTGACAGTAATCAGAACCCACATATATAATCTCTACATGAAGTGCATAAGTTATACTTAGTATAACATTTCAAATAAACAGTATAAAAAATAATCTTTTAAAAATACATAATTACAAAAAATAATTCTTCCTATAAATATTCTATGGTATACAAATTATTTGAATAGTTGTAATTAGTATATCAATATTACTGGTGTTTTCATTCTCCTGATAAGACTGACTTTTAAAAGAAGAGAAGTGATACGTCAAAAGGGTTTACTGGTAATTTTAGTTGAGGTAAGTGAAACCGCTGAGACCTTAATTTTTGGTTCATTCTGTTTTTTTCCCAAATTTTTCTGGTAAAAAATGGGGTACATGTGAGCGTGGCTAGTACAGTCTTGACACTGGGGAAATACAGTGATAAACCTTTCACCATTTTCTGTTGAAAGATGTCCAGGTCTTTTAGACGATGTGAATACTCCAGATAATACAAGCTCTTTGCTAATAGGTATTAACCAAAGCTTCCCGCCACTAATGTATGATACGTGGTCATAAAACTTAGCGAATATTGGCCTCGGTTCAGTGCTCTAACACTAATCTCTTACGATTGAGTTCAGATGTTGTCGTTATTCAGATCCACGCAGTTTTTCTCAGCAAATAAATCCGATTTGACTATCATTTCTCCAAGTTGGTGATCCGTGTGTTCAGAGTAGAAAGAAATGGAAGTGCAGGTGGCCTTATGGTTAAGAGGAAAGAGAATAGATTCAGCAAACCCTGTTCAAACTCCGGATGCCCTTGTGACTATCATGAATCCAGCTCTTCTCCCCCAGCTATGGGTGAATCGCAGGACAGATCAGGCTCTCCAGCCTCGGTTGGAGACGAAAAACTAATTCCCATACCAGACAGTGGAGCCCCTTCAAGGCAGTTGAATGCTAACTTTGACTTCCTTCCGGCAGCTCCTGCAGCCAAACTCTGTGCTCTGCTAACCTTTGGACTACATCAATGAAGCTGAGAGGACGATTCTCTCAACAAGGCATCCATGGATCTCAATATCCTTCACCCAGGCTTTCACCCTGAAGAGGTAATTTCAGTGCCATTCCATTTTCTATCTAGACACAAGGAGGCCACTTTCTTCTTCTTCTTCTAGAGTTGAGAAAACTTAATCCAGGTTCGTTAGATATATTTTCCCAGGTTTTTGTAGCATCAGTGAAGAATTCACAAGCGTTTTTAATCCAGATTCTGATTCCAGTACAACTTCGTGCTTATAATAAGTTGAAATCCTGAGAACTCTATCATCTGCATAGGTAACAGGTTTTCGGAGAAAACAAATGATGTCCTTATGAACCCATGAACAAGCCCAGAACATTGGATATCATCCAGTCGAATGCTTGCATTGAGCTTGATGGGGATTACACACTGTAGTCAGTGTGAAATTAAATTTTTCGGGCTCCACATTGCAGACACTGTGGGGTCCCCAGTAATATTTTCAAAAGGCAAAAAATGTTGGAGAAAAATTAAAGTTGTTGTGTACGCTTCCTGATTACACAGCCATTTGCATATTCAGCCTATACTCATCACAAAAAGTTGTTTTGGCTTGGTTGTACATGGGTGCCCTTCACAATTAGAGCGTTGAAGTTAAGTGGTCAGTTACAATCCATTTCCGTTCAAGCTTTGACTTCAGAAATGTCCTTCCACTACGTATACACACAGTGTATCACATTTACTACAAATTATATACTGCGTATCAATAGAACCTTTTTTTGAACAGACGATTTAGGGTGTTTATACTTTGATTCAGAAATGATGAATAAACTTCTCCCTTAATCTGTAGACGGGGAGGCTATAGGGCTGCAGACTCTAAATCCCTAGTCATAATCCAACACTGAAAGAGGTCTTCGTTGACTAAAGATCCAGATTGTAGCAGTTTCCAGTAGCTCTCACAGCTGAAGAGTAAACACTAATACCCACTATGTTAAGTGGTAAGTGAAGGGAAAACAAAGAGAATCTGACTGGGATAGGCCAGCCTGGTTTGTTTCGTTCCTTCCCCTCAGCCTAAAATGACAAACTACTTTTTTTGGCTTATCATCTGCTGGACAAAAGCCTTTCCAATCTCCTTCCATCACGAGCATGATTGCGCAAATCTCTGCCATATCTTTACCGGGCAAACCCTCTTATCTCATCTCTCCCTCTTATGTCTGGTCTCTTCCTACTGCATTCACTGTTCCACTGGCAACAATCGGTGAGCTGTTTGATTCATCTGTTGTTCCCTCTTCTCGCTATGTGCCCTGCCCATCACCATCTTTGTTACCTAATTACTTGTACAATATCTTTCAACCTAGTCCTCCATCAAATCCAAACTGATCTATTACTTTCACCGAGGGTTATTCCTAACACTGCTCTTTCCATTGCACTCTATGCTATTCTGAGTTTGTTTTTGAGCAGTTAGACGACAAACTCCAGAATAAAGAACAAAATTATGAATACAAATAAAACCAAATTTCACGCAACAAGAACCTAAAAATATATAATGAACAGTGATAAGACCACACGTTGAAATAACACTAATCAGATTTAAAGTGGTTTGCCTGACTATTGTTGATAGTTGGGGATTACTTATTAAAAATTGACTCAAGAAGTACTAAAAAAAGAATAAGAAAAATCTACATTATATATATATATATATATATATATATATATATATATATATATGTATATGTATATGTATATGTATATGTATATATATGAGTGTGTGTGTGTATTGAAGAATGGACATATTTGGTCTGACAGCATAAATTATAAATTGCATTATACTATAAAGAAACTTATTTGAAATGATCTGGAATTTATAAATTATTCAGACAAGATGTGGTAGTAGTAGCAGTAGTGAGGCTTAAAGAGGCAAAAGGCTGCCAAGGTTGAAGGGTAGTATACATGAGATCAGGGAGAGAAACCACTCAACTCATGTTTCATGGTTGGACATATTTGGTCTGACAGCATGAATTATGAATTGAGTTATATTATAAAGAAACTTATTTGAAATGATCTCCTACAATTTATAATTCATTCAGTTGGACCAAATCTGTCCATTTCTTAATACATAACTGAGAATAAGCGAGATGAGAATTCAATTGGAAAGCATTGATTTGGTCTTTGAATTACCTGCGGGC
>OY735240.1:30427124-30518014 GCA_963457665.1 Thysanoteuthis rhombus | reverse complement strand
TAACAGTTATATATATATATACTCTATATAACAGTTATATATATATATATATATAACAGTTATATATTAACAAGTAATATATATAACATTTATATATATATATATATATAACAGTTATATATATATATATCAGTTATATATATACAATGCAAGCTGATATGATATTACAGTTATATATATATATATACAGTTATATATATATATATATATAACAGTTATATATATATATATATATATAACAGTTATATATATATATATATAACAGTTATATATATATATATATATAACAGTTATATATATATATATAACAGTTATATATATATATATATATAACAGTTATATATATATATAACAGTTATATACAGTATATATATATATATATATATATAACAGTTATATATATATATATATATAACAGTTATATATATATATATATAACAGTTATATATATATATATATATATATAACAGTTATATATATATATATATATATATAACAGTTATATATATATATATAACAGTTATATATATATATATATATATAACAGTTATATATATATATATATATAACAGTTATATATATATATATATAACAGTTATATATATATATATATATAACAGTTATATATATATATATATAACAGTTATATTATATATATATATAACAGTTATATATATATATATATAACAGTTATATATATATATATATATAACAGTTATATATATATATATATATAACAGTTATATATATATATATAACAGTTATATATATATATATATATAACAGTTATATATATATATATATAACAGTTATATATATATATATATATATAACAGTTATATATATATATATATAACAGTTATATATATATATATAACAGTTATATATATATATATATATAACAGTTATATATATATATATATATAACAGTTTATATATATATATATATATAAACAGTTATAATATATATATATAACAGTTATATATATATATATAACAGTTATATATATATATATATATAACAGTTATATATATATATATATAACAGTATATAATATATATATATATATATAACAGTTTATATATATATATATAACAGTTATATATATATATATATAACAGTTATATATATATATATATAACAGTTATATATATATATATATATAACAGTTATATATATATATATAACAGTTATATATATATATATATAACAGTTATATATATATATATATATAACAGTTATATATATATATATATATAACAGTTATATATATATATATAACAGTTATATATATATATATAACAGTTATATATATATATATATAACAGTTATATATATATATATATAACAGTTATATATATATATATATAACAGTTATATATATATATATATATAACAGTTATATATATATATATATATAACAGTTATATATATATATATATAACAGTTATATATATATATATATAACAGTTATATATATATATATATATAACAGTTAATATATATATATATATAACAGTTATATATATATATATATATAACAGTTATATATATATATATATATAACAGTTATATATATATATATAACAGTTATATATATATATATATAACAGTTATATATATATATATATATAACAGTTATATATATATATATATATATAACAGTTATATATATATATATAACAGTTATATATATATATATATAACAGTTATATATATATATATATATAACAGTTATATATATATATATAACAGTTTATATATATATATAACAGTTATATATATATATATAACAGTTATATATATATATATAACAGTTATATATATATATATATAACAGTTATATATATATATAACAGTTATATATATAATATAACAGTTATATATATATATATATATATAACAGTTATATATATATATATATAACAGTTATATATATATATATATATAACAGTTATATATATATATATATATAACAGTTATATATATATATATATATACAGTTATATATATATATAACAGTTATATATATAAATATATAACAGTTATATATATATATATATAACAGTTATATATATATATATATAACAGTTATATATATATATATATATATATATAACAGTTATATATATATATATATATAACAGTTATATATATATATATATATATAATATATATTAATATATATATATATAACAGATATATATATATATATATATAACAGATATATATATTTATTATATAAATATATATTACAGATATATATATATATAATATAATATATATATATATATATAACAGATATATATATATATATATATAACAGATATATATATATATATATATATAACAGATATATATATATATATATATAACAGATATATATATATATATATATATAAAAGATATATATATATATATATAACAGATATATATATATATATAACAGTTATATATATATATCAGATATATATATATAACAGATATATATATATATATAACAGTTATATATATATATATAACAGTTATATATATATAACTGTTATATATATATAACTGTTATATATATATAACTGTTATATATATATAACTGTTATATATATATAACTGTTATATATATATATAACTGTCATATATATATATAACAGTTATATATATATAACTGTTATATATATAAGTTATATATATAACAGTTATATATAACAGTTATATATAACTGTTATATATAACAGTTATATATAACTGTTATATATAACAGTTATATATATAACAGTTATATATAACAGTTATATATAACTGTTATATATAACAGTTATATATAACTGTTATATATAACAGTTATATATAACTGTTATATATAACAGTTATATATAACTGTTATATATATATAACTGTTAACTGTTATATATATATATAACTGTTATATATATATATAACAGTTATATATATATAACTGTTATAATTATATAACTTATATATATAACTTATATATATATAAATAACTGTTATATATATAACTGTTTATATACATATATAACTGTTATATATATAACTGTTATATATATCTGTTATACATATATATACAACTGTTTAAAATATATATATACATAACTGTTATATATATATAACTGTTATATATATATAACTGTTATATATATAGTTATACATATAACAGTTATATAAGTATATATATATAACTATATACATATATATAGTTATATAACTATATGTATATAACTATATATACATATAAGTATATATATATAGTTATATAACTATATATATAAGTATATATATAGTTATATAACTTTATATAACTATATATATATAGTTATATAACTATATATATAACTACATATATCTATATATAACTATATCTATATCTATAACTATATGTATATATCTACATCTATATCTCTCTATATTTCTATATCTATATCACTACATCTCTATATATCTTTACATCTCTATCTCTACATCTGTATCTCTACATCTCTATATATCTTTACATCTCTATCTCTACATCTTTACATCTACATCTATATCCATCTCTACATCTCTATATCTATACATCTATAATTCTCTCTATCTATATCTCTCTATCTCTCTATATCTCTATATCTTTGTATATCTCTATCTTTGTATATCACTATCTCTCTATCACTATATCTAAATCTCTATCTCTCTATATTTAAATCTCTATATCTCTATATATATCTATATAGCTATACAAGCTAGTAAACTCAACCTTCCAAAAGAAGATGTTCCCAATAATTTCAAAAAAGAAGAGTATACAACCAATGTATCCTTCCGATAGTCACTTTTGGTAAGGTTCCATGTTTCAGCTCCATGAGACAGACCTACAAACTTAGAAGCGTGTAGCATGTGCATGAGAGAATCATGCTCAATATCATAGGGGGAGATCACAAGACTGCACGATATATCAGTAACTAAATGGGGGTCTGAGACATCTCAGAATATATTAGGAAACTAAAATGGCAATGGGTTGGTCATGCTGTAAGAATGAAAGACAACCGATCGACATCACGACTCACAACATGGATCCCCACAGACCACATGTGAAGCCTAGACCGACGAAATACAAGATGGAGAAATGAACAAGACAAATTTAGAAGATACTGGCTCTGCGACGCCCATGATAGAGATATTTAGCGAATCCTGGGGAAGGTCTATGTCCAACAACGGACGTTGAAAAATGATGATGATGAATGAAAATTCTTTGTGGAAAGCGCTCAGGAGGCAAAGTTAAATTGTCGTATTTGTTTGGGGTCCATAGTTACGGCAATTTGACTTTGGGGAAAGAAATCAATTCAACCTTTTCAATTTTGGTGTGTACTATCGAAAGAAAATCCAAAGAAAACAAACCTAAACTGGAGTACGTGTTAGGGTCACGCCCATAGAGACAAGACCGGGAAAAAAAAAATGGAAATTTAAGGAAGGTTCGAGAGGTAGTGTTGGGTAAGGTAATGTCCGAGCAGTATTCAAGTTATTGGAAGATGGATTTCGAAATCCAGGATTTTCTATTTTCTAGGTAAGCATTCCCACCTGAACTGTAAGAATAGATTGAGTATAATGCTAAGTTTTGTACCCTATATCCGGCATTCAGCTGTTCTAAGCATAGAATATATTAATTCGGATATATCCCGCTTTTTGTGAATTCTGTTTGTATCACCCTTTATGAAAATCGAAAATAGCGATTACCATCGTTCGGTAATGGGCTGTTATAGAGGCAGTGCGAACCCTTCCCAAAATCTCATCCGCTTGTACCTCCCACAATTCCAACTGTCGACTACTCAGCCTAACGTAACATCAGTTTTGGGAGTCTGGTAACACTTAAGATTTCCCCGATGTATATTAATGGTAATCGCTTCCTCATTGTACCATTTCGGCTTATCAAAGTTTCTTTTTGTTTATAAAAATGTTCAACTTTTGGATAGAGAGGGAATTCTGCATCATGTCCCAAATTAACGCTAGGAGGCGAAGTTCCCTAAACACTCGTACAGAACATAAGCATCTATAGTATAAACATCTAATAGGCATATATGCAAATCTATTTGTTTGCGCTCCCGAACCTGATATAACCTAATGTCGATAGTTGACTGGCCATAATCTGATACATTCACGTCTAAGAGAGAATACGGATTAGGGAGGGAAAATGAACTATTCCTAATGTGATTATTCCATTGGATAATCCACTTCCCTATTATGACATAATAGTTTCTATGGCATGGTATTAATTGTCAAGACTGGACTTAAGCCGTTCAATATACGATTAGCCATAGAGTTTAGCCTTTAAAGACAAAAATCGACTTAAATTTAGGATACTTGAATTATTGAAAATAAATCACCGAATGAAATAGCAGTAGGCTCCTTTGTGCCGATCCATACATAAATGATCACCATTTATTTTACGGGTATCTGCTAGTATGTAATAATGCATAGTATCACATGACCTAAAACGAAGTCGATTAGCTGGCAATGCATATTCATTAACCTTTGCCCAAGACTGCTTCCAATACATGGTGTACTTGAGCGATCATCCAACCAAGCTCTGATCAAGTTCGACGCCTGGCCGTGCATATCAGACCGTGGGACATAATTATTCTCGGGTAGTGCTAGTAATTCTCTGATTGCTTATGTGTAAAAGAAAAAAATGTATAGAAAATGGCTATTATTCCCCCTGCAAACTTAGCTTTTATGGCCAGGACCGTGATATTCATGTGTAGTTTTTCTTACTCTGTGTGATCAAAAATGTGCAAATTTGCCCGTTGTCCAATCGGAAATAAGTAGATTTCGAACTCACCATCACAGTCAATAATTGAAAAACTGTAGCGTTAAAATTTAAAGTCATGAACCTTAAAAAATGAGAAGATCCCATTAATCCTTTAAAGAAGGGTGTATAACCAATGCATCCTCCCAATAGTCACTAAAGGAGCTGAAACATGGAACCTAACCAAGAGACAGATCCACAAGTTGAAAACCATGCAACGTGCACATGAAAGAATTATGCTAGGCCTCACAGAGAGACCACAGGACAGCACAGTACATCCAGAAAAAGACAGGAGTCAGGGACATCACAGAATCCATGAAAAATCTCAAATGGCAGTGGGCTGGCCATGTTACAAGAAAACCGATGGATGTCGCAACTCTTGACATGGATCCCCTGAGATCACATGAGAGACCGAGGTCGGCAGAATATTTGATGGTGAGACGAGCTAGACAAATTCAGAAAGTACTGGCTCTGCGACGCCCATGATAGAGAAATGTGGCGGATCCTGAGGAAGGTCTATGCCCAAAGACGGACTTACAAAGACTGATGATGATGAGGATAAAAAAAAAAGAAAAAAAAAAAAACACTCATCGAAGATTAATAAGGTCAGAAGAACTAATTTCCATAAAAAAAAAAAACAGCTTGATAGAGTAAAATAACAACAACAACCCCCCCCCCAAAACAAAACAAAATGAAGGAATATTTAGATCCTGGAAAATCTAGATTTTCTGTTAAAACCTTCCAAAGGGTCAAAAAGGTGTTTTCCCCTCCTATATAAAAGCAGTTTCCGAAGAGGTCCAATGGAGTACTGATCTTAATTTTCAAGTCCGTAGACAAATAGCATGGCCATGAGCGCTGAAATACTCAAATACAAACGTAATATAAAAAAGGATAGAAACCTTCGCCATCTTTGATGTCTACGGCTGTTCAAGGGAATAATTGACATTTTCTATGACTTATTACTCAGGAATAAAAAAAAAAGTACAAAAAAAATTACAGTGTTATACACTATACTAACATAGTACCTGTAAAAAAAAAAATGATGCGATTATTTGTGTGGGTTTGCACTTCTGCCTTGGACTAGAGTGTCACACAGACGATTTTGGCTTCTACAGGCGATAATTCTTTTTAGACAGAATTACCAAAGAAGGAAATATATCACTTAAGTTTGTTTCTGTTCTTGCACGATTGGGCCTATTAAGCAGCTATTCTTTATAACCGACGTGGATACACATTGCTTTTCGTATGGATTTCTACAGAACCAATTAATCTTGGTTATATCAACGGAACTGGTGAATTCACTTCGCAGATGACACTTAGGACAAGTCTCAAAGCCTCGTTTTGGCCCTTCAAGTTCTCAGTTATGCGTACGATTAACCTTTCGCACAAGCGCCAGACGAAAGTGGCTTATTATTTACATGGCATTTATATTGCAGCGATTGCCATCAGACAGACCGACTGACACACCGAAGTGTCTGTTACGTCCCTTGCTCAGTATTGCCAATTTAGATGTTTTTCAAATCGATGTTTTTGGATTCGTACTTGGATAATTTTGATTTGATTTATGGTAATAAAACTATACAAAATCTAATTTATATCAATGAAATGAGTAGCATTTTTAATAAGTCTAGTAATATGTTAGTAAAATGAACGTTGAAGATTAAAATCGTGTTTAATTCATCAATCTGTAACATGTTCCCTAGATTTTCGGTTTCGCATGTGGTCTCTTGGGATCCATGTTGTGAGACGTGATGTCCATCGGTTGTCTTTTATTCTCGCAACATGACCAGCCCATTGCCATTTGAGTTTTCTAATGGATCCTATGATGTCGCTGACCCCCGTTTTCTTTATGATATATTGTGCTGTCTTGTGATCTCTCCCGGCTAATATCTGAGCAACCTCAGATTTGCAGACGACATCGTCCTTTTTGCAGAGAACCTACACAGCCACCAACTAATGCTAGATGAACTAAAAGAAAGCAAAAGAGTTGGCCTACACATGAACAAAAGTCATGTGCAACAATCACATCAAGAATGAGGACATAACTGTCCAAATCGAAGATGCAAAACAAGGGAAAGTAGACCACTACATCTACTTAAGACAGCGAATCTCTATGAAATCTGCAAAAGAAGAAATCAAGTGGAGAATCACCCTAGCATGGCAAGCCTTCGGCAAAGCAAGCTCAACTTTCAAAAACCAGACGATCCCAATAATCCTCAAAAGAAAAGTACACAACCAATGCATCCTCCCTATAGTCACTTATGGAGCTGGAACGTGGAACCTAACCAAGAGACAGACTTACAAACTGAGAACTATGCAACGCACGCATGCTCAACCTCACAGATTTGATATACTTTCCTGTAAAATCTATGAGTTACTTGTTTACCGTAAAGAGTTTCATTGCAGACACACCTTGGTTACACAACGGGAGGACCAGAAGCCCCAAGAGTTGTTTGGAGGTTTGAAAATGACTTGTTTATTATTTCCATCGATTGACCGAAAACACATAGTGTAGTCTTCGTTTGAAGATCAAGCAAAAATCAACATTTCTCATTTATATACGAGTATAAACTGTGTTATTTTCTATTGAAACTGAAATGATCTGTTATTACACGGTGAATCTATCATTTGTTCTAGACGTGAATAGAATAAACAATTCAAGAAAATAGAGCTAGCTATTTGGGCCTTTGCATTACCGGCGGTTGTTTAGCTCAATGGCAAGAGTAACACTACGTTGAAGCGGCTACCCTACCGGTCGCAGGTTCGATCCCTGCAGCTGTCAAATTTTCTTCAGTTTTTAAGAAGATTCCATTACGTTGAAATCATATGTAACTATAGATCGCGTGATCTCACGCAAAAGCATTCAGGACACAAGTATTATTAAAAAATAAGAGTGAAAATATTCAATTGAAAAGTCCACATCAGCCCCTTATTGTAACAGGAGTTGATTTTAGGTATTTTTGGACGCAATTTTGGATGTTAACTTGAAAAGTTAGCAACGCTGCCCTTGCTAGATCTTCACACAAGATAAGCGCATCTATGGTCTGACTTTCAGGTTTGTCTTTTTGAGAATCGGTTTTATGGTCTTTAGTTACATCATCACCCATTCGTTCATAAAAGTTAAGGTCAGCATAAAACCATAGAAATATAGCAAATGCAGAATCACTTAATCGGCATTGATAGCTTGCAAGCTAAAGCCCCCCCCCCTCCCAAATCGCAGGGCCCGTAGCATATGCTACATAGATAACCCGACACTGAATTAGAGACGAATTTGGGACGCTCCAGCTCCATTGATATTGCCTGTACATGCAACACATACATAGCCAGCCAGATGGACAAACTCACTTAAAAACTGAAGAAACATATTGACAGTTTTGATTGACTGTTTCTAAAGAAAGCCAACATCAAAAGCCTTGAAAATTATCAAGAATAATAGTTACGCCTACACAGGCTTGAAACCGTTGTGTAGGGAAACATCTTTGTACTTTAAGCATTTCATATTGTTTCCTTGGAGTTATATTTCAGGAGATTGTCCAAGTACGTTTTTTTTTTTTTTGTACTGTTAATGCACTGTTTTCTCAGGTAAACTTTTCCATATCGGTGCAATTATTTGCGTACAATATTTCTTCCTCACTTTCTTCTTCGACACTATTAAGAGATATTTCGAGTGTCACCAGCTTTTCTTTCCGCTAGTTACGTTGTCTTCCCTCAATTCGATCATTAGTATAGTGTCGCTGTCACAAAGACCGTTTGGACCAGTCGCCTTATTCAAATGTGTGTGTGTGACACACGAGGCTGACAGAATACAAGATGGAGGAATGAATTAGACATATTCAGAAAGTACTGGCTCCACGACGCCTATGATATAGAATTGTAGCGAATCCTGGGAAAGGTCTATGTCCAACAACGGACGTTAAAAGACTGATGATGATATAACTGAGGAGGCTTGTGGTAGTAACACATACCTTTAGAAATATAGAAAAAAAAGAATTGTGATTTTCCAGGATAGGCAGATCCTCCCCATTTAGAAACTTCGTGCTGCACTATCTTCCAATTCTATTGGTGCTGTACCCTACAAAATCGATTGTGCACCCTTTTTACGCTTCGTTCGAGCAAGTGATTCATAAAGTGGGTGCTACTGTCCCTTTGAAAGTATTGGAAGACTCGGGGGTGCAGGAAGGCAAGGAGCAATACGGGGCGTCTGAGAACAAGGGGGTACTTTGGGGCACAAGGGACAAAGAATATAAATCGAAACCTCCCACGCAAAGAGAATGTCCAATAAGTTATTTTACAGTAGAGCTATTTCAAGTTGAATATTTTCCGTTCTTCTGGTTCAAAGAATTTTAGTAACTTGGATAATTGAGAAAAAAAATTGTAGTGTAATATATTTGATCGATTTCATGGTAGGGGTATGGGGCTGAAGAGATATGCTATAAAAAGGAAACGATAGTTCGAAAAAGTTTGTGAAACACTGGCCTAACCCTTTTCCAGCCTCTCTCAAACATGATAGAGCAATTGTTTTGAATCTTTGAAGACTCAAGGACTCCTCCTAAAAAGAAGAATATTCTGGTGGATCCCTATTTTAAGCATTTAGTTTTTATACTAATTAATGAATCACAATAAAAAGCAACCTTTGCCTTTGAATATAATTGTTCTGAATGGATTACATTTATTCAAATTGCAATAAATGGTATAGGTCTGTGTACAATAATTAGGTCTTTCGATGGCTGTGCAATGGACCTTGGGTTTTTTCTGCCACAAGATTCTTAATGACAGGCATAGAGGAAACGCTGCTGCAGACCCAAACATTATTTGTCTGACCCCCAAAGGTTCATAAACCCCAGTTTCTAAATCACTACGATAGAGGAACATAGTGAATTATTACAAAGTCCCTGGGTAATACAAGGTGTTCCAAAAAGAATGCCATCCTCATTTTGACAACTTGTATTTGAAGTATTTGAAATATGAAAGAATTTTTAAGGATACAAATTACAAAACAATGCTAATTATGCGTACATGTTAACTCTACAATCGATGTTTAAAGTAATTTCCTTTAACTTGGATGCAGGTTCAGACCAGTTTCATTGCGTAAACGTTTCATTACATTGGGAAACAAAATAGCTGACAATTGCAAAGGAGTGGCTGCTCGACTAGAGCTAGCACACGAGGCAGTTTATTTCAACTGCTCAATACGTTTGTCTCTGAGAAATGTCCCCTCAAATTTCAAGTAGACAATGTTTGCAAAAATCTTACGTTGTAAAATTCTTTTCCAGTATACTTTCGAATTCGACATAGTGAATAAATATTTTTTCCAGTAGAAACTCTGATGAGCTATCAACAGAATTCAAAATCTCTTGTGTACATTAATTTTCCTTTATGCGCTGGTTGCAAAACGTATGTGCCCACGCATAGCTCAGAGCATTGTTTCTCAACGTGGGCGCAAGAGCTGTCCTGAGGGTGTTAGTTTGTTTCAAGGTGGCGTTGAGATGATTAAAGACCTTAAGGGAGTGGTTGAGCTTCTGGAAGGGGCATTGTGGATATTGCCATAAACATTTATGATTCTTATTAACAAATGGCTGCTTCTTAAAAATTCGTTGATATGCTCTCTTTAATATTTTCCTTAAAGCTTTTAAACTCAATGATGATGCTTTTCTTTGTAATGACACTGAGAACAATGGCTGAAAGGGAATGAATAGAATGTTGCCGCTTTGACTAATATCGTATCATAAAATTTTCGCGGGCGTAAATTCTGCCCTCTTATGAAATTCATGTGGGCGTAAATTCTACTCTATCCTTGAAATTGCGTCTTTTTGGAAATTCTGCGAGTATGCTGACTTGCCGCGTCCTGCGTGGGGCCTACTAATAAGATAACAGTCCAATATTAAGCACGGTCTTCAATGTCGCGGAATTGTGAGCCATGTTGTGCATTTATTGGATTATTAACAGGGCGAAAACCAGCAGATATTTTCACATGAAGGACATAACCCACCCACGATTTTCCGGTTGGTAAACCACGTATTTTGAATGAGTGGATATCCTAATGAAGTCTTCCCACAATCATGGTAGATTGGTTATTGAAGCTTAAATGAAAAATGCGGCACACGCTAAAGCTGTTGTAACTGCCCACGCAGGAAATTCTCCAGCCAGACGCACTCACGCATACTATATACATATAAATATATTTATTCATTAGTTGTACTATGAAAGGTTGCAGCGGAGCCGGGGTGTGTTGTATATATGGAATGGTTTATTTACATAGAGTTATTCCGAAAATTTTTCGAAGCGAAAAAGCTTCATCTCCAGCGGAAAGGTCCGACATCTTTAGTTTCGGTAGAGCAGAAGATGGTTATATATAATTAATTGAATGAGACATTACCAGCTGAACCCGTGGAAATTCCACGGGTGTTAACGACTGGAATTCTCCATTGTATTAATTTTATAACTATTCAAAAAGGTAAAGCGCCCGTCTCTTGAGAGCGAGCTCCCAATTGAGTATGAACGGCCAGTGGCGAAGTCCCGGTTTCTATTCCATGCATCAGCTTAGTGATCCTTGCAAATTTCAGGTCTGGTCGAGACCAGGACTTCATTCCTACAACTTTCTACGACCACCTTGGTAGGATGCAAGTCTACTGAAGTGATACCTCCATCCTAATCACACAGCTCAGGGTGTACTCAATTAGCTGAGTATTGACTCACACGCACATTAACCCACGAGCTAAGTGACTTATATACTAGGCTGAATTTAAGCGATATATTTATTTACGCATAAATTCCCCATCCACCAGAGTGCTCTATTCCTATGGAAGAAAATAATAGAGTCATCCATAGACAGCTGTTTCGTGTTACTTCAGTGTGACTACAGACTATCCATCCGTTACCACGAGGTAGGATCGAAACCTTCGCTTCAGACCCAGAGGCTGTCATTTTACCCCTACGCAGAACTGGACGGTCAGTAAGGTTGAATTTAAGCGATATAATTACTTACGCACGATTCCTCATCCACCAGAGTGCTCTATTCCACAGTTGGAAGAGCATCGCTATATAGCTTATGATGGACAAGTTACCTCACTTAAAGAGTGCTCAACCCTGAATAAGAGAGCATTAATTATAATGATAATTAATATTGAGTAATATATATATATATATATATATATATATATATATATATATATATATATATATATATATATATATATATATATATATATATATATATAAGCATTGTTTGGATTGTTTACATTGAACAAATGTATTACGTATTGAAAAGGTCGCTAAAAACATTGTGATGTGCAGCTGAACTACTTTACTCACGATAGGTAAAGCCACTGATTGGTTAAATTCAATCAAAGATTAGTACGAATTCTGTAAACTTACAATATGAGAAAATTGACTAGAGTTTTGGCTATCGTAGATTTATATCTGGTAAATTGGAATTTTTTTTCTTGCCAGATCTAGCCGAAAATGGCTAATTTGGCAACCCCAGTGTGATTCTTTGTAGCGAAGGTCTAGCTGCATTCTGATTGGTTTATAATCGCAGGCCTCTTCTTCCGAATTCTGCTGATACTGATATGAACTTTGCTAAATTATTTGACAATGCTTAATCGTCACATTCTCTTTTCTGGTGAAATCAGAAAGGTTTATTAAAAGAGTTTAATGTTGCGACTATATTCAGTACAGAACTCAATTCTCCATTGACCCGAAATCTCGCAATTTCTCGTTACAGTTGTGATTTCTTTGGTCAACATACATCTAGTCATGAATAACCTAGCTATGGCTTGTCTATCAAATCAAACTCATGAACATTTCACAATCCGTTATGTTACGGTTCTATAAATACATACATAGAAGTCTTTTCGTTAATTTCGTTGAAACTTGAACAAGGTCAATCAGAATATCATGGTAGATATAAATATTGTCCTTCCACTACTTGGCAGAGGAAACCTAAATAAAAATTTTAACAGCACATCAATGTAATCTAATACTTCATTTTTCGCCAGCCAATAAGTCTAGCGGTTGGACTGGCGACTAAAAAATTCGAGCATCTTCAATTTTGGTCGGTAGCTTTATCCGAAATATTGATTGGAAAGAGAGAATACGAGTTTGAACTAGGGATAAGGTTTCTTCAGTCAAAACAAAGTACCCATTTTCATCTGACTATCCTTGATCGCACGAAGAGACAACAGAATTCGAGATGAATACCTCTGATCCTGCTTTCGCTGCCAATTGAAACAAGCTGGTGGTTTTTAAAGAATACATTTTCACCATACAAGCCAGGCAATTTATACTTATACACAAACATTGTGATCTAATTACGTGTTTTGCTTTCATTCGACCCCGTGTATTATCATGGCCATCTGAGGCCAAGCCCTATTGAATAATTACAATACTTACAAGTATGGTTTTTCATTTTGGTTGCATATTGTCTTTTTTTTGGGGGGGGGGGTAGATAAAAATGGTAAAAGGGGTGATCAATGAAGTTATTTCTTTTTTTTTAATCCCTCCAAAGTCAAAACATTAAAAAAAGTGTGAAATCTAACTAAACTAAAGCACCCATTTAGCAAAAACATGCATCGTAAATTGAATAGAGAGGAATTTCAGAAAAAAAAGTTTCTTTCTAGACACACGAAAAGTAAATGTTTAAATTTTCAGCCCTTTGGCTCTGGTGCAGCCTGTACACGCGATAAATACATGCAAAGTCAGTAAACTAGCCGAGCTTAAAACCTAAAGAAACCTACGTTGACACTTCCGGTCACTAATTAAAAGTTTCAATCGCAGAGAAATCGTAGTTCGAATTTCTGCAGAGAAATTAAGCACCCAGAGAGCGCAGACCTACATGTCACTAAAAACTGAATGGTTGGGTTACAGGTAGCAGACCCCATCGTGACAAATCTTTTTTCCATTATCCATCCGAGACACGAAAAGCTTCTATCTTATTACACTTCAGCACTATACTCTCATTATGAAGACGTCACCGTGACGTCATTATACTACATACTTTCACCATGATGACACTCTTACTGTATTATTAATCCGATAAAAGTATCCTATGCTAAGGTAACAAAAATCCTGGATCCGTGACAAACATCAGTCAATTCATACTTCGCTTATAGCCGATCCGCTCGCAAAATATCATTTATATTCATTGAGAACTTTCGGACTTATTGCATGGATAAACAAACAAATAAACGTGGGCGAATAGATGAAATTCGTTGGCGAAAGTAATAATTGCCGACGTCTGTACCGGATAAGTTGAAATCCCTTCCACCCCCGAATCATATTCGAGTGGGCGATGCAGTAATCTCGGGTGCTTGCGTGAGAAAAAGATTAAGTCACCCTAGCTTGCAAAAGTCCTCGGCCAAACCCACGAGGATTTTGCTGATCAAATGATAAGGTTTAAGTGTCCGATTCTCCTGGGTTGCCTATCAAGTTGATCAGAGATTTAATCGCCATCGCTTTTAATAGAAAGCTGGCATGTGTTGCAAAAAAGACGAAAAAATAATTACTTGTCATTCCGTTCAGCCTGCGCAGGGTAGAGCAGCGGAAGGGTGACAGTGGAAGGAAGAACATTTGTCCAAATAGGAAGCATCTGGAGAGCGCATGCCTATGTCAAAATAATAGTTGCGTTTACAACCCAAGATTTAAATCACTTCTTCCGAAGCTTATCGTCTACCTTTTTGAGAAAGAATATCATTATGCACACGGCATCGACAAAAGCTCTTGATAATGAGCGTATGAATACATGCGCTAAAACAAAATGAAAAAAAAAAAAAAAAACACCCTGAGAATATTTCTTGGAAAAAAAAATCCCCCGATCAATCTAGAAATTGAACAAATTCTTCCTTAACCCATGTATGTCTTAATGTAGTCTGTATATCTGCACGTAAGTAGTGTGTGTATAACTAGGGATGTGTGCATAGTTCATATTTATCACACGTATTCAGGTATAAAAAATTGATGAGAATTTGGGTGTATACATACATACATACATGTGTAATAGATGCAATTTACAATACATAGGTAATTCCAAGTGGCAATTAAACATTAGACTCAACAATTACAGACACAGAATTAAATCACAAAGCAATCCCAGCCCTCTTCCTGTAGAACTAAACTTTCGCATACTCGGCCACAATTTTACCACAAACACTACCTTTATTATCATTGGAAAAAAAGAAAGAAACAATACTCCCCTGGACATAACTGAAATTCTAGAAAGACATGAGGATATGTGGATCAACAAACTCAAAACTCTCTCCCCTAATGGACTTAATGCCAAACTTAATAACCCTAATCACACAGATTTCTAAATCATAAACCTCCTACTAACAATAACCTCACATCCACCCTCCCTCAGATACATCTAATACTGGGAACTTCAAAGTCACTCAGACCCATAACAACCACTTCCTTAGTAAGGTATCCCACTTGTTCAAATCATAGCCAACATATTTTCAATGACCAGTAAGATCAAAATCTATGAAGTTCCTTAACCTCATCGCCCCTCCATTTATACTATCCCTAACATACCCACACAATCTAACATCGAAGCACTTCCTTCCTACCCTGACACCCTATGTCCTCTCCAAGACCTACTGCTGCTTTGAACTTTGTCTCACTCAACAGGATGCCCCTAGCAGATGGGATACCATTTTTTGGTCTCAAAGCAAAGCTCCTGATGGTGGACTTTTGTTCCACATCAAACTTATAACCTCTAAAAGTACACACGTACAGCACACACTACTGAAGATGGGAATACCTCCCGAAACATGTCTAGACCATTAATGAAAGCATTTAGAGATAAATAAACCTAAATTCCTTAAACTTTCAATCTTGAGTGTGTGTGTGTCTCTCTCTCATATATATATATATATATATATATATATATATAGACTCAACAATCACAGACATAGGATCAAGTCACAAAACAATCGTAGCCCACTTCCCGTAGAACTACACTTCCGCACACCTGACCACAATTTTGCCACGGACGCTAGCTTCACCATCATAGAAAAAATAGAAAAAACTACCCCAATTGACATAACTAAAGTTCTAGAGAAACACGAAGATATGTGGATCAACAAACTCAAAACCCTATATCCTAATGGATTAAACACTAAACTCAACAACCCTCACCACACAGAACCCTAATACACAAAACTCCTACCATTAATATCCTCACACCCACATCTAAGACACATTCAATAATGGAAGCTTCAAAGTCACCCAAACCCATAGGAAAAACTTCACCTAAGCCTGTTATAACCCCTGTCCAAATCATAGCCAAAACATTTTCAATAACTTTTAAGGTTGATACCTATGTAGCTCCTTGACCTCACCACCTCTCCTTCTACACTACCCCAAATATACCAAAAAATCTAGCTCCACATCACTCCCCCCTACCTTGACACAATCTACCCTCCCCAAGACCAACTGCTGCTGCTTTACCAAAGACCTGATACCTACTGGAGGCCTCCAGCAGCCCTGACAACAAAACTCACCCACAATGCATAGCTCCTGGCAGTGGACTCTGGTTCCACATGGTACATTTTAATACACACTCACACAGCACACACCGCTGATGATGGGAAGAATCCCGAAACATGTATGGACTATTTACTTATAAGGATTAATAAACCTTACCACCAAACACTTCACTCCCGAGTCTGTCTCACTCTCTACAGTACACACACACACACACACACTATATTTCATACAAGTAATATCACAATTGTACATTTCTGTATCGATACATGCAAACATACTTTGGTGATTATCTATTCACTCATGGTCGTGTATAAAAACATGACCGAACATTACCGTATATGTTCATGTATATAATTGTGTGTGTGTATATATATTACACATATTTTTGTATTTACACACACACAATATATTTGTCAACCCATCCACAGATTTCATTGAAATTCAATGAGTACTTTTGGAAATATCGTGTAGACAGAAAGACGGAAGATAGAGGTATCTGTATTTGATCGCGTCTTCGTTGGCAGAGGTAACGTCAAGTTGAGCTCGCATAAAATAATTGTACTGCACCATTATCTTTTTATTGACAACAGGGTTCGAACTTTCAAACCTTGATCCTGAGAGGAGATGGTCCCGCCCCGAGACACCCATAGAACTAAGGCAATGATGCCCTAATAGGCTCATCTTTTTGTTTATTCGTTTATATTAAACGGCTGGTTACTTCCCAGACAGACCTCGTATGTCATAACATCCACGATTGCATAAATTGATTGGGCAGACGCCATAGTTTGATACGGACATAACTCAGTGTACAGCTCTGCACTACAAATTAGTCCCTTGTGATCAGAAGATACAAGATATTATTGACCAATGACAAATGCAATTGCTAAGAATTTATCGAGAGCGGAAGCTTTATGACGTCTCATCTTTGCACATGAAGACTTTTCCATTATTTCTGATACGCACTATTTATTCACTGCCGTAGATTGTTGGTCTGAATTACGTTGTGATAAAGATGTTACGATGTGTGTGAAAAAAAAAACCCAACAAATATTCCCGGTATATAACCTGCGATGCGGTTGTTGCACATGATCTTCGTCTTGCTGAAGTTCAAGTGTTGACCAACCTTCTCGCCCTCTTCGTTTAGTTTATCTATCATTAGTTGGAGGTCGTGTAGGTTCCCTGCGAAAAGGGCAATGTCGTCTGCAAATCTGAGGTTGCTCAGATACTCGCCGTCTATTCTAATCCCTTCACACTCCCAGTCTAGTCTTCTGAAAATTATCTAAAGGCAGGCTGTGAAGAGTTTGGGTGAACTGTATCACCTTGTTTAACTCCTTTCTGGAGCTGAAAGGGGGTCCGAGTTTTTATATAGCCTAATAAAGGAGAAAACACTGAGATCAAAATCGAAGATACAGAACTTGAGAAAGTAGATCACTACATCTACCAAGGACAATGAATCTCCATGAAATCTTCAAAAGAAGAAGAAATCAAGCAAAGAATCACGCTAGGATGGAAAGCCTTTGGCAGAGCGAGCTGAACTTTCAAAAATAAGATCCCATTAATCCTTACAAGAAGGGTGTATAACCAATGCATCCTCCCGATGGTCACTTATGGAGCTGAAACATGGAACCTTACCAAGAGATAGATCCTCAAATTGAGAACTATGCAACGTGCATATGTAAGAATTATGCTGGGCCTCACAGGGAAAGACTATAAGACAGCCGAGTACATCTGAGAAAAGACAAAAGTCAGGGACACCATAGAATCCATTAAAAATCTCAAATGGCAGTGGACTGGCCACGTTGTACGAATGGCGGACAACCGATGGACATCGCGACTCACGACATGGATCCAAAGAGATCACATGTGAAACCGAGGCCGGCAGAATATTAGATGGAGAGACGAGCTAGACAAATTCAGGAAGTACTGGCTCCGTGACGCCCATGATAGAGAAGTGTAGCAAATCCCGGGGAAGGTCTATGTCCAACGACGGACGTTGAAAGACTGATGATGATGTTATAACCTACATCAGTGAAATATATGTTCAATGTATGCAAATGATATCGTGTAGCCCACATCTTAAAAATGGTTTCCCAGCAGCTGGTCATGAGAAGCTTTTCATATTTGTCTGATATTGTCAGGTTCTGTTCATTTTAGGATCTATGTTCAAAAATCAATTACAAACCTAATTGCATTACCGAAGCAAACACAAATCTTGAAAGCAAAAAATTATATTTCATTGAATTACAATGTACACGCATAGTCAAAAAACGTGATTTCAGAAGAAATTAATCAGTAACTAAGCTAAAAAAATAGATAAATAAGTAAATAAAATAAATAAATAAAAAGGTCGGCAACTTTAATTGACTTTTTTTTATAAGTATTCTACCAATATGCAAGAGTAAGCTATCTCCATTGTCAATTTCCGAATTGTAACCATTATCATCGTTATATGCTGAAGGAAAACCGTCTTTGTCCTAATTCAGGTTGAAAAGCTACAAGAAAGAATGATCAGATAACCTGCATCTCTTTCCAAAAATGGTTAAAATTGGCGTATAACCCCCCCCCCCGGATTATACACCAGAAATACGATAAATAAAAATAAACGGTAATATTAGAGAATAAATGACACAGAAGAATTCTTCGGACAGAACTTAATGCACAAATAATTGAGTGTAGTGTAGGGTTGCCAGACAGTTGGAGTCGTTTCTGGCTAAAAGATATAAGAATGGCCAAATGCTGAATTTTTTTGGTAAAACATTGCAATACTCATGGGAAATACTTGTTGCAACAAAATCAACTTTTTCTGTACGAATGAAAGGAAGTAAAGGCCGATTTTAGCAATACAATTAAATTGTAGATAGAATCAGACGCATAACCTAAATATATCCATTTTTTCAAACCGACAAATTTCTTGAGGAAACGAAGGTCATATGTATAGAAAGCACAGAATAATTACTTTCTAATTCTTGAAGATAAAATGTTCGATGGAAATGAAGAAAATGCCATAAAATGGCCAAAAATTTATGATGGTTTAACCAAAACGTTTACGGCCGAATTCTTTGGAAAAAAAAGCCAAATTTGTCAATTTTGTCCAAATAATGGCCAAATAGGCAAGCTTGTTCAATCACGTCACTTTATTAGCTGAGAATTTGATGATGCAGCATTGCAAATGACCAATCAGAGCGCGACACACATTTCCTCATCTGCATTGGGTTTTTTTTAAAAGCTTCTGTGAGGTCGTTAGCAGAGTCACACTTTTTGCTCCCGGGAAGAATGGTAATCTCATCACAATAACTAGCCTGCGAGTAAATCTCGTTAAACCAGTGCACAGTGGCGATCAGTTCAGCTACCAACAATGAACAAGCCTGCCTGCTGCAGGATCAAACTCCACTCCTATTTACACTGAAGATGATTTACTGCAACATTTGTATTGTTCATATGATAAATAAGTAAATAAAGTCGCAGTTATATAGAAAATTTGTTTAAGCTCATTTGGTAAGAGAGCCGCTTTCCAAGTCACTGTATGGAAATAGTAATTTTATGTTAACTGTGACGTGATAGACAAACGACGAGATAGAGTTTCACCTGAATTTGGTGAGGATTATTATTTTCAATGAATTAAAATAAAGAACTGGAGCTTTCTGCCGACACAAATGTTTGGAGAAATCTACTGCGATAAGGATAAGGAGAAAAGAATGGAGGGAAAGGAATGTCACTAAGTGTGAGATAGAGTCTTTAGAATGTCCGTCAGTTTTGGTCATCTAAGTTATAGCCACTATGTTATCTTTAGAAGTCTGACTTGAGAGTGCTCAACTTAGATAGGATGTCTTCTTTGGGATGGAAGTAGAATAGTTTACTTTTTATACGTGAAGGTGCGTGTGTAAAAACTATATAAACTATTCTAACTAAAGATAGAGCTAAAAGAAGGAGCTTACCCTGAGACCCTCAAATCAGAGTAAAAGCCCCCCTCCAAAAAAAACAAAAAAAAACACGAATAGCAATTTCATAGATATTTGTCAAGAACAAGTCAAATGGTGTGGTCCCTAAAAGAATAGTCGTCTCTCCTTCAGAGCTAGTAAGGCATATAGCCCGTCTCTAAAGAGACAATCCCCATTAGAATATAAATGACCGGTTCCGAAGTCCCAGTTTTTGTTGCATGCGTCAGCTTAGTGATCCTTGCAAGTTTCAAGTTTGGTCGAGACCAGTACGCTATTTGGATCACATATACAAACAGCACCCCAGAATTGATCGGAATGAAGACGAACGCATTTTGAGTCGCCACCGGACAACGTTACCTCTATATCAGTCTCAAAAAAATACGATTTGTTTAATTTATAAGTAGGAATGGTTTCCCCAGAGAACACTCAAGAAAAATCTCAGATAATCTTTGTGTAGTTCATGGTCGTCAATTCAGTCATTTGTTCACAACGTTTCGGCTGTGTATCCTCTGGCCTTCACCAGATGTTGTTGGTTCTAGAATGTGGAATCCTTACCCAGGGCGCATGCTTGGTTGAACTAGACCAGTCATATCCATTTTTTATGTATCTGGGTTGTGTTATCGGGGAACTCCCGAGTTTCTTCCCTTGCGTGGCCCAAACGTTGTGAAAAAAATGAGCTCACAGACGATGAAAATAGACCACTCACACCTTAAATAATGATTAATACACGGTGTCTAGCAAAATTTAGACAAGAATCATTTGTATATATTTGCTTCAGGTTCGTTAACTTCATTATACACAACTAGTTTAGTTTTTTTTTTAATGAAATAACTAATAACGAGGACTTGGCAATTGCAGTTGCCAATTTCGGACTATTAGATTTTAGTTTTACGGACATATTCCACCTAATCTTGTGTTAGGATCAGTGTAAGCATTAGGGCTACAATTAATAAGATTAAAAATTTTCATGATCATGAACCTAAAAGGGAATCGCCCTCAGTCAATAATTGAACAACCCTAGCATCAAACTTTGAAGTCATGGAAAAAAAATTCTGGATAATCTTGGTGTTATTAATAAACCCAAGAGAATTGGGCCCCCCAAAATGGTAACCTCCCCTCCCCAAATTAGGACATTTTTAGAAGTGGTCTAGTGAAGTACTGATGTCAATTTTTAAAGGCTAGTTGCGCTGAATCACTCAAACACACGCATATGAAAAAGGGTAGAACTCTTTGCCATCTCTGATGGCTACGGTTATTCAATATACATTTGCAGCTAATAAGAATCCATAAATATGTTTTTCTTGTTTCTGAAACCGTTTCTCCAAGTATTGTCAGTAAGTAGTGATAAGTGATTAAAACGTTCCGAATCGTCGGTGTAATTTGTGCTTCAACAGTAGCAGATGCACAAGTCAGCGTTATCCATTATCTCCCTTTGGAAAAGGGAGCTAGTTGGGTATAAAGATGTTTACGAACCTAAAGCAAATATCTACCAAATTGTTATTGATATCAACCCAGGGAGATATGTTTTAGAACAAAATGAAAGCTAAGGGAGATAGACAGAAGTAAATACAATAGGACCACAGGATAGATGTTACCGGATAGAAATGGCCATCCACTGAGTGGGCTCCCAACAGGGGCTATATCGCCCTCAAAAGGCGGAAGTTGAGATGGGGGAGCAGATAGAGTATCGCCTACAAATGAGTTTTTCTTCAAGAAAAATATTTAGTGTCATATCAGTAAAGTCACAAAATAAAGGGAAGCCGCTCCATACGAATTAAAAAAAAATTGTCTTAATTACTGTTAAAGGGTTATTTCATTATGCAAGCACGCGTAGGTCGTTAAGCTCCAAATTTATGCTGCAGAAAAAAATAATGAAAATTACTTGGCTTATCCATCATAAAGGCATTACATAGTGTAAAACGATGCTTTTTTAAGATATACAATCAAGCTAATTGATGCAAGTATTTATTTGGCTAAAGGCATTAGATAATGTTGAACATACATTCTCAACGGGGACAATATCACCCCGACGAGGGCAGAAGTTTGACTGGTGGGATTGAGAAACCCTAAACCGATAGTATAAACAAAAACCATAATCTTTCTTCCTCATAAACCCTCTAAGTCCGTTGGTGGACTTAGACCTTTCCTCAAGATCTGAGGAGATAAAAGCGAGTGATGGGACTCTCCATGACATGTTGGATTGGAGTTATACGAGTCTGGCAGTTCAGTCTTGGCCTCCAGGACAACGCAAAACGTACCCGGTACTGTCCAAGACTTCACTGCACGTAGGCTTCTTGGTTACATCCATTGAAAGACATTTGTTTTTTTCAGAGCTTCGAAAATGAGGTCGGTTTTCTTCGTCAGGTCTTAGAACAAAAAGATTGAAGTTTGTGGACCTTCGAAAGATCACAATCTAAGTCAGGAGTTCAGATAGGTATGGTTAGTCAGTTAGTTGAAACCATCACGTGACAAAAATCCTTTGGCAACATACGGGGTTTTGGATGATTAATGAATACGTCCAGTCTTAACGTCCGTCGTTGGACACAGACCTTCCCCAGGATTCGCCACACTTCTTTCATGGGTGTCACGGAGCCAGTACTTTCTGAACTTGTCTAGCTCGTCTCTCCATCTAATATTCTGCCGACTTCGGTTGCACATGTGATCTTTGGATCCATGTCGTGAGTCGTAATGTCCGTATGCCTACTCAACTGTGTATACAAACTTTTCACAAAGACCATCACCAACCGAATCACGAAAAGACCAAATGAAAACCAACCACGAGAGAAAGCTGGCTTTAGAAGAAGCTACTCGACCACGGACCACCTGCATTCGATTAATCAGCTGAGAGAAAAATCAGCAGAATATAAACTACCACTCGCCGTAGCATTTACCGACTTCAAAAAGGCGTTCGACTCAGTAGAAATCCCTAAGGTCATGGAGGCCATCACTCGACAAGGTGTAGATCGAGTATATGTTGAAGTGTTGAAATATGTACATTCTCAGCAGCTCCTTTATCAGGTTACATAAAGACAATGAATACGTTACTTCTCGCTAATTTATCGTGCTACTTACCGTTTGGCCAAACGCACCTCCCTAAATATCACACGGTCTCTAATCTTATCGTGTTTTGACTATGTTAATATTTTAATCCAGTGAAAAGTTTGCAGACGACTAAAGACCAACCAAAATCAATACATGAATATTCATTGAATATTGCCTTCCCATGATCCCTCAGTGGAGTTGAAATCGATCATTTGAAAAAGATAAGAAAATGAACCAAATAGTATTTCGTTGGTGATCGATTAGGAGACCATTTTGATTTTTTTTTGCTAAAGGAAGTAAACAATCTAATTCTTTTCGAACGAATATCTGAGTTTATTTAGAATATAAACTTACTAGCTAAATACCCGTTCCACGGATGGGTTATTCGGCTAGTAATAGGTACTGAACGGAGAGCAAGAGTCCAGTTTTGCTTTATAGCTACATTATATAATGAGTACTCCCTCTGAAACGTTTCAGAACGCTTTTTTTTTCTCTCAAAACCTTTTAACTTAATTTTGATTTATGGAAAGGTCTCCTTCACTTTTGACCCCTTCGACGGTGGGTTTCCCATCACTCTACATCTCGTATATCACAAAGTTTCGAAGTTTGTTCATTTCAGTTGTTTCATCATCATCAGTCTTTTAGCGTCCGTCGTTGGACATAGACCTTCCCCAGGATTTGCCACACTTCCCTGTCATGGGTGTCACGGAGCGAGTACTTCCTGAACTTGTCTAGCTCGTCTCTCCATCTAACATTTCGCCGGCCTCGGTTGCGCATGTGGTCTCAGGGGATCCATGTTGTGAGTCGCGATGTCCATCGATTGTCTGCCATTCGTGCAACATGGCCAGCCCACTGCCATTGGAGATTTTAATGGATTCTATGATGTCCCTAACTCTTGTCTTTTCTCGGATGTACTGTGCTGTCTTGAGGTCTCTCCATGTGAGGCCCAGCATAATTTTCTCATGTGCTCGTTGCATGGTTCTCAATTTGTGGATCTGTCCCTTGGTTAGGTTCCATGTTCCAGCTCCATAAGTGACTATTGGGAGGATGCATTGGTTATACACCCTTCTCTTTAGGATTAATGGGATCTTATTTTTGAAGGTTGAGCTAGCTCTGCAAAAGGCTTGTCATCCTAGTGTGATTCTTTGCTTGATTTCTTCTTTTGGGGGTCTCATGGAGATTCGTTGTCCTAGGTAGATGTAGTGATCTACTTCTTCCAGTTGTGTGTCCTCGATTTTTATCGAGGTGTTTCTATCTCCGATGTGGTTGTTGCACATGATCTTCGTCTTGCTGAAGTTCATGTGTAGGCCGACTTTCTTGCTCTCTTCCATTAGTGCATCTATCATTAGTTGGAGGTCGTGTAGGTTCTCAACACTAATCTGAGTTCGCTTGAATCAGGAGGTAATCACGAAATTGGAAGTCATGGCTGTTCCATGTATCAGTAGAGATAGAAACTGATTCTATGCGCATCGTGGTGTATATCGTTGGCCAAGATGGTTTGTAAAATCAATTCCTCTTCATAATACAAGTTGCCTTCGCTGTAAGAGCATTCCGATGAATGCCTCTCGTAAACCGAAATGGTGTAAAATGAAGGAGCAATTACCATAGATTTATATTTGAAACGTTTTTCAGCGTAAAAAAAATGAAGATTTTATGTTAGGCTGAATCGTCGGAGAGAGAGAGAGAGAGAGATAGAGAGAGACTCATTGCAAAAATATCGAACTCTTTTCGCCTTTGTTCGTAAAAGTGAAAAAGTGGCGTAAAGTTTGTTTCCTTAGAAGCCCCCCCCTTCTAGTTTTTAGTGGGGGTTCAGTTTGGAATGTAAGTTTATCAAATCAGTTCCTTAATTTGTATCCAGCAGTGTCCATGATTGATTTTTTGAAAAATCAAGACTACTTTAGTGATCACTGCCTAACAAAAGGCAACACAAGTAATTTTTTCATTGATCACCCCTTTTTCCAATTTTTCAAAATTGATTACCCCAACACAACGTGCTGCCAAACAATGTTGGTCACGTGAGATTTATTTTGATTGGCTAACAGAACCTGTTAGTCAATTTCAAAATTTCTAAAAAAATTATAAAAAAAAAAAAAAGTGTAATTTCTCCAATTTGTGACGAGAAACACTGCTAGCATGTCGATTATTCTGTAGATTTTGTTTAATTCAGGGGAATAACGTTTTGGGCGTCACCGCCCACTTTTGCATGGAAAGTCTTTCCACCGACCACCTCTATAGTAAATATTTAAAAAGGATACCAAAACATTTTTAACTTACAAAACAATGAAAAGCTTTAGCGCCACAAGATTGATAAGATTAATAAGATTAATGCAAAGCGGTAAGATCAAATGTTAGGCAAACACATACTGTTTATAGATATCATCAATACAATCCATGTGTCTGGTGTCTTGTAATCTTTCAAGAGTATTACACGTATACATGTACCATCTATCTACCAACAGATAGTGTGATACAGACGAATACACATATACACATTTCTCTACACATGTACATAATGTGTGTTATCACATTGCTGCTTTATAAATTGATTATAGAAAATGTTGCAGTTGACTCATTTTTTTTTAATAGTCAATTGCTAGTTCTATTTTTTAAAATCCTGTTCCGCCCACTAAAATGTCAAGACGCCCACCATTCTTCTACACAGTTGCCCACCGCCAACAACGCAAGAATTGAAATCGCCTGCTGGTTGGCGATACTACCCAGATTGAGAAACCTTGTCTAATTGTTGGATTAATTAATTTTTAAATTAGTTTAATTATTCTATTTCAGTTACTGTCTTTGTTGATTTCAAAAGGGTCTTTGCATTCAGTAGAAATCATTGTTGGTAATTGATGCTATCACTCAAAGTGTAGACCCGGTATATGTCGGAGGATCGTAATATATAGCGACGCCGCAGTTCCTTTATCTAGCTACATAAATATCGAGACTTTAAGCTCGAAAAAGAGCTAAGACAAAGTGATGCAAGCTCATTTTACGCGTATATATGTACAATATATCTACAGAAATTGTAGAGTTGACATATAGACCTATACAAATATATAAGCACTCCTCTACGCATCTATATTATGTGCAATATCACAGTACTGCCTCGTTAATTAATTATAGAAAATTGTGCAGTCGGCTCTTGTTTCTTTTATTGCCAATTGCAGACTGATACACAAAATACTGCACCACCCACCAAAATTCCAAAATGTCCACCATTTTCTGCGTAGTTGCTTACCACCCATCCAAGAGTTGAAACCGCCGACCGGTGGGCAATATCGTACAGGTGGAGAAACAATGGTATATAATTAACAAGAAAAGGTTTCCCCTTTCCTAATTCTTTGAACAAGTCTCCCATTTACCCCCCAAAAACTTTGGCTCAAGTGAAATAATGTTTTCCTAAATTCTTTCCGAGTAAAGGAAGTAGTTACACAACACGCAAACTCAGTCCTTACTTCTATTTCGACTAAAGATGATTATTGCAACTTTTTCATTTTATATATAAAGAATCAAAAGATTAAAAAAAAATTTAGCAGCACAAAAAGTATTACACGTATACATGTACCCTGTATCTACCAACAGAGAGTGTGATACAGACGAATACACACATGCATTGACATATACACATTTCTCTACACGTACATAATGTGTGTTATCACATTGCTGCTTTATAAATTGATAATTGAAAATGTGGCTGTTGACTCATGTTTTTCATAGTCAATTACAGATTTTATTATTCAAAATCCTATTCAGCCCACTAAAATGTGAAAACGCCTACCATTTTCTGCACGGTTGCCCAATGCAAACGCAAGAATTGAAATCGCCTGCTGGTCGGCGATACTACCCAGATTGAGAAACCTTGTCTAATTGTTGGATTAATTAATTTTCAAATTAGTTTAATTATTCTATTTCAGTTACTGTCTTTGTTGATTTCAAAAAGGTCTTTGCATCCAGTAGAAATCATTGTTGGTAATTGATGCTATCACTCAATGTGTAGACCCTGTATATGTCAGCGGATCGTAATATATAGCGACGCCGCAGTTCCTTTATCCAGCTACATAAATACTGAGCCTTTCAGCACGAAAAAGAGGTAAGACAAAGTAATACAAGCTGACCCAAGCGTTTCATAGCCTGCCTTAAGATGATCTCCCGAAACCTTGACTGGGGAAAAAAGGTATAGGAATAGACTGTTGATACCCAAGTAATTTTTGCAGATTTGCAGACGACATTGTCTTTTTTGACGAGAATCTTCATGACTGTCAAATAATGCAAGATGAACTGAATGGAGAAAGCAAGAAAGTTCTTCACATAAACTTCGGTAAAATAAATGTGTACAACAATCATGTTGAGGACAAGGACAACTATCAAAATTGAAATACAGAGCTGTAGAAAATAGTCTACTGCATTTACCTAGAACAAATACTCAAATAAGAAATCAATCACTCTAGGATGGAAAGCTTTCGGTAGAAAAAGCTCAGGACAAGAATACCTTTTGTCCTAAAAGAGTATATAATCAATACGTCCTCCTGATAGTCACTTATGGAGCTGAAACGTGGAGCCCAACAAAAGCTATTGACCCTCAGTTTGAGAACGATGCAACATGCACAGGAGAGAATCATGCTCAATATCATATGGGGAGATCACAAGACAGAACAGTATATTAAGAACCCCCCCCCCCAAACAAGTCACAGAATCGACTAGAAAACTCAAATGGCAATGGGCTGGCAGTGTAGTAAGAATGGCAGACAATCAATGAACATCAGGACTCACTATGCAGACCCCCAGCTGTTGAGAATGATTCTGTTTGTAAAACGGCTTCACTCAGAAAATTTTAGAAGTCACTCAGAACAATGTTACTTGAACCCTCTCAGAGTCGCCCAGCCTTGAGCCTTTCTCACGAAGTTTGGTTTACCCCTGACCAGACCCATAAACAAAACGGAGGCTCAATAAATCATCTATCAAGATGTACTCTTATGGAGTAAGAGGTACAATTCTCCATGTAATCTAATATGGCACAATAGCGATTCTCAAGTGGTTATTTTTTTCAACTATTTGAACACCATAAAAATATGTACAGAAAGTTTGGAGTGATAAAATCAAGAACTGAAAAAAAATCATTAAATTTTTCTTCTAGTTTACATAAAATAAAATAAGGTTAATTTTTACCATAAATGACAACGTTCCTGTATTCTTGTGATAAGCTTCTCAAACCGAGTTTCTATTCTCTTCTCCAACACAACTCGCGATAATGAATCAACACCCTGAAGTCAATTCCCCTCCAGTTTCATTCACCCTAAAATAATTCTGCTCACCCTCGGGTGGACCATTCGCCCTTTTTAAGAAACATTGCTATAGAAATTTTTTTCAAAAAGCCGTTCTTTTTATCTTGGAGCATTACGTCAGTAACTGTTAAGTGGTATTCTCCAACGATACATTGTACAATTCAATTCAAGGGTAGCGAGTGTTATTTACTGGTTGTTTGTGTGAAAAGGATAGAGAATTACTATTATTCCCTTCAAACTTTGCTTTCGTGACCAGAATAGTGATATTCATATGTAATGGTTTTACTTACTGTATGTGATTAAAAAGTGCAAATAGTTTTCAGATTATCACTGTCCTTGTCGCCAAAGCAAGTTTGAACGGTGATTGACATTTCTTTTAAAGACCTAATCAATCGGCAAATAACACTTATCCAGGAATGAAAAAAAAGGTTGCAGTGTAACTTACTATGTAACATTCTTTAGTTTTAGAGGTCATCAAAACAGTACGAGCACGAATTATGGATTCCTTATTATGGGTCTTTATTTCGGATATGCAGTTGAGATTGATTGGGAAAAAAATGAGGATCTGAAAATGGTCCACTATTGGATAAAGGGCTTTCCCATTTTCTGGGAAGGTAGTGGCTAATCGAGCTCACCTGTTGCCACTATTTTCATGTGAGCAATTCTTGATTGATATCCTTCTCCTAGACTGGTTGCCTCTCAAGGCTAGAGGGCATTGTCTGATCAGCTGTTTTACCTAGAGCTGGGGTGGGAGATTAATTTATGCTACAAAGAGTATTAGTGCAAAGTGAACACAAACTGACTTAGCCGGAGTTTGAACCCAGCAGCACCGAAGACGAAATCGGTGAAAAAGGAGTTAGGCCACCCGTTCCCTCATAATTATCATTGAATGGAAAACTTCCTTCAACAAGTATCTAACAACATTTGAAGAAATCTGCGTGTAGGCACTGCGATTATTAGACAACTGGCCATTTGTATGAAGTTGACATTCGCCAGCGCACGAGGCATGGTAGTGTCGAGTTTGAACCTTTCCGGATCAGCAGTTCTCGAGAAATCAAATAAAGATGAAAAAACATTTATAATTATCTAAATCTAGATATAAAATGTCTAAACGCTGAATAGAAGACACTGAGATATTTCGAAGCCATAGTTTCGCATGCCGAACGGAAATTGTTTTACATGACAATTATGGCAGGCTGCCATAAAGTACCACCCTTCTCAACCATGCACCTTGGAACGGGTGCTGCCCTTATTTAATAATGTAATAATGATAGCTATTTCTTGCACCTACCAAATCATCCCCCCTTTATCTCCCCACCCCAACTGTCAAGTTTTTGGTCTTTTCCCTGTCCATTACTCTGCTAAATTATCTTATCAAATTGTGATTACCTCTGTAGGTGTCAAATGGGGTCTTTATTATGTGTTAGAACTCACTTATTTGAGACGTAACGTAGAGTGGAGATATTGTTGTGTGCTGCAGATTTCTTCCTGCTCACTTAAGAACGACAGAAAAAAAAACAAAACAAAACAACGGAGAAAAAGTTAACTTGATGAAAAAATGTCTGATCAGATCGTTTTGTTCACCGAATTTTCATGACAAATGCTCATTTTATTCTCTGAATTATATAATTTTATGTGACCGTAAAATAAGGGTCCAGAGCCAAATTGTAATTGCACAGTAAATCGAACCCCTTTCTAAAGCATGACGTAGTGAGCAGAAAGTACCCGATTTAGTTTCATTCCTCAAAAAACGTACTATAAAGATGCAGGACTGAAAAGATTCTTTCAACAATGTACCGAAAATACTTTCTGAACTTCTGAGGTTCCGGTTTTCATTCAGTTTCACATATAATCTCTGGGGGATCTACGTTGTAAGTCATGATTGTCTGACATTCTTGAAACATAACCAGCCCATTGCTATTCGAGTTTTCAAATGGATTTCTCCCTCCCAAATATACTTTGCTATCTTGTGGTCTTTCCATGTGATATTGAGCATGATTCTTTCATGTTTACGTTGCATGGTTCTCAGTTTGAAGGTAAATCTTATTGTTTGGTTTCACGTTTTAGCTCCACAGGTGACTATTAGGCGGATGCATTGGTTGTATATCCTTATATTTAGGACTAATGGGGTTTTCCAAAAAAATCTTCCTTTTATATGAATTTATTCCACAACCACCATCAGCAGTAACATTTTAGCATCTGTCGTTAGACAGAAATCTTCCCTAATATCCACCAGACCTTTATCATAGGCATCACAGAGCCAGGGCTTTCTGAATTTGTCCAGCTCATCAAGTCATCTTACTTTTTGTCGGCCACAATTTCGCATATGATCTCTGGGGATCCATGTTGTGAGTAGTGATGTCCAGCAGTTATCTGACCTTCACGTAACTCGCCCAGCCTTTTCAGTTTTCTAGGATATCTCCGACTCCTGTCTTATCTCTAATAAACTGTGTTGTCTTATGATCTCTCCATATGATGTGGAGCTCTATTCTCTCATGCGCGCGTTGCATGGTTCTCATTTTGAGGGTCAATCTTAATGGGTCTAATATGTTGAGATAATGAATGCTATTTTCCCCACCTACTATTTATCTAACCCAGTCTCTTCCACCCAGCCAAATTCTTTCTCTGCGAAGTTGTCTCAGCATGTAAAGCTCGAGCGTCGAAACTAATGAGGTTTAGGATACAAGTCAGTACAGATTACCAGTGCGTAACTCACTCAATTAAGTTGAATAGTCCATTGTTACGAACTGAGAAAAAGCAGAAAAAAGTCAGTTCATTATATAGAAATGGCAAAACTTTTTTCCCCCAACAAGTATTCATTCAATAAGCCTAAAAATGAGGTGATATTGATAGGCAATTATCACACCTACCAATTTATCTACCCATTATATCTCCAAGTATTTTTTCTCCCTCTCTAAATTCCTTTGTTAAGTTGTCTCTACTTATATGGCTTGGTCCAGAACAAAAATCAGGATACATTATTAGTGTATGTGATTAATTGATTTGCGGTTTTACACTCATAAGATAAATAATAAAATACACGGTGTATCATTATAGTAGATAATCCACGAAAATGTTATAACTACTTCTCACTCTTATCTGCTAATCCAGAGCCTTTCTCATTCACTGCCCAGTTCTTTGTCTCTGCCCCTCTCTCTATGTACAGTTCCTTTTCTCTCTCACTCTCTCTCCGGGCAGAGTCCTTTTCTTTGCTGTCAAGTTTCTCCTCTTTCAACTTTCTTCCTCAAGTTCTCTCCCTGTACCAAACTCTTTCAGACAAGTTCTTTCTCTTTCCGGACATGAACGTGTCAAATTCTTTGTCCTTCTCTACCAAAGTCTCTCTCAGCAAAGTTCAATGTACCAAATTCTTTGTCTCAAGATTTGTTCATCTCCGTATAGATTACCAGTGTGTAAAAGACCACGTTTCATTCGTTCCTGCCATTAAAGATAAGACAAGTTCGAGGTAAAGTACAATGATAATCCACCCATTCCCCAGTTTAAAATCAGAATCTACGTCTCCTAGACTGGTTGCCAGCCAAGACTGAATGATCCAGTATGCCCTGCTATATACCTACTGGAAAAGAGATTGTACAAATAACTGAACCGAGTGAACATAAAATGTCCCGGCCTGTGCTAGAACTTGGTTGGCCGATTTCATTTTCCGTGCGTTCAACCGTTATGCCACCTGCGACTACATATTTAACATTAAATAGAAAAACTGTCAACATGGGTTTCTTCAGTTATCAAGTTGGTCTGGTTGGCCGGCCATGTAACTATGTATGTATTTATCACACATACAGGCCGCACCAATGGAGCCAGAGGGCTTAAAATTCCAATATTTACTCATGACTAGAAAAATTCCCTTAAATAGGTTTTTAGTAAGGGCTTCAATTTACAATGTGAGTTTATGCTGAATTAGTCTCCTGGTTGGAGTCCGATAGCATTCTAGATTAGAAAACAACAACAAAAAAAACAAAACAAAACAAAAAACAAACAAAAAAAAAAACAAAAAACAAACCCCCCAAACAAAAAACAACAATAATCAATTTTTTTTTATCACCCCACCCCCGTTTCCAGTTTTTTTCAAATAGGTCACCCCAACCCGGCATGCTGACGAAAGACGTTGGGCACATAACAGTTTCTATAGAGTGATTAACCTGACTTCATCTAATAAGCCTAAAAATGTAGTCGTAATCCCTGTGGGCCCGTGGTTGGTGTTACCCAGGGCGATAACCCATAGTGTCACTCCCTTCTAGAACTTACTCTATAAAGAGAATATCAAAAATTTTTAAAAAATCCTGGATCCGCCTCAAAATTCAACCAACCTTTCTTCGGTCCATTTTGCACACTTCCACAGGATTTAATTGGAATTCATCGAGTATCTCGGAGATACAGATGTTTCATTAGAAGAGAAAAAAAAAAAAAAAAACCATATGAAAATTTTTTAGGCAGTCATCTTGGGGTAACCCTCTCTGATTGTATTACTCAGGGCAGGTCGCCGCCTCCTGTAATGAAAATGATATCTATTTCTAACCCCTACCTATCTATCAAACTGCTATATTGTCACAGTATGTATGGCGTGAGTGTAGTGACCAGTGTGGTCTTGGATAAAGCTAAATAGATCACCAGTTCGTTACATTCCTCCAAGACTTATTAATTCGCTAGGACGAAGTATACTTTTCGCACCCCCAAATTGACCGCTTTGCAAAAGGACACATTTGACTTGACACTGTGTGACATTCAAACATTACAGACTTAGAAAATTAAACAAATAAAACGTATTTACAGAAGTTACTTGGATAAACGTGTTAGTGGAATGGAATATTTGTTTCTCTGGTGGTAAGTAACTTATGAAATTATAAAATACGTTTTTTTTTACCATAATCGACTTTTCAGGATTGAAAAGATGAATTCTTTTTTAATAAAATGACCAGTTTATCTGAGGATAAGTAACTTCCGTAAACACGTCAATTGTTTATGTTTTTAAGACGGTGACATTTGAATGATGTCACACGGTGTCAAGTCAAATGTGTCTTCTTGCTAAGCGATCAATCACGGGTGCAAAAAGTAAACTAAGTCCATTCACAACTTAAAAATTGTCATTAGCGTATATGAATGTTTACGTATCATCAATCTCATCTGAGGTTTTATTAGAAAGTGACCAGACTCGTTCAAATAGAAGAGTCCATTGTTCCAAATGGTGGGCAAGATATTTTTATCAGCAATGTTGTTATCTTTAAGTGGAATGGCCCATTGTTACGAACAGAGAAACAAATGGAAGAGGTCATACTTACTGTTGATAATATAGAAGAGATGACAAAACTTCCTTTGAAAGTATTTATTCAATAAGCTTGAAAAAGGAAGCCATAATTATAGGTAATCCTCACACCTATCTATTTATCTACCCTTTGCATCTTTAAGTAGGACAAGTTTTTCTCAGTCTTTCTATATTCGTCTGCTATATTGTGTCTGTGTGTATGGCGTTGTCAAGAACAGAAGTCAGAATATATTATTAGTGTACGTGATAAATGTCACTAATTGATGTGCTGTGTTACAGACAAGAAATGAAGATAAATTTACACATTATTATAGATAAGCCTAAAAATGATAGCCATCTCTCATATCTATCTACCTATACAACATCATTCTTCCCTTGGTCAGTCAAGTTCTCACTCACCTAGTTTTTCCTCTTTTTTGTGTGTGTCTTATGTACGCGTCTCCCTCTCTTCATCTTGTTTTTCGTATCTATATATGGGTCTGTCTTTTACGTGCGTGCGTCTTCCTCTGTGTATTTTCTGTATACGTCTTTCTCTGTATTCTTTGTATACGTCTCTCTGTGCATACGTCTGTCTCTCTCTCTCTCTCTCTGTGCATACGTCTGTCTCTCTCTCTCTCTGCATACGTCTGTCTCTCTCTCTCTGCATACGTCTGTCTCTCTCTCTCTCTCTCTCTGTGCATACGTCTGTGTCTGTCTCTCTCTCTGTGCATACGTCTGTCTGTCTGTCTCTCTGTGCATACGTCTGTCTCTGTATACGTCTCCCCCCTCTCTCTCTGTATATGTCTATTTTCTGTATACGTCTCTATGTATTCTGTATACGTCTCTGTGTATACGTCTCTGTCTCTCTGTATACGTCTATCTCTCTGTATTTTCTGTATACGTCTTCCTCAAGATGTCTCTGCATGTATGGTGTGGGCGTAGTGACCGATGTAGTCCACGTGGACAAGAGAAGAGTATAGATTACCAGTTCGCATAATAATAAATGTCATGCCTTATTTGTTTTCAGGCGTTAAAGAGCGGACAGGTTCAAGATAAAAATAAAAAGATAATCCATCAATTCAATGAGAAACTCATTTACCATTCATTATCTTTGAATTGAATCAGTCAAGCCTAATATCATTTGATATGCGCTTGGGGTTAAAAGAGATACCTCAACGTGGCAAGATCGTTCGAAATGAACCAGTAAGGACAGTGGTTCAATCAAAATTATACGAGCTCCCGTTATATTGAGCTGTTATCAATACATAGTAACTTACAGATGAGATCAAGGAAAGACAGTTTAGGAATAAGTTAATGCCAATAGTTCGAGCAAGAACGGCGATGATGGGAAAGTGAAGAAATGAACCCCTTGGTGGGATTGGAACCAACACTTTCGTGCCACCGGGACCCTGATGGTAGGCAGAAGTCTAAATATTTTTTTCATTTTCCGATCATCACCGTTCCAGGCACTACCGTAATTAATTCGGTTCGAGTGAAATTTAATTCCTAAAACCGTCTGTCCTTATTTTCAAACACACAAATATATAAATACATATATGAGATGCACAAAAACACAAAAATTGGTGTCTGTAAAAAGCGATGGACAGTTAAAGCCTATTTGGTACAATGTCGGGAAGGTGGTCCCAATTAATTGGGAAGTTTCACACCTTCGCTCATTCGATGTTATAAACGATGAACGAATACAAAAGAGATAAGAGAGTTAAAAGAAAAATAAAACTCAGGACACTAATAGCTGGTGACAATAGTATCTAATCTGCTTTTCATTAATTCTCTAATTTCTACAATTGGGACCACCCTCCCTATATTGTGCCAAAAAGGCTTCAACTGTCTTGCTTTTCACAGACACCAAAATATTTTTACGCTTTTTTTTAGTATCCGTAGTTCAGAGCACGCCTAAGATACAAAGCACTATACGCTGCTGATGTGAATTAGGTGGATTCAAATGGAATGTTATCCCGAAAGTGAGGTGAAAGATGATACAAGCTTGTGGGGAAAGTGTTACCAGTGTGGTTAGATCGTTAGAAATGAAATCGCAAGGGGCGTGGTTCGAGTGGAATTATCCATGTTCCCTTTAAAAATATCTTGAGGTAAGGTGGCCTAACGATTAACGACAGAGAGAGAGAGAGAGTGTTGAATTTGCTAGCCAAGTTCGAACCTCATCGGGAACAGTTCGCAATCAGTTATCATCGAATTGAAACAGTCAGGGTTAATATCATCGGATATGGGTTGGTGGGGGTTGCAGCGAAAAGATACACTAACGTGGTTACATCGAAGTGAACCCGCAGGGATTATTGTTCAAATGTCCATGCTTCCCTTTATATATATAAGGATGCATGACTATTATTTAGTCATAATTAATGCTCCCTTATTCAGGGTTGAGCACTCCATAAGTGAGGTAATCGTTCATTATAGGCCAGCCTCCGGGTCTGAAGCGCACGTTTCGATCCTACCTCGTGGTACTGGATGGGATAATGGATAGTCTATAGCCACACTGAAGAGTTGGAACACAACGAATCAGTTGTCTGTGGATGACCCAATTTTTTAATATATATATATATTCAGGACGTGTGCGTGGTCCAATAGTAAATGATGTAGAGACCATGGTTACAAAATTTGTATGCATGTTCCTTCATCTGCCTACGTAAAGGTGAAAACAGGTTTTTCTCTCTTCAAAGCTAATCAGAGGGAAGGAAAGAGTGGGGCTTATGTAACTGAAAACGATGTTTAAGAATTTGCAGAAAAAATCCTTGGAGATTTATCTATAGATAACAAAAATCTTTTTTGACGGGTACTCTACTAGCATAATATAATATTAGTCCATCAACATAGTGAAACGTCATTTAGCATTCGTTATCTTTAAATTGAATCAGTCAAGCCTAATATCACTGGATACGTGCTGGGGGGGGGGGGAGAGAAAAAGAGATTGACCAACGTGGTTAGAGCATCGAAAGAAACCTGCGAGAATTACGGTTCAATCAGAATTGTCCTTGCTTTCCTTGTGAGGACGTGTGCGTGCCTAAACAGTTAGCGACAAGGAGAAACGATACATGAATGGCTGCGCATGATAAACGCCCAACGAACCGTTTTTAAAAAGTTGATATTAGAGCTGCGATAAATTGTAATGTAATGCTGAGTGTTCAAGCTTCGGAATGGAAAGAAATCCGAGCAGTGCAGCTCTAGAAATGAAAAATACTAACTTAAAAAAAAAAAAAAAAAAAAAAAAAAAAAAGGCTCGTTGGACACTTATGTGCGGTCATTCATATAGTGTAATACAAGACAGTCCATCCATTCACAGAAACCTCATTTACCATTCATTATCATTGAACCGAAACAGTCTAGTTGATATGATTGGATACGCGCTTGGGGGTGGGCAGAGATACATCAGCGTGGTCAAATCGTTCAAAACGGACCAGCAGGGATTCATCATCATCAGCCTTTTAACGTCCTTCGTTGGACATGGACTTTCCCCAAGGATTCGCCACATTTCTCAATCATGGGTGTCGCGGAGCCAGTATTTTCTAATTTTGTTTAGTTCATCTCTCCATCTTGTATTCTTTCAGCCTCGGTTTCGCATGTGATCTTTGGGGATTCATGTTGTGATGTCCATCAGTTGGATGCCATTCTCGCAACGTGACCAGCTCATTGCCATTTGTGTTTTTTAATTGATACTATGATGTCTCTGATCCCAGTTTTCTTTTTGATAGATTGTGCTGTCTTGTGATCTATACATGTGAGGTTGAGCACGGTTCTCATGCGTGCGAAGCATGCTTCTCAGTTTGCAGGTCTGTCTCTTGGTTAGATTCTATGTTTCAGCTCCATAGGTGACTATCGGGAGAGTGCATTGGTTGTATACTCTTTTTAGAATTATAGGTATCGACTTGTTTTTGAAGGATGAGTTTGCTCTGCTTAAGGCTTGCCATCCTAGAGTGATTCTTTGCTTGATCTCTTCCTCTTTCGTAGGTTCCATAGGAGATTCGTCGTTCCTCCATCAGGCTACACAAGGACGCTGAACCCTTCCAGCTCCGAAAAGGAGCAAGGGTTGGTGATACCAGCTCACCCAAACTCTTTACAGCCTGCCTCGAGGTGATCTTCCGTAACTTGGACTGGGAGAATAGAGGAATCAAAATAGACGGCAAATATCTGAGCAACCTCTGATTTGCAGACGACATCGTCCTTTTTGCAGAGAACGTACATGATCTCCAACTAATGCTAGATGATCTAAATGAAGAAAGCAAAAAACTAGACATGAACTTCAGTAAAACGAAAATCATGTGCAACGATCACATTGAGATTAAGGACATAACTGTCAAAATCGAAGATGCAAAACTACATTCACCAAGAACATCAAGGATTATGGTTCAATTAATAGCCCATCGTGTAGTCAACCGAAAAAAGAATTGTCAGTCCCTGCGACGAGTATCACGTAGACGTCAGACTCTCTTTCTCGCGTGTAACAGGGAAGTGCAGCCGCTGGGTCAGAATCCCCAGGGCAGGACGTTATGCATCTTTATTTTTTGGTTACATGAGTCACGAAGTGAAGTGCTTTTCCGAAAGTCTCCATCAAAATTTAAAAGTAAAAAAAATGAAAAAATTTTTTATTTCGTGACTACTTTTTTTATTTTCCCTCAATCTTAATTTATTAGTTTTTCTTTATTGCAACTCTTATTCAGATCGGTTATCGTTCGGTAGTGAATAAAACAGCCCAGGAGGGTAACCGGTTCGAGCAAGAAGATAAAAAAGATAAAGTTTCAATGAAAAGCAGCAAATACGTTTGGATGAAAATAAAAAGTAGCCATAAAATAAATAAAAATAATGAATCATAACACGTCTGATTAGTCACTCAATAGAAACTGTCGCGTAACCAATTTTTTTTCAGTAGCATGCAGTGTTGGGGTTGATCAATCAAAAAAAATTAGAAAAAAGGATGATCATTGAAAAAGTTACTTCTATCGACTTTTGTTAGGTAGTGATCACTGAAAAGTCAGATAAAGAAAAAAAAAGTGCGAATGCTGGACACAAACTAGGGGCTTAGCCTAGCATAGACTTACATTCCAAATTGAACCCAGACTTAAAACCTCATGTGGGGGGGGGGAGGTAAATGTTGTTGTTATTATTATTATTAATTATTATTATTATCATTATTAATTATTATTATTATCATTATTAATTATTATTATTATCATTGATTATTATTATCATTATTGATTATTACTATTATTTACTGGACATAATGAGTAAAATGTTGAAATTTTAAGTTCTGTTGCTCCTTTGAACCCGAAACAAAGAACATAACCAAAAGATTGACCCTCAACCTGAGAACCATACAATGTGCCCACGAGAGAATCGTGCTCAATGCCAGATGGTGAGACCAGACAGCACAGTACATGAAAGGTAAAACAGGAGTCAGAGATATCATGGAAACCATTAAAGAAAAAAAAATATCAAATGGCAATGGGCTGGGCATATTACAAGAATGTTAGACAACCGATGGTATCACAACCCACAGCCTGGATCCCTAGAGATCATATGCAAAATCGTAGCCGAGAGAAAATAAGATGGCGAGACGAACTAGACAAATTCAGAAAGTACTGACACCGCGACGTGCATGATAGAGGTCTGACGAATCTTGGGTAAGGTTTATGTCTAACGACAGACGCTAAAAGGCTGCTGCATGCGTGATAAATACATAAGATAGCCAGCCAGACCGATTCAAAAACTAAAGAAATGTTGACAGTTTTGGTTGACGGCTTCTAATACGTAATCTAAATTAAAAACGCAATATTAGAGTTGCATTCTCTTTTCACGTTGACTAGAAACAAAATTCATGGTTTTTATTAAAAAACAAGAGAAGCAAAACAAGAAACAAGAAATGAAACAATCCACCAATTCAATGAAAACTTCATTCACCATTTATAATCATTGAATCAAACCAGCCAAGCTTAATATCATTTGATACACGCGTGGGGCGAGTGGGGGGGATTTACACTAACGTGTTCAGATCGTTCGAAGTGAACAAACGAGGATTATGGTTCAATTTAAAATATCCCTGCTCCTCGCATATAAGATAGGGTCGAGCGATAGCTCCGGCTAACGGTCAAATTCGCGATAGAAAAAGACAAAAAAGAAATCCCATCTTAAATTGAAAATTATAAACATTTTTCTTTGTGACGCCATAAAAGAGGTCGACTTTGTAACAGATGAGCTCGAAAAGACAACAAAACGTCATGACTTTTTTTATGACGTCATGAAAAACGGTTGACTACGTGACGAATGATGCAAAAAACGCCCCGACGATGATTGAAAACTACAGCTTTTATGACGTCATGAAAATCGGTCGATTTTACGATGGATCGTCTCGAAGAAACGTCACAATTACGATTGAAAACGATACTATTTATGACGTCATAAAACAGTGGACTCTTACATTTAAACGAGATTAGTCATTTTTTGATGAGACTGCAGATGAAAATATATTTGTTATACAATAATCACTACCTGCATAAATTGGAAAACTCATTCCCAGTGTTATTTTCTCTACTTTCAGTCAAATGTTCAAAACCACAGCTTATTCGATACCCTCGAGTCAATTTGACCAATCTTTGATTGCGAATAACACATACTCTAAGTTGATGAACATGGTTCTCATGTGAATATCAACAGTAAAAACTTTCTACCGATATAACACGTACATACTCTGGGATATCAATTTTGGCTTAAGGGGCCACTTCTCAAAACCCACCATTTTGAATTTGGGGGCCCAAATTTTCGTTTTTCTAAGCCTCAAACAAGTGAATTCATGAAATAACTTGTATATAAACACGCCATCATAGTCAATGAGTGAAAAATGACTGCATAAATATATGAACACGTAAAAAAAATTCTATCAACGAATATGGTCAGAATAAATTCAATTTATGATATCACTGGTGTTTTTCAGTGGAAAACATCTGAAATAAAGTAAAGAAAAAAAAATCTCCATTCTCCAGAATCTAGATGTTATAAATAAACCTGTTAAAATGAGACACCCAGAAGTCAAAAATCTTGGAAAAGAAATAGAAAAAAGGCGTTTAGTAGTGTAATGATGCAAATTTCCAAGTAGACAAAACGGTATGGCCAGGGGCGCTAAATAACAAACACGTTCACAGAAACACACACACACACATATATATATATATATATATATATATATATGATTGTGTCATCCACAGACAGCTGTTTCGATGTATTACATCGAATCAGTGTGGCTATAGACTTCATCCCATCCAGTACCACGAGGCAGAATTGAAACCCTCACATCAGACAGCCGATACCTACCTCTGGACTACGGAAATGGGTGGTCAGTAAGGCTGAATTTAAGCCATATATTCATTTATGCAGAAACTCTGCATCCACGAGAGAGCTCTATTCCTGTGGAAAAGCATTGCATAAGCTTACAATGGATGAGTTATCTCACTTAAAGAGTGCTCAACCCTGAATAGAGGAGCATTAAGGGTGGAATCATTCACCCACTTCGATGGTTTGGGTTGTTCAAAGTGTTTAGAATAATATCTTCAAATTGACTGCTGATAGATTCATCATCGTTCTTTTAATGTCAGTCGTTGGACATAAACCTTCCCCAGGATTCGCCACAATTTATGGGCGTCGCAGAGCCAGTATTTTTTAAATTTTGTTTAGTTCATCTCTCCATCTTGTATTCTTTCGGCCTCGGTTTCGCATGTGATCTCTGGGGATTCATGTTGTGAGTTGTGATGTCCATCAGTTGTCTGCCATTCTCGCAACGTGACCAGCCCATTGCCATTTGAGTTTTCTAACAGATTTTATGATGTCTCGGAATCCTGTTTTCTTCCTTATATTAGTCACCAATTAAACGTGTTTTAAATGCATGATGCATTTATTGTAGTAGTACTAGCCATAACCACATGAATAAAAATCTTGGGAAGAAATTGGTACCTGACAAATAATACTCGTCAAACTCGTATAAAAAGTTAATCTTATCAAAAATCGCAAAGTTATCAATGCAGAACCATTTACGACTCTAAGAGGAATTGAAGAAAAAGCAGAGCAGTTATCAAATTTTCATCTAAAAGCAAGTGGACGTTTATTAATGTGATTTCATACAATTTATAAGGCTGTATGTTATATGGATGTACGGCTGTACGATTGTATTTATCCGTATTACGCTTTTCGACATATTTGCTTGATTACACAAGTATATGCTGTAAGTTCCTATATGAAATAATCAACGCTCCCTTCTTTAGGGTTTAGCACTGTTAAGTCAAGCACCCATCTACTACTGCTATATGCAATGCTCTTACAAGTCTGAAATAGAGCACTTTGGTAGAGTGGGAATTATGCGTAAGTAAATATACATTGCTTTGTTCGGTCCTACTGGCCGTCCAGTTCCGCGTTGGCCAGGGGTAAAATATCTGAAGCAAGGTTTCGACCCCTACCTTGTGGTATTGGATAGTCTATAGCCACACTGAAGAGTTGTAATACAACAAAACAGCTGCCTGTCGATGACAATTATCATATGTATTCGCGCACACACAGGACACGAATTCCTGTCACATGGAAAATCGAAAGGAACAAAACCTAACCATAGCAGATAGCATGGTGACAGGTATACGAAAGCTCATCCAATAGAATCCAGCCATCCACCGACAAACTCAAACACTGTTTCATCCCACCAACTAACAACATCGATGACTCCAGCACTGAGAGGTTTTCCCCTTTTTATAATGAAGGATCATTACCCGTGAAATGTGCATGAATGAATACCTTTTCACTCAACCTGTTTTTCTCAGTATCTATAAATATTTTAACCGTATAGAAGTAAGTAAAATACATTCGTATTTCAATCTGAAATTGATATTCGTATAATCTGTTTTTTTTTGCGGGCCTATTCCAGGGGGTTCCTCAAAATCTCTGGAAGCCTTGGTTATCACGCTGACCGGTTTTGTTTCGGGAATATGACCTCTGTGCCAAGGTTCACCAAGTCTGACAAAAATCTCAAGAGACACTCTAAAGACGAAGCTACTCGATGTAGAAAAGTCCCTTTGCCCCAGTTGTGCTTCGGCTCGGTTGGATCTTCGCAGGTCTTTCAAACGTAAGTTGTTCAGATGTATAGAGGAAGCGGCTTAATATAATCACAGAAATATGATCAAGCGATTATTATTATCAAAATCAGCCCGTCCAAAAAGTAATTCAAAGTGATCACAAAAGCAGCTTTTTTTCTATCTCAATTTACTTAGTACCAGTCGATTATTGATATCTAAGATGACCTAATCCCCAATGCTCACAATATGTTTCCTCTAATATTTCGTTTTCATTCCGCAAAAATCTTATGTTGTGCAAATTCTTTTTCGGCGACAAAAGTATATGTGCACTTTTGTATCCGATAGGAAGATCAATATTTTTTCAATAAAAACTCAGTAAGCTATCTACTGAATTTGAAATCTTGTGCACATATTAATTTATTTTGTGCACCGGTTGCAAGACATGTTTTTGTAGTCAGTGGGTGCAAAAAAATCTTATGTTGTGCAAATTCTTTTCCAGTGACTAAAGTATGTTTTCACTTTTGAATTCGACATCTTTCGTGCACATATTGATTTCTTTTATGCACTGGTTGCAAAACGTGTGTGTGCAGGTGTACCGCTTAGAGGGAACAATGATTATTCTATTTGCCAAGTGTATCACTTCCATCTAACTACAGTAGAAGAAATTTGTGTAAGTTTCCCCGGAAAGTATTCTAACCATCGACATTTATAAGATATATTTGTCAGCATAAAAGGCAGTGCAATGTCGAGTTTGTAGTTGTTTGGATCAGTGACTACTCGTACAAGACTGGGGATCAATGACTGAGACAAGACGTTATTCCTATTATGTATCATGGTTTTTGTGAGTATCTTCCGCGAATCAACAGAAAGGGTGAAAAAACAAACAAAAACAACAAAAAAAAAAAACCCGAGTATGATCGGCATTAGAGTTTTAAAAAATGATCCAAAGGGGAATAACGTCTTGCCTTAGTCGCTGAACCCTAATCTTCAATGAGTACTGATCAGTAGTTCACGTGAAAAATGAAAAATTACAAATCTTTAGTTTCTATAAATCATTTCCATCGACTTCCAGTCATTAAAATCATCTAAATTTAGATATTCATCTAAATTACCAACACTGAAGAGAAGTAAGGGATACTTCAAAGCCGTACTTTTGTACGACGAACGGAAAATTATTTCACATGACAATTATGGCAGGCTGCTTTACACACCAGGAAGTCCGACCCCTTCCAGATATGCACCCTTGGAAAAAGTACTGTCATTGTTTATTCAACAAATGATTTTTGACAGCTCAAATAGAAACCGTTAATCAAAATGGTCAACACAGGTTTCTTCAGTTTTCAAGTTGGTCTGGCTGGCTGGTTAGCTATGTATATTACGTGCATATACATACTTACATAGCCAGCCAGACAGGCTGTGGTTGTCAATTTAGAAGTGATTTTGCTATTTTTTGCTTCTCAAAGTCTTTCAAATTCGAAAAAAAATTCTCAAGAGGTAATATTGGTCTTTAAAGCATGGAATAAAGATTTAAATCTATATATTTTCAAAACCAGACTCACAAATTCGTAAAATCGAAAAAGATCCCAAAAAACAAACACCTAAATTTGAAACTCAGTCTGGCCAACTTAAAAACTGAAGAAACCTATATTGACATTTTTAGTCTTGGTCAGCACTTTCTCACAAACCTCCTTCATTGAGTGATATATTTACTGCCCTTTTAGTGTTTTGAAAAGAAAAGAAAAAATGCAAGTTTCAATCATATATCTCAAGAAAATATTCCCCACCGGAACATTGTGCTTTGAGCAAACAATTGTGTAGGCGAGCAATTTTAGAAACGGTCAACTAAAACTTTCATCAACTTCGGTTTCTCCAGTTTTGAAGTGGGTCAGGTTGGCTGGCTGGCTGACTATCAATGTGTCGCACGTGCAGGCTGCACTAATTGAGCAAGCGGGCTGCAAATTTAAACATATACTCCCTATCATGTCTTTTAAAGAAATCCCTCCACCTCATAAATTTGCAATGTAAGTTTATACTAAATCTGTCTCTTTGCTTATGTCTAGTAAAGTTGATGCTTTTTGAAAAATTGAACTTAAGTGATCACACAAGAAAAAAAAAATTGGCAAGAGGAGTGACTTAATAATTGGTCACTACTTTTCCAAATCAATCACCCCTAACAAAGCATCCCAGTCGTTGGTTATGTGACGGTTTCTATAGAGTGACTAACCAGAGCTGTTTTTCCGTTCTTTTCAATTTTGTGCACATGAAACAAAAAAGGTCATTAGGAAGTGGTTTATTTGCAATGTTAGCAAACACTGGAATGGATTAAAGAGATTCGAAAGGGAAGTCGGTTGGGGAAAGGACGTTGGATTTTGAAGGAACTCCATTAGGGATGAAAGTAATGAAATGGAAATGATATTGCTTGATATTTACGATTTCATGGCCTTGAGGGTGGGAGGGGGGATAGTGTGTGTGTGTATGTATGTGATACACATGCACATAATGATAAACTCACTCGGAGGGACACGGATACACACAGGCATTATATATATATATATATATATATATATATATATATATATATATATATATATATATCTATACACGAGAAATCGTGACACAGGTGCGCACGCAAGTTAGAGAAAGACACAAAGACAGAGGGAGAGATCGAGAGGGGTTACTGATCAGGCACAGTGAGAAGGTGCACACAATAATAGACAGGGAGACACAGGGAGAGGTCAAATGAAAAAAAATCTAATGTGATCGGAAAGCACAGGATCAAGTGACAAAAGAAATAAATGTGATGACGTTGAGGCAAGAGAAAAACAAGGTCAATAATAATAATGAAGTTTTACAAGAGGAAGGAATAGAAAGAAAAAAACGCACCCAAGATAGATCTGGTGTGTAAACCCCACCCCAAAAAAACCCAAACCGTTACGTGGCTAGCGTCTTTTGGCCACATGCCATTTTTAGAGCGATCAATTAAAGTGATCAGTTAATGTTACTTCTCTCACCTTTTGTTGAGCAGTGATCATTCAAAAGTCTGAATTTTAAGATAAAAAAAACACAAAACAAGCAAAAATGCTGTCTAACACAAAGGCGCCAATTTAGCATTAACTTACATCGTAATTAAAACCTCCACCAACAACGTATTTGGGGGCTTGATAATGTTATCCCCACGAACATAAAGAGTAAATATTTAAATTTTCAGCCTCATTGGGGAATAGAGTGCCACAAACAGCGAAGTCTCAGAAGATTGACCCTAAAGTCTACTCAACTGCATGTATAAACATTGTACAGAGGTACTCACCAATCGAATCACAAATTCGTTAGAAGCAGGGTCGGTCCTAGGATTCCTGGTGCCCCGGGCAAGCCGAACTTCGGTGCCCTTCAAAGTATGGTTTCATTTTATTTATATCTAACGGATATATAAACTATAGAGAGTGAGACAGACTCGGGATTAAAGTGTATGGAAGTTAGGTTTATTTATCTGAACAGTACTAGGGCATTTGCACCCTGGAGAATTGCGTCCAAGGCATACTTTTTAAGTTAAAAAAAATCGTAGATAACGAAATAAAAACTTCATTTTCCTTATGTTTCCGTTACAAAAATAGAAACGTAGTTCATATTTTCCGTATAAGTCAGCATTGATTACTTCCCTTTGAAAAATCGAAGTAGTTAAGTATCATGGAGTTCACGAAACTAAAGCAATTATTCAGTTATTTTCTTTGTTCATATAAACGTTCAATATCTTTTCAGTGTAATGAAAAGATTCAACACACAGCTTCTTTAAATCGAAGTGTTCTATCAATATAAAAAGAGTTGGGTAATTCCTCTTTATACGTAGCCAAATTTTGGTTCACTATAAAATGGCTATCCCGATAGTAAGTTATAAAGTTCCATGCACTCGCTTGCTCGATGTTAAAAACAGCGCACAACCATTTTTAACATCGAGTGAGCAAGAGAGTAGATTACCCAATATGATCAATATATCAACCGTCTATTTTTCTCTCATTAATTTCCCCACAAACTTACTCGCTCTGTTATGAATGTTTTTTTCCACATCGAGTGGGCGAAACTTAATTTACAATCGGGGTAGCCATTTTACAACCAATCGAAATTAGGCCACGTTCACTACCGTAAATGATTTGGTTCGAACAAGCTAAATCTGTCTTTCCTCGTTTAGACATATATGCTTGGTATGGAGGATATTTTAACAATTTAAGTTACGCTGATGATATTGCATTAATAGCAGAAACGGCTGATCTACAAAACATCTTGAGTGATCTAAATAGAGAAAGCCAAGAATAGGATTCGGGATAAACGAAGACAAAAATTATGTTAAAAAAAAAAAAAAGAGAAAAAAAAAAGACCATAAGAATAGAGGGTGAAGCCGTAGAGGAAGTTGACGTATACATTTACCTATTTTCTACAAAGCATTTGGTGTTAAGAGACGTACTGGAAAGCATATCACCGATATGCCTAAAACGTACCACATACAATCAATATATAATGCCAGCAATAATGGACGGGGGCAAAACCTGGAAACTTACAAAACCACTAAAAAGAAAAAAGGACAATGGAAAGAGCAATGTTAGGAATAATTCTTTGGGATAAAAAAACATCAATAGAGAGAGGACCAGGATGGACATACAGGTAATAAAGCAACAAAAATGGAGATGGACAGGACACATACCAAGAAGGCAGGACAACGGATGGAGAGAGGGCTAACTGATTGGTGCCCATGGGGCAGTAAGAGCAGTACGAAAAGACCAGACAAAATCGATTAGATTAGAGAAGACACTAGAGCAATTACGCTCATCATAGAAGGATGAGGGAAAGGCCCTAGTCCAGCAGTGGACTTATAATGGCTGATAAAGTATATATATATGAGAGAGCACTGAACTGCCTCGGGCAAATATAAGTGAATGAACCATTTTCAGTATTTACTAGAACTGTTTTCCGAGGTTGACCCCACCACATTACGCGACGGACAGTCGCCAGGTTTCCTTGAGAAGAGTAGAAAATAATTATCTCTGACGTGCACGGATTACTTTTAATCAACGACAGATTTTAGCACAGTGATATTCTATTTTAGAACGACCTCTTATATATATATATATATATATATATATATTAAAGAAACACAGAATAGCTACACTGTTATACTTTTGATGTCACTTCCTCAACCGGTTTCAAAGTTGTATATGTATATGATGTTCAACAAAACTATACAAAAGACAAAAAAGTACGAACAGATACCAATGGTAGCACTGTCTGACTGTGCCCCCCTGAGCATTCTTTTTAAATTATTTTCTGGGTTTATTTAGGTTATTTCTTTTCGTTTATTCAGATTATTTTTCAGTTCCATAGAACTCCTCTATCGATTCTCAAAATAACTTAGGTTAAACCCAGTTTTTCAACTTCAAGTTCTGACCAGTGTGTGGCTGGACAAAGTTTTAAATTTACCTTCACCCTAATCACTAAGCTGAGTGCACAAGGCAATTTGTTCAAATGAAGAGTTTTCTGCAATCTGCATGTGGGGCAGATATGCTTATCATTACACTATACGAACGGGTTAACATTGATAGGGTCCAGTGCGTGACATTTCCTCGAGGGACCAGAAATGAAATATGTTCATAAAATAATGATCTTTAATTCAACGTAAAGTCCCTTGGGGGTCAGAGGTTTATTTCTATGTAACTATCAATACTCAACTTGAAATGGAATGTATCAATCGAAAAAGAAATTCCCTTGCTTTTCTTAGACGCGAACTTATAGGTATGAAGTATGAGGTATGAGTTTGGACCAGAAAATCGACATCTGAGGAATTAAAATCTGGCAAAAATCAGCATATTATCCTATTTCAATAAAAATTTCTATACTCATTTATCAAGAACGGAGTCAAAAAAAATAGTTTTCGATTCAAGATTTCGGAATTTTTTTCTTTCATGATTCCCTACCTCACCTCTTATTGTGAGGATTTATTTAATTCATATATCACTATTTTCATTGATCTTCACATATCTAAAAGATAAATCCCTTGAGATATTAATAATGTCCACTTTTTTAACACAAGCACCCCGGAACTGCTTGAAATGGTTGTAATTGATAAGAATGAAGGACTTTTTCAGATCAAAAGCCTATCTAAAAATGCCGAGAAAGATGAATATCTTGCTCAATTTTCCTGTTTTTAATTAAGATTCACAGTTCTAACAAGGTAAACATAATATCTTCAGTTTTAATCGGTGAAATGTGCAATAATCAATGAAAGAAACAACGAATAGATAAATCATTAAATGGCAAGAATCATTGAAAACCTTTCCAGATATTTGGAATGAAAAATAGTTTTAAACAATCGTCCTTTGATAAATAAGTTCCGAAAGATTTATTAATATCGAGTAAATAGCCAATTTTCACCAGATTTTTAATTTCTTTTTCGGATGTCCATTGTGTCCGTATGATTCACACCTAAAAACTAATGATTGAAAAATTGACTAAAAAAAGAAAAAGAAAAAGAAATGTGACTCAATAGTCGTTCGTGTAAGACCATGTCCCATTGATGCTTTGTTAATATTTCCTTGAGGGTCCTTTAAATCTTGAGACTTTGTTTCAGATGAACCCTTTGCACGGCCTCAAGTACGGCCCTGATTTTGGAAAAGGCAAAAGTTATACGACAAAGGAACTACATCAAAGAACAAAAAAATTAGGTACTCACCAACATTGAAGATATTTTCCAATTACACAAGTTCCAACTTTAAATGTCTTGATCGTTACCAAGCTTTGCTTGGTACAGGACAAATATCAGGTGGGAGTGAAGTAGATGGTGTCACATTTCTCACCGATGTAGGAAAGACCTGCCTGCCTCGAAAATCAGCATTCAAATCCCCGCTGATGTTTTCTGTCGATAGTTACTGAACATAGCTGAGGCCAAGTAGATTATAATACGCCATTCCTTTTATTGAGAGAGGAGCTGCCAGCACTGCAAAACCCTCAAATATATTTTCGTGAGATTAATTCATTCACTCTATATATGGAGTAAACGGTTAAACATATGCTAATTCTTGAGTTTCTTTGGAAGAGTCCATGATTTTAGTAACTGGGTAGGTCCTTAGTTGGAGAAGTAGGCGGTAGCCTAACGGTTAATGACACGGAGAATGGAATCAGTAGACCGTGTTCAAATTGCACTGGGGACATTTTGCTTTAATTTCGCTCTCATGCTCTTGCGAAAAGTATGCATCGAGCTGTAGGTAAATGGTTGTGGAGTTAAAGCCCTTAAGCTATTTAAAGCAGTCTGTCGTAGGCGTCAGGCTAGCATCCTAGCCTCATTAAAACCCACAAATGTTACAAGCAATAATTGGTTATCCATGGATTGTTGAGAAATAGAGACAAAAGTATTGCTTCATGTATTGTATTTGTTTTGAAGGCCTTTGGTAAGAAAAACTGATAACACAGCTAGTTAGTAACTTATTCCCCTTACGCTGTCTACGGCATCCCTGTCCAGGCTCCACTTATCCCACTTTCTCCAGTCTCGGCTTGTGATATGTAAAATAGATGCTGCGACAAGCACTTGAATTGGCGTCACTCATTTCACCATTCTCGCCTACAGCAGCAGATATTTCCCGAGCAGTCACCAATCTAGGTACTGACCTGCCCCGACGTTGCTTAACTCCGGGGATCGTGCGAGAACCGGTGTGCTCAACACGATAGGAGAAGAGCATTAATAAAACGTAATATTTACTGGGGTGTTGTCCGTTCCAAAGTTGGAAGTTTTGGAAGGGTGGAACTCTACGGCGTATGGAGCAAACTGTCATGTGAAATAATAATAATGATAATAATAATAACATGAAAACCAGGGTAGTACCGGTCATAGTGGGCGCACTAGGAACTGTCCCCAAAACGCTGAGGGAGAGACTGGAGGAGATCGGGATTAGGGGGAGGATAGAGACCGTACAGACCACAGCACTACTGGGAACTGGACGGATACTGAGGAAGGTGCTAGAGATATAAGTACTGCAACGAATAGTAGCTCTGTCATGATATGCGAAAGAGGGAGGAGACGTTAGCTGAAGACCTGAGGAGACTTATTGTCACTCAGCCTTCAGCGATAACCACTGGGCAACCGGTGTGAAACTGTAAATCGTAGAATTACTGCGACCTATGAGTACTAGGAGAGGAGGGCTGGAGACTTGAGGAGACTTGCTGTCACTCAAACTCCAGCGGTTACCACCAGGCAACTGGTGTGAGATTCCAAATAATAATAACAACAACAACAACAGCAACAGCAACAACAACAACAACAATGAGTCCGGCAAAAAATAAAATGGCGCGACGAACTTGACGAACTAGACAAGTTCTGAAAGTACCGACTCTGCAACGCCCACGATAGAGAAAGCTGCTGCTGCTGATGATCAGGTCATGGTGTGGTGGTTAACAAGCCGGTCCCTCTGATCATTATTGCTGAGTAAGGAGTTCAATCCTCATTGGGCGTCGCATACTTTTGGCTTTATTTCCCAAATAGCTACGCTCAGTGAATATTCGTTTTTCAGAAACTAATGACGTTTGTCCAGTAACAAAAGTTGAAATGAAAGAAAACAGCGAGAAATTACAGGTTTGCTTGAATACTATTCGATGTGAAGAATGAAATAGGTGAAGCAGAACTTCGATTCCAAAATCTTTTAACCCTTTTCATACTCCTGGTTTTTGAGCAATAACAATTGACATTGGAGACTTATTGCAACGGCTGGAAATAACTGCTCTGCTTAGTCACTCAATAGAAAGCAACGTCAAGTGACCAACGTCTTTTGGCAGCAGGCCGTGTTAGGGATTATCAAGCAAAAATGTTACTTCTCACGCCTTTTGTTGTGTAGTAATCACTAAAAAGTCCGGATTTTCAAAAAAAACAAAAAACAAAACAAAAAAAAACAAACAAAAACAAACAAAAAACAAGCGTAAATGCTACCAGACTCAAACTAAGTGATCAATTTAGCATAAACTTATACTGCAAATTGACCCCCCAACCGAAAACCTATTTTACAAGGGAATTTAAAAATATCGTTTTTTTCTAGTCATATTAAGGGGTGAATGGTTATATTTTCAGCTCTTTAGCTCCATTGGTGCGTGACATACACACACACACACACACACACACACACACACACACACACATATATATATATATATATATATATATATATATATATATATATATATATATATATATATATATATCCAGTCAGAACAACTTAAAAACTGAAGAAACCTATGTTGACAGTTTTGGTTGGCAGTTTCTAATTAGTGTATGGAAGGTTCCATTTCGTAAGTCACTTTTGGTACGTGTTGAACAGGTCTCATAATGCCAATTTGTCTGGCCTTTCTTCATTTGTTCTGGAACTCATCTTCTTCTCCTTAATTGGCCAGAAACGCTTGACTTGCTTGTTAACATTATTCCTGTGGGTTCACTGACCGATGATTGAGTCTCTCTCTCTCTCTCTTTTGTTTCCTTAAGTGTCAAGTCATCAAAGGGTCGCTTCCTTCCTGAACGTTCGAGATCATTAAACTCAAACCAATTCAAGGTAACCTTTGAAACCAGCGCTGTACCGTGCGAACAGGAACCAATTCTTGTCCAAATGTTCGATTAATGTCTGGTACAGTTCCAGACGCTTCATCCTTAAGTCTGTATTCATAAAAGAAAATCATACAGAAGTCTCTGTTATTCACGCTAACGTAAGGGGCTGATAACTCCTACCTGTAAAGAAGAGGGCAATGATTAAATATGAGAACTTGTAAGTTAGCATCTGGTCTATAAAAAATGACTATTTATACACTATTTCAGCAGTCTTCAAACAATAGCTTGTCAGGAACCTTTTTCAATAATTGAATTTTCTAGGAAAACCCTTTAAAATCGACTTTGCCTTCTACAAGTATATCTTCACAATCCAGTAACAACTGGATTTAGGCCTTGTTCATGAAATTATCTGAATGTGTATGAACCCAAAAAGAAGATACACTCTTGAATAGAAAAGGTAGAACGAAGTTTACTGATGAAAAATAGACGTATGGACGTCTACTGACTGAGCAGGGTCCGTGTCACGTAAATAACCAAGATGTTTTTAAATTATAAAGGCAAAATGTAATTAATTTTTTTCTCACACGAAACGTACTGTTTGTGTTAAAGGAATACAATGAAGACGTGTTAAAGCTGCGAAAGAATCGTTTATGTAATTAAAAATGATGTAGTATATTGCAAAATGTCACTTTGTTTCGCAGAACCCCTGGAAAGGTCACACGGAACCCTGAGGCTCCCAGGAACACGGTTTGAATTTATTTGGCTTTCTTTGTTGACGAATGTCGAGGTAAGAAAACAAAACGTCATTACTTTCTGTACAACCTAATAACTTAATAGTAGCTATATTTATTTAAAAAAATAAAAATAAAAATGTGACACAAAGGTCAAAAGGGGGGATGGGGTATTGGGACTGGTCTTCTCTTCCCTAATTTTATCTTAGCTAGTCTCATGTACTGACCCAATCTCACTGTATTGTTCCATTCAACAAAACAACACATCTTTCCTGATTTCTCCCTTACTGCATTTACCACAATACCGAACTCTCTCTATGATGAACCTACTCTAAACCCATATTTACAATTTTTGTGTCTGGGGGGTGGGGGGATGAAAACATGGTGAATATTCACACTTAAAAAACAACCCCGATGAATGATATATATTTACAAAAAAGGAATTAGCATGTGACCCCCCAACAAAGGCCAAATATGGCAGAACAGCAAGTTAACCGAGCGAAAAGATGGATGTCAGCGGAAAAAAACAAAAAAAAATAAATAAAAAATAAAATAACTTTATTGTTGCTAGTCTCCCAAGCCATTAATGACGAGTCTTGAGTTCGATCCCATCTGTATCTGATTAATATGTTCTACATAATTACTTTTCGGAGCCTTTGTATGGATCTTTAGATCGTTACCTCGCAGTTAATTGGCTGTACAGAAAGTAATGACGTTTTGTTTTCCTACCTTGACACTCGTCAACAAACAAAGCTATCAACATGATACAATCAAACCGTGTCAAGGAAAGAAAAAAAAACGTCATTACTTTCTGTACAGCCTATAAATTGCGAGGTAGTCTCACATGAGTCATGGGTTCGATCCCACCTCCGTGCTGCATACATTTAGACAAAAACTAAGCTAGGTTTAGTACTTATCTATCTACTGCCGGCAATCTTTGCTATAACCAATCAGGCACAGCCATTTAAAAAAAAAGAGGCTATTTTTGATGGCTAAAAGTGGTTAGCTCACCATTAATCAAACAACGGTTTTATTTTCATTATTTTTTTCAAGTGAATACGTCGCTCAATTTGGTCCAACTGACCGTCCAGTTCTGCGTAGGGCGGAGGTACAATGTCTGCTTCTGGGTATTCGCGGTACTGGATGGGATATTAAATAGTCTATAGCCAAACTGGAGAGTTTCAATACAACGAAATAGCAGTCTTTGGATCATGCAATTATTAATTATCATACATAGTCTGATCAATACGTGTTACATTAATACTTTTTGGAGCCTTTGTATGAGTTTTAACAGCGTTACTTGGAAATGAAATCCATCCAGATAGCCAGAAATTAAATATACCCAATTTTAGCCATTTTAAATAATTCAGCCACTTTCAGCCATTCAGAATAGCTGATTCGAAAATGACCGTCCCTGATACGTTATTGCAAAGATTGCCATATTGTCTTGTAGGGCACCTCGTCGTGAGATAATGGTTAGAGACCCTCTCCAGCAAATCATAACCACCGAAGAGTTAGTTCAATCTCTCACAGAATGATCCATAATTGTGGCCCAGTGCTAAAACTAAGTAAGATTAGTAAATAACTGAAGCCTGGCTCCAAACCCACGAATGGGGTTTCAAAACATCCATATCTTTTAAATTTTAATGATTTTTTTCCAATTGTTTTCAACGAAAAAAAAATACAGAAGAAGAATTTAATTAACCTATGCACGGGAAATTGTTCCTTTCAATGCCGAAAGCTTTAAACTTTAGGAATTCTTGCTCTTTCTATAATATTCTGCAAAACATTTCGAAGGATATCTATTCCCCCGCACGGGTATACGGTTTATAGTATTTTGGGTTGAACGTGGTCTCCCTATTCGTGGGTGATCACTAACGGAGCCCAATTCTCGAAAATACGCCATCAACAACTATTAATCATGGACTCCGATGACGGTATTCACACCTTCGAATAACGAGAATATGTCCCTTGAGTTAACGTTAAAGGTGCTCAGAGTGAAATTCTTCTATTTTAGTCCGTTGTTCAGGTGTTCACTTCTCCAAGATGAATTCCCAAAGGTTCCTTTGTATATTTTAGAAGAGGGGAAAAATAGTAAAGGTTATAATTGTTTCAAATCCCTTTATTTAGTTTCTCAGTCGTGTACTTTTCCATGATGAATTCCCAAGGGTTCTTTTACATATCTGAGATGAGAAAAACCATAAAAGTATTAAAATAGAACAAAATTAAGATTATTTTAAATCCGTTTTCATGGAACCTAACCAAGAGACAGATCTGCAAATTGAGAAGCATGCAACGTGCACATGAGAGAATTATGCCGGGCCTCACATTGAGAGACCACAAGACAGCACAGTACATCCGAGAAAAGACAAGAGTCATGGACATCATAGAATCCGTTAAAAAGCTCAAATGGCAATGGGCTGGCCATGTTGCATGAATGGTGGACAACCAATGGACATCGTGACTTACGACATCTATCCCCCGAGATCACATGTGCAACCGAGGCCGACAGAATATTAGATAGAGAGACGAGCTAGACAAATTCAGAAAGTACTGGCTCAGCGACGCCCATGATAGAGAAGCGTGGCGAATCCTAGGGAAGGTCTATGTCCAACGACGGACGTTAAAAGACTGATGATGATTATGATGATATTTATTCTCTCATAACGTTAAACAAAATATCCACTGAAAACAATGTGACACAACATCAGATAATTTTTATACATTGAATTATTTGGACTCATCATTTAGGTTGTTATAATCTCAACGTTTCAGTCGTTGTACCCTCCTGTCTTGTTCTGTCATAATTGCTAACCTTTGAAACCGAACCCTTCACCCAGTCCACGAGAGTAGATTGTTCTTATTCCGTTGTCTATGTCAGAGGATATCTCGTGTCAAATTAATTTTTCCCGCTTTATTATTTTTGCGATGTCGCTTGTCTGCCTCTTCCATTGAACAAGAGTATATGTTGTTTTTTTTGCACTGCCCGACCGATGATTTGAACTAACGACCGCTGTGAAGGATACACAGCCAAGTGGATAAAAGATTCAGTGGAGTGTATTCAGTAATCTGCTTGGCGGTAGTGAGTTCAATTCCTAGGTTGGGTATTGGGAAAAGAACTCTGGTTCGCAAAATTGACCTACTGCGCGGCTAGGTTTCAAGAGTCAACACTATTCTGAGCCAGTCTGTTACTCACTGTGGTCCTATATTGACCGATTTGTTTCCTGCAACTTTTTTTTCTGGTATTTGCATACACGTTCGACGATTTCTACGAAGGATGATAGAAAAGAATAAAGTACACACATGGAGTTTTGTTTCCTTTTGGGGAAATTTGTGCTGAAACTGTTGCAGTGCACCGAGAAGATATTAAGGGAGAAGCTTTAGGTAAAACACAAGTGTACGAGTTGTATTCAGGTATTGAAATATCACTGGAAGGCCCACCACGATCAGTCCAATCTTCTACAAGCCGAAATGAAGAAAATATTGATAAAGTTCGCCACGCAATGCAGATCGTCGTTGGACAATCGATGGGATGTCTGAAGTGACTGGTTGGTCTTGGAGATTATACCAGATAATTTAAAAGAAGATTTGGAAATGAAACACGTTTCCACAATTTAAAAAAACAAACAAACAACAAAACAAAAAATTAAATAAAAACAAGCCTAACTGCTGCAGGATCAAACTCGTACCTACCTCTGTTCCAACTGAAGATGACTAATTTTGTCATCTATGATAAATAAATTCATAACTATAAAAGATTTTTTTGTTCAGCTCTGTCTCCTCAAGTCTCCAGACCTCCTCTTCACACTCTCACAGTCCACAGCAGTGTTGTGGATTACAGTTTCACTCTAGTTCCCCTGGAGGTCACTGCTGGGGACTGAGTGGCAGCAAGTCTCCTCGAGTGTCCAGCCCACCTTGTCTATCATCCTTGCCTATCACAGCAGCGCTGTGATTTGTGCCACCTTCATCATGCCTTTTCCTTGGCAATTAGGCCATCACTGGGGGTTAAAGGTCTCATATTTCCAGCACTCTCCACTCCATTCATGCAGTCCCCAGTAGTGCCGTGGTCTGTAAGTCTCGATCCTTCCTCTTATCCCCAGTTCCTTCTATCTCATTTTCAGGGGCTTTGGTACGGTTCTGAGTACACCTACTATTATTGGTACCACCCTGAGTTTCATGCGCCACACCTTCTTCCGTACCCTTGCCAGGACCTGGTATTTACGTAGCTTTTCGTTCTCTTTCCTATTTACTCAGTGATCTGCAGGCACAGCCACGTCTATTATTTGGCAGGTTCTCCTCCTCTTGTCCACGATTACCAGGCTCAGTCTTCTTGCTTGGATAGGGTGGTCAGTTCGGATGTCAAAGTCCCAGAGTAGTTTGCAGCTTCCATTTTCCAGGGTTGTCTCCGGTTTGTGTTGGTACCACTTTTCTGCATGGTTGAATCCAATTCATTTTCTCAGTTCCCTGTGTACCACTGTTGCTACCCTATTATTATTATTATTATTATTATAATTATTATTATTATTATTATTATTATTATTATTATTATTATTATTATTATTATTATTATTATTTGGAATCTCACACCAGTTGCCTGGCGGTAACCGCTGGAATTTGAGTGACAGCAAGTCTCCTCAAGTCTCCAGCCCTCCTCCCCTAGTAATCATAGGTCGCAGTAATTCTGCGATTAACAGTTTCACACCGGTTGCCCAGTGGTTATCGCTGAAGGCTGAGTGACAATAAGTCTCCTCAGGTCTTCAGCTAACGTCTCCTCTCTTTCGCATATCATGACAGAGCTACAATTCGTTGCAGTACTTATATCTCTAGCACCTTCCTCAGTATCCGTGCAGTTTCCAGTAGTGCTGTGGTCTGTACGGTCTCTATCCTCCCCCTAATCCCGATCTCCTCCAGTCTCTCCCTCAGCGTTTTGGGGACAGTTCCTAGTGCGCCCACTATGACCGGTACTACCCTGGTTTTCATGTTCCACATTTTTCTTAACTCCCTTGCTAGGTCCTGGTATTCTTCCCTTTTTTCACCCTCCTTTTTTAGTCTATGGTCTGCAGGTACAGCAACGTCTACTATTTGGCAGGCCTTCCTTTTTTTGTCTACTATTACTAAGTCCGGCCTTCTTGCCTGGATGAGGTGGTCAGTTTGGATGTCAAAGTCCCAGAGTAGTTTGTGGTTGTCATTCTCCAAGACTGCCTCTGGCTTGTGCTGATACCACTTTTCCACATGGTTGAATCCCATTTGTTTACTTAGTTCCCAGTGTATCATCGTTGCTACTCTATCGTGTCTATGCTTATACTCCTTCTGGGCGAGTTGACTACATTCACTAGTTATGTGGTTTACCGTCTCATCTCTTTCACCGCACATGCAGCATTTGCTGTTTGTCTGTGTTCTGTCGATTTTTGCTTTTATGTAGTTTGTCCTTATGCTTTTGTTTTGGGCTGCCATGATGAGCGATTCTGTTTCTCTCTTAAGGTTCCCCTTTCGTAACCACGTCCATGATTTCTCGTCTGCTATATCTTGTATCTGTCTTTTAAACTCGCCGTATAATTTTTTCCCTTCCCATCTTTCTTTTCTTGCTTGCTGTACTGTTCTATTGTTTTCTACTTTATTGTTTGTTGCACTATCTCTCGCGCTCTTTATGATTTCTTCACTATTTGTTTGCACATACCTTTCTAGGACTGTTTTAGCTCTCTGGACACAGTCTTCTATGCTGATGAGCCCCCTACCACCTTCTTTTCTCTTAACGTATAGTCTATCTGTATCATCCCTAGGGTGTAATGCTTTATGCATCGTCATAAGTTTCCTTGTTCGCCTATCCATTGATTGGAGCTCTTCCTTTGTCCATCCTAGGAATGGTCCTGTATACCTAACTACTGATACAGCCCAGGTGTTCATTCCTTTTATTAGATTTCTGCTGTTTAATTTGGTTTCTAATATTTTCCTTATCCTTCTAAGGTATCCCCTCTTTATTTTCTCCTTCATTTCTTCCCGTTTTATCGTGTCACATTCAAGGACATCTAGGTACTTGTATCGGTCTTGTGCAGTCAGTGCCCTAATCTTGCTGTTGTCCGGGAGTTCAATTCCCTCAGTCATTGAAAGCCTTCCTTTGTGCATCACCATGATAGCACATTTTTCTATTCCAAACTCCATTCCTATGTCCTCACTATATTCCCTTACTTCGTTGAACAGAGTTTCAAGCTCTCCCCTGTTTTTTGCGAACAATTTTATATTATTATTATTATTATTATTATTTGAAATCTTACACCAGTTGCCTGGTGGTTACCGCTGGAGGTTGAGTGACTGTAAGTCTACTCAGGTCTTCAGCCCACATCTCTTCTCTCCCTCGCCTAGCACTTTCCCTAGTGTCCGTGCGGTTCCTAGCAGTGCTGTGGTCTGTACAGTCTCAATTTATTATTATTATTATTATTGTAGTAGTAGTAGTAGTAGTAATAATAATAATAATAAGTAAAATTATTTATCACTACATTATTATAGGAAACTAAACCTTTTGTGCACACTTTTATTTCTTTTGTGCAATGGTTATAAAACGTGCATTCGGGCGCACAGGCGCACTGGGTGAAAGGAATCATGTTTTCAAGCAAACTGTCCTGTGCCAACTCGAGTTAGTTCAGCGAGTATTGACTTTTCTGCCTCATTACCCTATTGCAACCTGATAATTAGCAATGTGCAGATGTCTTCTGTCACGTTAAGAGACGCAAGAGACGTTGTAAAGTAAAAAGTTATTCATTCTCTAATGACGTGATAAAATGCTGAATTTAAAGAACAAAAAAAAGGAATAAAAAAATTCATTTGTGATTAACAAAACGCTATTTGTCAAGCTCATTGCAATGCAAATCTCTATTATATAAGTACATAAAATGAAATGTATATATCTATAGAATTCATATGTGCTGTCACGAGTGAACTGGTGAATATCTTGCCATCACAGTCAATAATTGAACAACCGTGGCGTCAAAATTTGAAGTCACGAAAAAAAAATTCCACCGTGGAATAAATATGGTCAGAATAAATTCTATTTATGACATCACTGGTGTTTCCCACTGGAGGACATTTAAAATAGAGTAAAAGCATAGTTTCTAGAGAATCTAGATATTATTAATAAAGATCCCCCGAGGAAAAAAGCTTTTATTCCAAATATTAAACTTTATACAATGGTTCTTGTGGAGAACAGGTGCCATTTTTCTAAGTCCGTAGACAAAGCAGTCTGGCCAGGAGCGCTGGAACAGACAAACACACGCACATATAAAAAAGGATCTTTGGTGGTTACAGTTGTTCACAAAACATGAACATGATTGTGATAGTTGGCCATTGTTAGTCCAAGTGGAAGAGTCCATTGTCTATTCTCGTGTATACGGAATCACGAAAGAACAATAATTCAGGTTTCCTTCACACCCACTTCCTCTATTCCCTTGTACATACCATCACCGCAAACTTCAACTACCAGGATCATTTTCTGAGTCTGTGAACGCTCAAAATATATTTACCTAATAAATTAATGGTAATTGCTTCTTCAATTTACGCCATTTCGACTCACGAATTGAAAAAAAAATGGATTGCAGGAGGAAATTTTCCGCTTCAATAATCTGAAGACAACCTCATATAAGATTGGCCCATTAACTGCGAAAAGTGATAGAGGATAAGTTATCCATTGCAAGATAAAAGCTCTTGTCCATCGCAAAATAATCCATTGCTTGTTATCTTTAACAAGATAAAAGCTTGGACTCAAATATAGAGTTGCCATCAATCACAATGAGACGGAGATTTTATCTATTGAGAAAGATGGCCAAGAGCAATAGTTATTCATGACAACATAACAAGAACCATAAGTTCAATGATAAGTCCACCTTTCTAATCCGTGATTTCCGATTTCAAAAAGAGTTTAAACGAAGTAGTAGTGGTAGCATCACTTGTTGCAGTAGAAGTAGCAGGAGGAGAAGGAAGAGGGGTGAGGATGGTTTACCTGGAAATCTGGTCATTAGAAAAAACAATTAGTAATTTCAAATTAGAGTAAGTGTACAACTTTTAATCAATAATTTGGAGTCTTAGTGTATGGTTATTTTATTTGATAAGTGGGCTTTAAATTAGTGCATGTATCATTTTAAGCAATAAATTTAACTGGAATTGGAAACTTTAGCTGATTTTAGCCATTTTTGAAGATAGTTTTGGCTATTGATAACAGACGATACTCGACAACACCGTATAAAACAAACTCTTGATACGTCATCTATTGATCAGAATAGATGTTCTTTTAATGACGTTGCACCTTTTCATGACATCTCACCTCTTATGACATAATAGCAGCTGGTGAATGAAACACTGAACATCTTTCTCCATTTTTTTTATTGTTTAACGTGACTGGGACCGATGGACAGACAGACCGACCGAAAAGCGTCTGATAGAGATGTGTGGACACATCTTGAAACATACGTCTATTGCAAGATAGAAGCCCTTGTCCATGACAAGATAATTCATTACAGACTATTCATTGCAAGTTATCCATTACAAGATGAAAGTCCTGACTCACAAATAGATCAGAGTCGCCATAAATCACAATAAAACAGAAATATTATTTAGTCAGTCATAGAACTGCAATGAAATTTCCGTCATTCGCTGTTAATAGGTTAATGTTGTTTCTTTGCTCTACGCCATATTGACTTCCGAAATGTTTTTTTTATATGAACGCTCTAATTTCGAACAGCGGCGAAAACATGAATCTACTTTCCGCCATATTAACCAACGGACAACCTCTTATCAATCACAATTCAATATTCTATCGGATATAAATACACGATCGCGCTTATAGTAATTAAATGGTTAGTGGAGTCGCGTATCGTCATACCGTCTTCCAGTCTCTTTGATATTGATTTACTCTTGGATTTTCATTTCGTTTAGGCATATAACGTCTATGTAAAGTTTTGTTCGTCTCCATCTAGGTTCATTTCTTGAACACAATGTTTCACCCGTTGTACCTCACGGCTTTCTACAGGCAATGAATGGGTGTATGTTTGACCTTTGAAACGGAGAGGGTCGCTCGTCCTGGTGATCGCTTGGAACGTGCACATTCCGTTATCTTATTTCGGGTGTGGTAGGTTTTCTCGTCCCAAACACCGTTGTTGGTCGTAATTGGCGTCAAAATCTGTTGTGGCGTGGACTTGGTGCCCATAGGTGGGCTTTTTTTAGGGAGTAAAAAACGTCTTCTTCGGACATGATAGCTTTGTAATGGCCACCATTTAAGTTTGAAAGAAAAGGCAGGTCATTAACCCAAGAAAAATTGTAATAAAAATGGTAAGAGGGGAATTAACCTTGTATGAGTCAATGTTTTTCTTGACTAATGTAGCGCAAAGAAGCTAATTTTCAAATAATTTCATTTATCAAACTTCTTAAATTTCAAACTATTTTTTGTAAGTTTAACGTCACATTTCTTTGTGTGAGATAATTTTCTGTATTTTTATAAAGTGTAAAGGTGACACTTTTTCCAAACAGAAATGATATTTTGTCTAGTTGGTATTTTCTTTTGGTAAGTTCTGCTCAAGTTGTTTTTTTTTTCGTATTTTACTGTTAAAATTGGCGTCGGATGTCTCTCATTCTGTTAATTTGGCGCTTTTGTCTTTGTCTGACCGATTTTTGGATTCACGATAACTCATTAGACAGATTATTGATAATTAGCCGGTTATTCGTCAACCAGAGGATACGATCTTGCCCAAACAATTCGAAAATATAAGAAGTAGGAAAAATTTTGACGATTCAACCATTTAAAAAAAAAAAATTCACCTCATAGTAATTAGCCATTATTATTCCCGAGTCGCAGCGTCCATTGTCTGTTCTCGTGTAGATAAACTCTCGCGAGAACAGGGGATTCATTTGTCACGTTTCTCTCTTCACGACTAGAAACCTTCAACTAAAACTGTCACAAAACCTGACATTATAGGTTTCTTCAATTTTCAAGATCATCTGGTGGGCTGTCTAGCTGGTTGGTTATATATATGTTCGTAGCACATGTACAGGCCGCACCAATGGAGCCAAAGGGCTAAACATTTAAACATTTACTCCTTGTGTCTAGAAAAAAAACTTTTTTTAAAAACCCAGGAGAGGTTCTAATGAGGTTTTAATTTGCAATGTAAGTCTTTGCTAAATTGGTCCCTTTGCGTCCTGCAGCACTAACCCATTTTTTTCAATTCAGATTTATTTCAATGATCACTACCAAATAAAAGGCGAGCAAAGTAACTTATTCATTGATCACTCATTGTTTCAATTTTTTAATTTATCACCCCAAACACAGTATGATGCCAAAAGACGTTAGTTCCTTGATAGTTTCTATTCAGTGATTAACCAGACATGCTGTTCTTTACTATTTATTGTTTCTTTGCTTTTTTATGTGTTCTTCCTTTCCGAGCATCTGTTCTCGTATATCACGTTTCAATATATCGGTATACAGTTTGTCCAAAAGTAGAAGGTTGCTATGAAAAAAAGCCTTATTAATTGGAATGGTAATAGACAATGAAGCAATCTATAACATTGTGTACAGTGACGGATACACATTTTGGGGATCTTGAACCTTGAACTGTTATGGGGACCCCTCAGCGACCAGCGACAATATAGCAACACCCGACAAGATCTGAAAGTTCTTGCTGCCCTAGCAAAGACCTTAACACCCCGAAAGTACAGGAGACTGCAGTTTAGGAGAGAGAGAGAGAGAGAGAGAGAGAGAGAGAGAGAGAGAGAGAGAGAGAGAGAGAGAGGGGGGGATGCACACTGTCTCTATAATGGTTCGCTGCAAGCTAAACGTGAATCTCGCTTTTCGCCTTTTTTTCGAAAGAGCAAAAATGTGGAGTGAAGCACCCCCCCCCCCAAAAAACGGTAGATACCGGTATAATATTCTGAATAAAACCAATCCTAATTGTCTATGCAAAAAAATTCTTTTATTGTTCGCTCAAGAGAAGTAAACATTGGGGGAAAAAAACTCGCCATCCCAGTCAATAATTGAACAATCGTAGCGTCAAAATTCAAGAGAATCTAAATTTAACAAGCTCGTCAAAATAAGGCCCCCAAAAGTAAAGACATTTTTTAGAAGGGAATACTGATACCAATTTTCAAGTAGACAAAACGGTATGGCCTGGAGTGCTACAACATACAAACACACACATATATATAAAAAGATAGAACTATTTGCCAACTTTAGTGGCTACGGTTGTTTGAATAGATATGACCATGCTTTTAGTAATTAGTCACTGTCAGTCTAAGTGGAGGAGTCCATGGTCTGTTCACGTGTAGAACAAACATATAAACGAACACATTTATGAAAAAAACGTAATAACCCTTCACCATCTTGGGTGGTTATGGTTGTTCAAGTTTCTTGGCGTTGAAAATGCATCTCAAATTATGTAGGGACCGCTCTCCTTGCAGAAAAGAAATCTGCAATTTTTCAGCTATTTCTTTTTTGCTCGAAATCATCCTGTACATTACACCCCGTAGATTTGAGGGCCTCTGAGAAATTTTATCAAGGGGTACAAAGTTTCTTTTGGTCAACCTTGAAAGTATTTAAAATTCTATCCGTAAGAATGTATGTGACTTATATTGGTCAATAGATTGTTTTGCTTTAGTCAAAACACACACAGGCACGCCCACGCAGACATGCACATACACACGCACACGTATATAATCATTTGATTTACTCCAGTCAAAACGCACACACACATGCACACGCACACATATTATTGTCTGTTTTGCTTTAGTCAAAACATACACGCGTGCTCACACATATATAATCGTTTGTTTTGCTTTACTCAAAACACACACATACACACATACACACATGTAATCGTTTGTTTTACTCAAGTCAGCTCACACACACACACACACACACACACACAAAGACGCATACACACACACACTTTATTTTTCAACCTTTTTTTCCTTTAATCTGTCGTGGAAAATCTATTACTTATTCCATACCAGAACTAGGGTTGGGTGGTGGTTAGACGAGGGAAAATATATATGCAAAATAACAAAAAAAAAAAAACAAAAACAGAAAAGAATACGGTATTGTAGGAATAAATAGAAACATTATGCAAAGAGGGGAGAGAGAGTGAGAGAGAGAGAAAGAGAGAGAGGACGAAAAAAGTCGTGTCTGGCTCGCTTGGAAACAAAGAAAAATGACGCCAAAGGGTAGAAAGTAAGCTAGAAGGGAGTGGGTTTATCATTGGCTTTAAACGAGCTGGCAGCGAGAGCATATTTGGACTTATACTAAGTTAAAACAATAAGTAGACAAGTTTCACCAAGATGTGTAACCCGAACTCGGGATCCAATCTATGCAGACTGCTACTGTGCAGAATACTACAGACTACTACAGCCAGCTTGGTCATTTGCTCCACAGAGTGTCAACGTACTATGGTTAAATACTATCGGGACACTCACACAAAAGCAGCGCCACAGGCCCATAGCAAGCTCGGGCATCTACTGGAAGGAGGAAAATCCTGTGAGGCCAACAATGAAGGAGACTCGACCCTATCTGTGGCACCTCGGTAGACCATAGAATGAAATCCCTTGGTTCAATGGGTGGAGTCGATCGTGTGCACTTCACCTTAAAACTTCATTATGCTGGCCGAAGAGATATTCTGCGTGTGAGCCTAGCCATCTAAGCTCCTGTACTATTAATGTAGGTCTTCAGACGGGAAAATATATTGATTTGATATTTCAATATGATATCAATTATTTCTCTTTCACTTTGAATATATATATATATGTACAAGCAAGGGAAGTCAACAGCTCACACAGAAAAATAGAGGGTAAGATATTGAATATAAATCCATAGATATTTTTATACCCCATTCTTTTCATTTGAATTCATAATAAGGTCATCTGACGGAATCTATGTTTCATTTGAATATATATATATATATATATATATATATATATATATATATATATATATATATATATATATATATATGTACAAGCAAGGGAAGTCAACAGCTTACACAGAAAAATAGAGGGTAAGATATTGAATATAATTACATAGATATTTTTATACCTCAATCCTTTCATTTGAATTCATAACGAGGTCATCTGAATGAATCTGATTCATCATGGCTTTTTATGGTTGCTTCGTTAAGGCCTAAAATTAGAGGGGAACTACAACCCAAACTTTGACGCTCTTCTGTCAAAAAGGCGCAAAAATCACCAAAGAGCGTTATAATAATGTCTTCATCATAGCCACGGTCTGTCTGGAAATGAAGTGGCGTGTAGTTGCTTATTACAATCTATATACCTCAGTCTGTTCATATCTATTTATCTATCTGTCAGTCTATCTATCTATCTATCTATCTATCTATCTATCTATCTATCTATCAATCACAGTCTTTTCACATCTTTCTTTCTATCTATCTATCTATCTATCAGTCTCTTCACATCTTTCAATCTATCTATCTCAATCTGTTGATATTTATCTCAGTCTGTTCATATCTATTTATCTACCTATCTATCACCGCCTATTTACATCTATCTATCAGTCCTCTTCGTATCTATCTATCTATCTATCCCAGTCTGTTCATTTCTATCTATCTATCTTCCTTGTTCATATCTATCCGTCTACGCATCTATCTATCTCAGTGTTCTTATCTATCTATCTATCTATCTATCTATCTATCTATCTATCTCAGTCTGTTCATATTTATCTCAGTCTGTTCAAATCAATATTTGTTCATATTAATGTCAGTCTGTTTATTATCACTCTCACTCTCTCTCATCCTCTCTCTCTCTCTTTATGAATCTATTCAGATAAATAAATAGGTATGAACAGATGGGCTTGAACCCATAAAAGTATCTTTGTTCGAACCAAAATAAACAGACAGACTGACATTCAGACGGATAATGGTATCAATAGCTAGAAAAATGGATAATGTTTATAGATACGAACAGACTGATGTACATAGAGAGACAGAGAGAGAAACCAAAAGGTGTTTATTCATGTAGATCCACTCCTTGTAGAGCTTAGAGTCGCAATAACTCTTCTGCAGTTTCAGTAGCTAGTACGTTTTACGGGATATGTTGATAGCCCAACACCCAAATCCTTTCCATATTTAGGACAACCTATAACGACCGTCGAGCTGTGTTTTTTCTCCTGCTAGAGTAACTGTTTCTCTGGTGGACTGCTTTAACTGCTCAGCTATTCATCCATTGGTGGGGAGAAGTATATATATTGCTTTAGTTTCAGTTACTCATTTAAACAGATCTATGTATGATTTCGTTTGTTAAAAAAAGACAACGCTTTAAATATAGATATGAAATTATAATGAAAAATATTAATAATTACTCTTTAAATACCACTATCACCTTTTCTTGATAATGACCGATGATGGTCGAAAGATCTCGAGCCACCAACTTTGGAATGTTTTTGAAAAAAATTCTGATGACTTCAATAAAAGGTTTGTACACAAATTAGAAAGATTAACCCAAAATTAAGATAGACAGAGTTTGTCTCTTAATTTTGTCAATCAATGTTTAAGGATAGCATGAGCTACAAATAGATTTATTGATTTTATACTGAAAGTTGTTTGTTTAGCTGTAAGAATGGCCAATCATGCGGTGAAATTAATAAGATTCTTAGACAATTTGATAAAGCCATGGCTAGACATCTTGATCCCTTTTAAACTTATCAGCTTGACCATAATTAAATAATAACGAAAATTAAAGAAAATGTTAACGAAAGTATAAAAATAGAATAAATAAATAATGTATATTAAATCAAATAAATAGATTTGTATTAATGTTAGGGAAATTAAGTAACCAAGAGAGATGGATTTAGTTATTGTCAGTGTCAGTGTGAAAGATCATTGTCTTGACTAGAACCAGGGAAAGGGGAAAACATTTAGATTTGGTTCATTTGTCTGACGGATAAGTAGTTGGACAGGGTTAGGAATTGAACAAGTAATGCCAAGTAACAAATTGTTTAAGTCTAGTTATGATATAGCCCTTTGGGGTCTTACTACCGGCTAGGGTGTGGTTTTGTTTCGTCTCAATTATGAATATAAGACTGGTTTATTTGATAATTTAAACATTAATTTGGCGATGTTTTGTTTTTGAAATCCCCGAAACTGTTACATGATAACCAACTGATGATCCCATCGAGAAAAACAACAAAGAGTCAGCAAAAAACATAAAAAAAAAAACCGAAAACATTACATGAGGAGATCTTGGGAAAGAAGTAACTAAAATGGCCATAAACACCCTTCTGTAACAAGTTTAAAAAATATTCTTAGTGATTAAAACTGCACAGCTTTCTAGACTATATATATATATATATATATATATATATATATATATATATATATATATATATATATATGTGTGTGTGTGTGTGTGTGTGTGTGTTTGTGTGAGTGCGTATGAGTCAGCAGTGGTAGCCATTTCAGGTCCACTGCTAGACTAAACCCGCCCCTATTCTTAGGAAGGTAGTGACCAATTGAGCTCAACCATTGACACAGGTGGACGGGTTTTGAATTCAGAGTTCTTCTTCTCCTAGACTGGTTGTCTCCAGCGGCTGGAGAACCCAATAATTCTTGATATTTTACCCATATCTTGGGTAAAAAGTGATGGATCCATGCCTTTCCAAAGTGCATTAGTGCGAAGTGAACGTAGAGACAGAGCTTGAACTTGGTTCGCCGATTCCATTTCCTGCACCCTCAATTTTTACGCCACTCCCATCTCTCTTTCTGTCCATCTTTTTGTCAGTCTGTCTGTTTCTTTCTGTCTGTCTGTCGGTGTGTGTGTAAGAGTTATCATTCCGTCAGTCTGTCTCCATGTCACGCTATGGTAAACGCCTAAACATTTTCGTATGCATCTCCAATGGACCTAGGGGTAGGTTTTAAAGTTAAAAGTTTTAAGAAAAATAATTTTTAGTGATTTTGGAAGGGATTGATATTTACAATGTAACTATATTGCTAAACAGGGCACTCACTTTCTTTTCAATATATATATATATATATATATGGAGTAAAACGTGAAGAGAAAGTTTTTGTTCCTCTTCATGATATCAAACGTGATGGGAATCTTTTCCCCTTCAAGGTGTCAAAAATGAAGGGAGAATCTTATCTCGTTTTAGAGGTCAAAGTAAAGGGGGAATTTTTTCCCTTCATGGGATCAAATGTGAAGGTAAAGCCTTTTCCCATCTTATGGGTCAAAGTGAAAGGAATGTTTTCCTTTCATGGGATCAAAGGTAAACCCTTTTCCCATTTTAGTGGTCAAAGTGAAGGGAAACTTTTTCGTATAACCAATGCATCCACCCAATAGTCACTTATGGAGCTGAAACATGGAACTTAACCAAGAGACAGACCCGTAAGCTGAGAACCATGCAACGTGCACATGAAAGAATAATGCTGGGCCTCACATGGAGAGACCACAAAACAGCACAGTACATCTGGGAAAAGACAAGAGTTAGAGACATCATAGAATCCATAAAAAATCTCAAATGGCGGTGGGCTGGCCATGTTGCAAGAATGGCTGACAATCGATGGACATCACGACTCACAACATGGATTCCCCGAGAGCACATGCGCAGCCGAGGCCGGCAAAATGTTAGATGGAGAGACGATAGACAAGTTCAGGAAGTACTGGCTCCGTGACGCCCATGATAGAGAAGTGTGGCAAATCCTGGGGAAGGTCTATGTCCAACGACGGACGCTAAAAGACTGATGATGATGATGATGATGATAGCAAGAAAGAGAAATTGGGAGAGTCAGGGGTCTTCTTTTGTCCTTTTTGTGACCGTGTAATCTAGTACCTGTGTATTTTGTATCCAGTATTGAAGTAACGACCCGGAGATTGGAATCGGTGACCCGAGTACAAACTTGGGACTCTTTACGTTCGCTTTGCACTAACGTTAATTGGAAAGGCAAGAATTCATCTTTTCTTTCCCCTCACCCCGGCCATCGGTAAAACAGTAGAGCAGATTGGACTCTGTAACCTTAAGGGGGAGAAAAAATCTGATTCCGATCCACGGAAGTGGAGTTCCCTTACGGCGGCTGGTTCGAAATTTGACGTCCTTCTGGAAGCTCCTACAGCTAAACTGATGCCAGACGTATTGCTCTCTGTTTTTCTCTGGAATATATCAGCAAGGCCGAGAGGCTCCTGACGACTGGGAACCCCAGGATCTCCATTCGCCCCGGAGAGAATGTTCCGTTGTTGGTAGAGAAAGAACGGAGGCCAATAATTGTAGCCAGCAGACGATAACATTACTCGACCTTGGGGTTGTTTACAAAGAGAGACGCTGTTCAGCATTCATCTCCACGCACTAGGAATTGATATTCTCTCACAACATTAGTTATTGATTTTTATCATTTTGTTGTCGCAACGTATTAAATACAATCATATACCTCAACGAATAGACTGAGCAAGATATTCAAAGATAATGTTAGAAACGAAGAAAAGGGCGTTGAACCGCTGGTGAATGCTGGATATTTTCGTCACAAATGAAAATAAGAAAAAGGACAGACTCTGTTCGAAATTTGCGACGCTGTTCATACGATTTTCACATCTACATTTGTCAATATTTGTTTCTGAAATAAAACTATTTTCTTTTCAAACGATTTTTCAAGTTAATCAAAATAAAAATCGAAATAAATATAGAAAATAATTGTATAATAAAATGAAACGAAAAATATCGAAAATGCAATATAATTCATGGGAAAATTAAAAAGTAAATAAATATATATATCTGAAGTGTGCACATTATTTATGAACACTGTAGAGTCTAATTTCTTTTTTTCTCTCCCTTCCTTTCACTCCCTCTCCTTTTGTCTCTCTATTTTTTTCTCCCTTCCTTTCACTCCCTCTCCTTTTGTCTCTCTATCTTTTTTCTCTCCCTTCCTTTCACTCCCTCTCCTTTTGTCTCTCTATCTTTTTCTCTTTCCCTTCCTTTCACTCCCTCTCCTTTTGTCTCTCTATCTTTTTTCTCTCCCTTCCTTTCACTCCCTCTCCTTTTCTCTCCATCTTTTTTCTCTCCCTTCCTATCACTCCCTCTCCTTTTGTCTCTCTTTCTTTTTTCTCTCCCTTCCTTTCACTCCCCCTCCTTTTGTCTCTCTATTTTTTTCTCTCCCTTCCTTTCACTCCCTCTCCTTTTGTCTCTCTATCTTTTTTCTTTCCCTTCCTTTCACTCCCTCTCCTTTTGTCTCTCTATCTTTTTTCTCTCCCTTCCTTTCACCCCCTCTCCTTTTGCCTCTCTATTTTTTTTCTTCCCCTTCCTTTCATTCCCTCTCCTTTTGTCTCTCTATCTTTTTTCCTTCACTTTTTTAATTACTTTCTCTCTTTCTTGTTCTTCATATTTTTATTTTTAGAATTGATTAAAAAAAGAATTATGCAACGTAAAAAAGAGGAAAATATTCTCCCTTCGCCCATTCTCTATATTCTTTCTTATGAGTGCTATCAAACGATTCAAATTTGGTCTGAAAGAAAAACGTTTTGGCTTCTTAGATCTGTAGACTTTCGACGCATTCAAAAAGAAGTAACCGAGGTATAGTTTTATCGGTTCCATGAGAAAAGCCCAGAAGATAAAAGCCTACATGAAAATTCCCCACAGAATACATGCGCACCTGAGAAAAGTCTACGCAGAAAAAAAGCCACGCTGAAAAAAAAGCTGACACAAAAAAGCTTACACATAAGAGAGCTCACAAATAAATTGAAAAAGTTAAATAAAATAAATAAATGTAGCCTCACACTTTGAGCAATCTTTAAAAAAAAAAGTTTAGTTGGATCAATGGTAGAATTAAAAATGACCTCCCTTGCTCTGCATCAGCCCAAGACGACTTTGATTCTTACAAGACCATTCTCCCTGTTCCCATTTTTATTGGAATATTAGCACAAGTGACCTGCCCCTGTTTTCAAACATGAACAATAATGCAAATGGCCGCATATACTACAAACCATGTCTGAAAAAGTTGTTTTTGGCCCCCCAAGCTCCCCCCAAATCCCCCTTCATGGCATCAACACCAGACAACCACGGATCTTAGACAAACAAGTGTAGAAATAAAAAAAAATCGATCACTCTATATAATAGACTATAGAATGTGTACGTTCCCAAACGATCGTTGAGCTGGGCTCCCTCCCTCCCTGTTTCGATTGTCAAGAAAGCGCCCATTCGTCGCCTGAAGATGACCGAGGGTGTAACGACCGAAACGTTGTGTTCAAAAAATGAACCAAGACGAGGAAAAGTGTCTGAAAAAAAAACTTTACGTTATGATATCCTATCATCTAAAATATTCAGACAAATACTTACGTTGAGTTTAGTTGAGAAATAAGAAAAGCCCAAAATTAAGATACTTGAATTATTAAGAATAAATTATCTAATGAAATAGATTTAGGCTCCTCCTGCTGATCCATACATAAATAAGCCTGCCATTTTTAACGGTTACTATACTAGTTATTCATATAATGAGGAGAGAAGAATAGAAGAATTCAACTGTCACTGGGTGCAGAGAAGACAAGGAACAGAGATAAGCAGCGGATAAACTATTTGAAGGGTCTGAGCTGGTGGAAGGCAAGAAAAATACCGGAAGTCAAAGAAAAATGGGAGTTGCAAGAATAGAACGAGAATTAGAAGCGTCTCTTTATTTGCTCTCCCACCAGAGCAAAATACTAAACAAAGTCAAGGCTTTACATGGGCAAAAAGAAGACACACATCAAAATAGCTCCAGCCGACGTGTCTTTGTTTGCTAAGCAATCGCAGTCACGAAAGCGTCAGTAACGAGCCTGACCTGTCCCTTTAAGTGCCATGGGACAGTGCTGCCCTGGGGCAACGGATCCCCTGCAGCTGGGCTGAGTAATAGTGAGAGAGCCCAAGAATGAATCAAAAGGCTCCCAATGCGCAGCCTCAGTTTAACCTCATTGGCTAATGCATTGCACCAGTGCACTCGGTCTTTGACACATACAATCTCTGGCCTATTCGACAGGCGTCTCAGGCTCTGCCGGGGAACAGATACTACACTTTGATCCATACCGAAGAGGCCAGAAAAAATGGGGGCCCTATCTATTTACTCTCCAACCAGAGCAAAATGTGACACAAGGTCGAGGCTTTATGTGGGGCAAAAAGGAGACACCCATCTAAAAATGGCTCCAGCCGACGCAGCTTTGGTTTGCTGAGCAACCAAAGCAACTGCCGTTATGAAAGCATCAAGACGAGCCCTGTTCCGTTAAGTGCAATGGAACAGTGCTGCCCTTGGGCACTGTATCCCCTGCGGCTAGGCTGAGTAATTGAAAAGGAACCCACAGGCTCTCAATGCGCGTAGCAATGCGTAGCTGCAGCAAAACCTCATTGGCTAACACCAGCGCACTCGGTCTTTGACACACACCCTCTCCGGCCCATTTGGCAGGCAAATGTCAGTACCAGCGCCTCGGGCTGTGCCGGGGAACAGATACAACACTTTAATCCATACCGGAAAGGCCAGAAAAATTAGGGACTGAGAATAGGAAGCAGCCAAGAGCCATAAGTGCCCACATCCTGTAGGCACATGGCAAAAAAAGAAGAATAGTATCAAATTCAATCATTTACCACTTCTGACTTCGTTGGCCGAGGTTTATATATCTAATCACGTTTGTCTGCTCCCACAATATCTCCAAAGGTTCTCGATGAATTTCAATTACATTTTGCGAAACGTTGGGCGATGGGCTAAGGGGGAATTGATTACATTTTGGGGTGGATCCAGGAAATTTTTTTGATTGATTTTTTTCAATTCTTTTCATACTTTTACGTATCCGCTTATATCTGTTCAAACGATACTTCCAAAAGTTCTCGGCGTGTTTCGATGGAATTTAGAGTATATATTGGCGATGAGGTACAAAGAAGTGATTTGAGGTTAGATCCAAATACTTGCTTTTGATGGGGATATACTTCTGTCAAACTCTTTTTGGAGTTGACTTTATACTTTATACCAACATCCATAACAAGAACAAGAACAATTCTCACCAATTTTGGGGGAGTAAACTCTCCGCAGTTTGTCCACCCCGTTACGTTAAACCACTCCGATTTTTAAAATTAACAGTCCCCAACTGTGATTTGAAATACTGACCAGCTAACAAGTTGTGTATATCTATGAAAATTTATTTTAGAAATACACAAGGGCTTATTTCATTCTAATAAATGAATACATTCATAGAGTTATTATTTCTCTAATGTGATTTGGAATTACGTCCAAATGATTGGTAGTCGGCCCCGTTTTTGACTCAAGCAAACTGACAAGTATTTCATTTCTACGAATTTATTTATTATATTTATATATTATAAAAAAGTTTCAGTAATCATCTTTAATTGGAATAGAATTAGGAGTGTATGTCGATACTACTGCAACAAGTTTCGTTTGATGCATCAATAGCAGAAGATCCCATTAGTCCTAAAAAGAAGGGCATACAACCAATGTACCCTCCCGATAGTCACACACAGAGCTGAAACATGGAAACTAACCAAATATCAGCCTTCAAACTGAGAACCATGCCATGTGTACATAAAGGAATCGTGCTCAACCTGAAGAGACCATAAGACAGCACAGTATATCAGAGAAAAGACAGGAGTCCAGGACATCATAGAAACTGTTAGAAAACTCAAATGACAATGGACAGGACATGTAAGAAAGTCAGACAACCTCTGGACATCATGTGTCACAACGTGAATCCCTAGAGATCAGGTGAGAGACTGTGGACGATATAGAATTTAGATAATGTGATGTGTAATAATTTTAATTCGGTTTTTAGTTAGTGAATGGCGTTGACAGCTGTAAACACTGAGTTATTTCTAGTTTATTTATTCGGTTCAGAAGTGTGCTGTAGAAATCTATACATTGGAAAAGATTGTGAAGAACCAGTCTTCCGTTGAGAGGTAATTATTGTCCTCGTTACAAATATCAGCATTCAAGATTTTTTCATTTTATTGATTTAAGACATCGTTTATTTCTCCTGGGTAGCTATACCCCGATTGGTTCAAATCTATCTCGCAATACATAACATAGCCGATGAATGAGTTCTATCTTAACACATTTTTATAAAAAAGTTAATTATAAAAAAAGCAGGATTTTATTATATCTCCCGGAACATTACACAATCAAAACCGATATTATCAGGTATTATTTATGATCAAAGTCTTCAGTGTTTGCCAAAATATGAATATGTTGCTGTCCAGAAATGAGTACACCCCATGCAGGAATATTTTCGGCAGAAGAGTTGCTATGCTGTAGCGTTTAGTCGCAAATAGTTTGATGATATACGCTTAGATTGTGCAATGTTCCGCTGAGAATTATAAAACCCTGCTATGTTAGGTTCAGAAGAAAATGAACTTTCTATTAAAAAAGGTGGTAGGTGTGTACGTACTCATTTATGAACGACAATGTATCTATCAGCATAGTTTCTTCAGCTTTTAAGTGGGTCTGACTGGTTGGCTGTCTGGCTATCTATGCATGTATCGTGCACAGGCCGCACCAATGGAGCTAGAGGTATGAAAATCCCGACACTTTCCCTTCATATCTAGAAAAACATTTTAGCTGAAAATTTGCCCCTGATAAATATACTTTTTGGATGGGGGTTCAATTTTCAGTGTAAGCTCATACTAAATTAGTTTCTCAATTTGTGTCCGGCTGCGTTTGCGTTCGTTTTTTTGAGTATTCGGACTTTTAATCATCAAACAAAAAGCGAGTGAAGTAGCTTATTCATTGATTACCCCCTTTTTTTCTTTAAATTTTAAAAATTGATCAACCCCGACATGGCATGCTGCCAAAAGATGTAGGTCATGTGACGTTTTCTATTGCGTAACAATCAGACCTATCTCTCTCTTTTTCTTTCTCTCTCCCCCCCTCTCTCTCTCTCTCTCTCTCTCTCTATATATATATATATATATATATATATATATATATATATATATTGCTGGTGAAATGGCCAAAACTGGCTTAGTATTTCAACTCTTTCATCAACTACCGTTTGTTTTCTCTCTTATATTGACAGTAATTCTCTCTATCTCCCTCTCTCACAAACCAACTAGCACATCCAGTTTCTCTCTCTTCGTTTATCTTTTGGAACGTTTCTCTCTCTCTCTCTGTCTCTCTCTCATGCACACAAACCAACTAGTACATCCAGTCTCTCTCTCTTCGTATATCTTTCGGAACATTTCTTTCTCTCTCTGTGTGTCTCTCTCTCTCACACAAACCAACTAGCACATCCAGTCTCTCTCTTTCTCTCATTCTGTACATCTTTCAGAACGTTTCTCTCTCTCTTTCACACACATGCACACATCCAGTGTCTCTCTCTCTCTCCCTCTTTCTCTCCCACTTGCTCTCTTTCGCTCAGATAGAAACAAGGTCTCATCTATCACAACTTGGCTATGTCGCTCTCCTTCTTTTCCTTCGACCATCTGAAATGCCCCTCCCCTCTCTCTCCCTCTCTCTCTCCCCCTCTCTTTCCTAATTCTCTTTCTCTCTCATTCTCATCATCTTCGTTAGTTTCCGACTCTTTTTCTCACTTCATTGTTTCCCACTCCTTTTCTATCTTTTTCTTTTTTCTAATTATTTTAATCGCCTTGAGTTAGATCGTCTCAACAGATTGTTCCGCCATAGAATAAGGACAGAAATCGAGAGAAATAGAAATAGAAGGAAGGGAGGGGAAGGAAAGAAGGGAGAGAGGAAAGAAGAGAGAGAGGTAGGAAGGAAGGAAGGGAAGAAGGAGGAAAGGAGGAAGGAGAGAAGGAAAGTAAGAAGGAAAGAAGGAAGGAAGGAAGGGAGAGAGGAAGGAAGGGAGGAAAGAAGGAAGGAAGGTAGAGAGGAAGGGAGGGAGGAAGGGAGGAAGGAAGGAAGGGAGGAAGGAAGGGAGGGAGGAAGGAAGGAAGGGGGAGGAAGGAAGGAAGGAAGGGGGAGATGGGAGGAAAGGAGGTAGGGAGGGAAGAAGGGAGGAAGGAAGGAAGGAATGAAAGAACGAAGGAAAGAACGATGGAAGGAAGGAAATAAGGAAGGAGGGAAGGAAGGAAGGAAGGAAGGAAGGAAGGAAGGATTTTCCTCTTTGGAGATTAAAGAATTGCATCAAATGGGCTCAAATCAACAGACATCTTACATCAAGTTACACAAATCAAGTGTGGTAGGCGGACAGCCGTTCCATTCAGATTTGAAAATTGCTTCTAATGTCCAGTCAATGTTTGTCGGGTCTTTGGATTCCAATCAAGCAAGAAGATCAGACGGGATCAAGCCAGATTCATATGTTTATTTATTTATTTAAAAAAAAATTCTGATGCGTAGGAGCTGCAAGTGGCCTAACGGTTAACGGTGTGGATAATGGAATCGGTGGACCGTGTTCAAAGTCCGGTCAAAGCTGTTTATGTTAACTCCATACTAATGCCTTTAGGAACGGCATGAATCGATCTCTTCTCGACCCGACCCATCCATGGATAAAATAGCAGACAGACAGACTGGCCAACCAATCTAAAAGGACAACTCTTATTCTAAACCAGAGAGTGGAGCCTTTGTCGTCCATCCGGCAGCTCCTGCAGCCTAGGTGATGGTAAAGACTTTGCACTCTGCTTTCTTTTGGACAGAATAAAGGAATTCTGTCGACTTTGCACGGGAACACCATAAGCTTCTCCTGGCTCACATCTGAGAGAGTTGATGCCAGTACTGCGCCTACAGAGTAGTAAAGTAGTGACTCTTTAGAGACAACTCCCAACTGAAACATACGACTGGAGACGAAATCCTGGTCTCTGTTGCATGCACCAGTTTATAAGCCTGAAGTCTGATCGAGACTAGGACTTACAAGTCTTTATGACCACACCAAAGGGAAACCTCCACCCTAATCGCACAACTTCGAGGGTACTCAATTAGCTACTTACTTCATCGGAGAATTCCTAGTATAGTTTTCCATACTTGTTCGCTCATACTGGGAATCGAACTTCAGACCCTCCAAGTGTTGGGTAGACGTGCTAACCAATACACTATCAGACCAGACTACGGTTTTAGGATGAGGGATGGAACATAAGAATGGTGACCAAGTCCTCCTCAGCAGGAAAAGCGGGGGTGGGGGACAAAAAGACGGAACACAGAGTCTCTTTCATTCAAATGGTAGGATGCCTTGATTAGAATGGTTAATTTGTTAGAATCTTCTTCACACTCTCCAAAACCATACCAAGTCGTATGATTATATATATATATATATGATTAATAATTGTGTCATACACAGACAGCTGTTTCGTTGTATTACAACTCTTCAGTGTGGCCACAGACTATCTAATATCCCTTCCAGTATCACGGGGTAGGATAGAAACTTTCGGTTCAGACTCAGAAGCTGAAATCTTACACCCACCCTATGTAGAACTGGATGATCTACTAGCGGACACGAACCAAGGGATAAATGTAGTATAAACTTACATTGCACATTTACTCCTCCTATTTTTTGGGGGGGGGTGAGTCGAAAAACAAAAAAAAAGAAGTTCTTGAAGATATGATAAGGAGTAATTCAAATTTTCAGACCTTTAGCTCCATTGGTACAGCCAGGTATGCATGATACATACATACATACATACCTGGCCAGCAAGCCAGTCAGCAGGGTCAACTTGAAAACTGAAGAAAACTATATCGACAATTTGGTTTCTAAAAATGGCTCATATTCCCTTCGAACTTTGCTTTTGTGGTCAGGGTTTCATATGTAATTCCTTTTCTTACTTTATGTAATTAAAAATGCGTAAACTTGCCTGTTATTCAATTGAAAACAGAAGTAGAGTCAAATTTATCTCTGTTTTGGTCGCAAAAACAAAGTTAGAACGAAATAATCGACATTTTCTATACTTCATAGACTTAAACAATCAGAAAATAACCAATTATCCAGGAATCAAACTTCTTTGAAGGTTGCCCAGTGTAATTTTCGGGAAATGGTAAATAAATGGGAATTTAATGATGTCTAGGGACCATCGTGTTCATTATTCCTTCCAAACTTTGGACAGGGTAGTGATATTCAAGCATAGTTGTTTTTCTCAAGTTGTGAATAGTAATGCGCAAATTAAAAGTGGAGTAGATTTCAAATTACCACTGTCTTGTGTCATCCACAGACAGCTGTTTCGTTGTATTACAACTCTTCAGTGTGGCCACAGACTATCCAATATCCTTTTCAGTACCACGAGGTAAGATAGAAACTTTCCCTTCAGATAGGTTGAATTGAATAATTAACATTTTCTTTACTTTATTCAATAAAAAAATAACACTTAAAACCCAGGAATTAAAAGATTTGAAAAACAAAACTGTGCAGTCTAATTCTTTGAAAATGGTAAATAAATCGGAATTTAATGATGTCTTTCGACCATCATGACTGACTATTTTGTTGGAATCATTACTTTTCTAATGTATTTCTAATGACCTTTTTCTTACGCCAAATTCAAATTGTTTCTTTCTTCTGTTAAAATGTTGTTCAAAATGAAGTTGACTTCGTTTTTCCCCCGTAACAAGAACAAGAAAAATAAGACTGGCTGCCTCAGGGTCAAACTCCACCCACGCAGAAGCTTATAAGTTTTAAAAATATTTTGACTTTTGTAAAAAAATTTTTCCTTTAACTGAAAAAGATCTTAGTATTTGGCCATGGAAGGACTTAATATAATAGTTTCTGGATATTTTTCTAGATAAATGGCATGAAAATCTAGATAATTCCAGATCTGATTTAAGGCAATTTGGATATTAACTGAGAACTAGCGCCCATATCTCTCAATTTCCCTCACTTTATTTCTCTCTTATTCTCTTTCTCTCTCTTTCTGTCTCTCTCTTTCTTTACTCCCGGCTCTTTTTCTCTCTTTCTCCCTCTCTTTGTTGGTTTCTTTCTTCATTTCGTTGATTGATGACGTAGGAATTGAATCTGTCTCTCTCTTTCCCTCTCAGTTTCAATTCATCATTTTAAACTTTTCTCTTTTTAGTCTTAACCGGAACTTCAAAACCGTCATTGTTTTTAAGCAAGGAAAATGAAGCCAAAACTCAACAGGAGTTTAACGACCATCCTCACCAAATTTAATGAAGTAAACTATTCACAATACGTCTGTTCCATAAAGTTAAGCCGAATCAATATGTACAACATTGAAATTTCCCTATCCTAATTCCAAGTCAGAATCATGTGATCGGAAGGTGACTCTCTAGCCAACTGAGCCAAACTGACAAGACATATATATATATATATATATATATATATATATATATATATATATATATGGCAGAAATAAAAATGTGTACCAAATCTTTTACTTCATCATATTTTAAACTCTACTCTGACTCAATGTTTAATGCTGAACTTATCGAGCACTTTATGAAATAAACCCATCACATATCAGATGTATTATATTATATTGTATTCCTGATTTGTATTATCTATATATATATATATATATATATATATATATATATATATATATATATATACTGAATGTATCGAACACTTTATGAAATAAACCCATCACACATCGGATATTCTACAATATCATATTGTATTAAATATTTATATATATCCGATGTGTGATGGGTTTATTTTATGAAATGCTCGATACATTCAGCACCAAACATCAAGTTGAGTCAGAGCAGAGCTTAAAATATGATAAAGTAATGTATTTGCTACATAAACTAGTTCATACTTCTGCCACACACACACACACACACACACACACACACACACACACATATATATATATATATATATATATATATATATATATATGTCACAGGTTATAATCAAAGATATGCTTTTTCGCAGGTGATAGCACTCTGGTGGTACACATTGCTTGAGATATGCAAGCGTTTATGGATAGAATCACTAATGCTAACAGGCAATTTAGCTTGAATATAAACAAAAAGAAAACAGAACGTCTCTGTCTCGTCATGTTAAGTCGAACCAACATATAACATTAAAATTTCCTTCCCTTAATTCCTAATAACAATTATGTGATCGGAAGGCAGCTCTCTTACCCACTGAGCCAAACTGACAAGACATATACCTATAAATATATCTATCATACACACAATACAAAAGATGCAATAATCACCTTAAGTCGGGAAAGAAGGTGAAGAAATGTTTGACACTGCAGCAGCCAATTCCCTAAGCCTTATTCTTTCTATTTTTCTTTCTTTTCGTCCGGTTTTTTGCTTTATCTTTCTATCTATCTCTTTATTTATATCTATCATACTATCACATTTTCTTCCAATTTGTCTGAAACAAAAATCTGTTTGTGTAGCAAATCCTTTACTCCATTATATTTTGAGCTCTACTCTGACTCAATGTTTAATGCTGAACTTATCGAGCACTTTATGAAATAAACACATCACATATCAGATATTGTATTATATTATATTGTATTCCTGATTTGTATTATTTATATAAATATAAATATATATATATATATATATATATATATATATATATATATATATATATATATATATATTTTGAACTATCGGAAGTAAGACGACTCAGGAGTGGAAGTCTATGGAAACTAGGTTTTTTGATCCAAAAATGCTTTCATTGATGGTCTCGACATGTTTCAGGATATATATATATATATATATATATATATATGTGTGTGTGTGTGTGTGTGTGTGTGTGTGTGTATATAAATCAGGAATGCAATATAATAAAATGTGTGATGGGTTTATTTCATCAAGTGCTCGATACATTCAGCATTAAACATCAATTTGAGTCAGAGTAGAGCATAAGATATGATGAAGTAAAAGATTTGCTACATAAACTAATTCATATTTCTGCCATATATATATATATATATATATATATATATATGTGCGTGTGTGTATATATATATATATATATATATATATATATATACATGTCACAGGTCATAGAGATATCATTTCCGCAGATGATCACGCCTCTGACGATACACAGAGCTGAGGATATGCAAGCATTTGGGGATAGATTCACAAATGCCGACGGACAATTTAGCTTGAATATAAACCTAAAGAAAACAAAGCGTCTCTATCCGCCTGAGGGATGTTTCAGCATGAATACCTTACCTACCCCAATCAAAATTGACAATGACTTTCTTGAACTGCGTGAAAGATTCTGCTACCTCAGGTGCACAATTCCAGGTACTGCTAGTTTAGACATCGAAATCACCTTCAGGGTGTGAAAGGCCACCGCAGCCTTTGGCAAGCTTCGAGAGAGGTTCCGGAAAAATTACCATGTACCAATCCCTGGCAAATGTAAAGTACATCAAGCAGTTGTGCTATCAAGCCGGTTATATAGAGCTGAGACATCATAGCCGATACATAGCTCACAGGTGAGGAAAAAAACCGCCATGATTCTCGATAAGGTACCTGAGACAGATCAAATATATCTCATCGAAGGACATAATTCCAGACGGAAAAGTCCCGAGAAGAGCTGGTCCCGAATCAATAAAGGGCCTTCCCGTGAATATAAACCTGACATGGCCAGGCCATGTTGAGCGGATGAACACAAATAGGTTTCCTAGGCCTGAGCTACGGTTCAAGGATACGTACGGAAGGAATATGTGGAGAAAGGACATCAACTTGAAAGGCTGGCAACAATTTGGCATGGGAGAGTTACCTGGAGAAACAAGATAACTGCCTGTGGAACAGACATCGTGTGCGTTCTCCATTTATCTCCGGAAGAATCAAACCTGAGAAAAGAAAGCTCGCAGCCATTTAATTGACCGGCTATATTCGTATGAATACATCCCAGCTTCTCTTTCTCCCCTTATCTATTTCTCTCCCGTTTCAGCTTCCCTTCTTTCTTTCTTTCTTTCTTTCTTTTCTGTATCATCTCAACGTCTTTCTTTCTTTCTTTCTTTCTTCCTGTTTCAGCTTCACCTCTTTCTTCCTTTCATTCTCTCTTTCTTTTCTGTTTCAGCACCACGTCTTTCTTCCCACCTTTCTATCGTTCTTTCTGTCTTTTTATTTTTTGTCTTCATTTCTTTCTTTCTTTCTTTTCTATATCAGCTTCACGTCTTTATTTCGTTGTTTCGTTCTTTCCGTCTTTTTCTTTTCTTTCTTCTTTCTTTCTTTTCTTCTTTCTTTTCGTTTCTTGGTTTCGCCTTCTCTTTCTCACATCTTTGTATTTTTTTGCACTCACTGCATTTCTTTTCTCTTTCACTCTTTCTTTTTTTCTTTTATCTATATTTCTTGGTGCTTCTTCCTTCGATTTCATTCGTTTATTTCTTTCTTTCTGTTTCTTTTTCCTTTCGTCTTCATTTTTCAAAACTCTCTTTCTTTAACGTCTTCCTCTTCCTTCTTTTTCAATTTCTTCATCTTTTTTCTTTCTTTCACTTTCTTCTTTTCCAGGCTCCTTTTTTGCCTTCTTTTCTTCCTTTCTTTCTTTCTTTCTTTTCATTTTCAGATACCTTTCCTCCTTTAATTTGGTGCTTGGCCCCAAACCCTCAGTTTCACCATTGCCAATTCAAACGAATATAACTTGGGTTTGATTTTTATCATTCTCATTATGTTGTACATGATTTTTAAGCTCACTAAATAAATTAAACATCTACAACATATCTGATACCATTTAAGCAAGTTTATTTATTGATAATACTTATTAATTGCAATGTGTATGTTGTGTATTGCCACCAAATATGAACACAACAGTAAAAATTGTTATTTTGTAACATTGTAGGGGAAAAACTCCTAACAGAACAAAGCTCATTATCCAATGAGAATGCACACAAAATTCAGCCAAATATCTTCAGTTCGGTAAGGGTTATTGATCACTGCCCGGTTGTGCCATACAGCCTAGTATTACTCAGTGATCCCACTCATTTCTTTATACAACACATACAATATACATGTATACATAGGCTTTCAGTTGACATTCGTATATTCAAATTCAAGTCCAATCACCTTTGGTGATTAGAAATCAAACTGAAATGCCACCACTGCAGATTTGCAGACGAAGTTGCCCTTTTCACACAGAACCTACACGACCCCCAACTAATGATAGATGAACTAAATGAAGAGAGCAAGAAAGTCGGCCTACACATGAACTTCAGCAAGACGAAGATCATGTGTAACAACCACATCGGAGATAAAAACACTAAGATCAAAATTGAAGACACAGAACTGGAGAAAGTATATCACTACATCTACCTACGACAACGAATCTCCATGAGACCCTCAAAAGAAGAAGAAATCAAGTGAAGAATCACACTAGGATGGAAAGCATTTGGCAGAGCAAGCTCAACCTTCAAAAATAAGAAGATCCCATTAATCCTAAAAAGAAGGGTATATAACCAATGAATCCTCCCAATAGTCACTCATGGAGCTGAAACATGGAACCTAACCAAGAGACTGATCCATAAATTGAGAACCATGCAACGTGCACATGAAAGATGGAGAGACCACAAGAAAGCACAATACATCTGGGAAAAGACAAGAGTCAGGGACATCATAGAATATAATGAAAAGCTCAAATGGCAGTGGGCTGGCCATGTTGCATGAATGGCGGACAACTGATGGACATCACGACTCATGACATGGGTCCCCCAAGATCACATGCGAAACCGAGGCCGGCAGAATATTAGATAGAGAGACGAGCTAGACAAATTTAGAAAGTACCGGCTCTGCGACGCCCATGATAGAGGAGTGTGGCGAATCCTGGGGAAGGTCTATGTCAAACGACAGACGTTAAAAGACTGATGATGATGATGATGATGATGATGATGATGATGATGATGATAACTGGCAGTTATTTAGGGCTACAACTCCTTGTCCGTGTAGACAAACAGCAAACTGAATTATTCCTATTGATATTCGGACCATCCTCATCTTTGTTGTTTTTTCATACAACGTTTCGGCCGTTGCACTCTACGGCCTTCGTCAGGTATCATCTGGTAGATTTGGGGAAGTAACGAACCGAACCCTTTATTTATCCGAGATATACTAGCAAACTGAATAATATCAATATACTACAGCTTTTCAATCTTAAACTGATCAATCTCTCCAGTTATTGAGAGTATTAGCGAATGTAAGTCTATCAATAGAACTAATCATTTGTTTTAGTCCTCGCGTCGCCAAATACCAAAGAAGCTTTCGTTAGCACCGCAGAGTAAGCAGACCGGACATTGCAGTGCATTACAGAAAGAGAGAACCTTCAGTTCCTTTGATGTCGCAGCATAACAGATTTTTCCAGCTCCTTTCTGTTTTGCTAGATGGTGATCAGATCCACCAGCTGCTGCACTAGCCCTTCTCTGAACTCAGCAATGAAGCATTCCTGTGTTCTCCTGAGCAACGTCGTCCACACATCCTTCCATACATTTTCGGAGGGCATCGTTCTTAGCTCTGAACTGATCTCTGATTGTATCTTTGAATAGCCTCTGGTCATTTCAAGTTGCGCCAATTATTTCCAACCCTTTTCCTTTCTTCCTTGTCAGAATCTGATTGGCTATGGCACGAGATCTGCATTCTTTTCCGTTTGGAATGCGTTATTTTATTGTCATAGCAACCATAATGTCATCATTCGTAGGGGAACGATTTTCAAAGGGTCAGGTACCAAATGGCTTTGATATCATTTTTCCTTTCATTTTTAGTTCGTTTCTTTGTTTGTTTGTTTCTTTCTTTCCTTCGTTGTTTCTTTTTCAAATTTCTTTCTCTTTCAAATAATTTTTTCTCTTTCAATTCTTCTTCCTTTTTTTCTTTTTTTGTTTCTGTGTTTCTTTCTTTCCAGTTTTTGATTTCTTTTATACTTTAAACATTACGTCTTCCCCCTTTTCTTCTTTGGGTAGGTTGAGGGAAACAATTCGTTATTTCCATCACGAAAAGCCAACCGAATTAGTTCCACAATTTTGCTTGAGTCGCTATGACACAAGTAGATTATTTCGCTGTTCTAACTCGTTCAGATATTGGAGGCATTGGACTGGCTGAACTGGCGCTTTATCATTCTATCTATCGAATTGAGGGGACCGTAACAACAATGAAAGAGTAAATAAATCATGAAAAAAGGAGGTATATACATATATTCAATTATTAATTATTATTATGATTAACGCTTCCTTCTTCAGGGTTGAGCACTCTTTAAGTAGGATATATCGTTCATTATAAACTATAAAGCAATGCTCTTCCAACTCATGAATAGAACAATCTGGTGGATGGGGAATTGTGCGTGAATAAATATATCGCTTGAATTCAATCTCACTGACCGTCTAGTTCTGCGTTGGGCAGGGGAAAAATGCCAGCCTCTTGGTTTGAAGCAAATGTTTCAATCCTGTTACGTGATACTGGTAGGGATATTGGATAGTCTATTGCCACACTGAAGAGTTGTAATACAACGAAACAGCTGTCTGTGGATAACTTGATTATGCATACATATATACATATTGAGAGAGAGAGAGAGAGAGAGATACAAAGAACAGGCTGGATACTTAACGGACATTCATCTATAGCATGGCTGCCTGTAGACTTGTAATATTCTTTTCAGGGCCACATATCTGGTGTTAAATTTGTTTCCTGAGGAAACCAAAACCTTTCAATCACTGAGGGTTAATTACATTGCTGCTGTGGTTAGAAACTCTTCAGGGAACATGTGCAGCATGTTAATTAATTAATTAATTAATTAATTATCCAATTAATCAATTAACTATTAAAATCTCCGTATGATTTTACTCTTGAGTTTGTCTCATTCCAAATAATGCATAAATATATATATATGTATAAACACACACACACACACATACACACACACACACACATACACACACACAGAGACATATATATATATATATATATATAGTAGAGAGCAGAATTGCTACACTAACACAATTATATTTCTGCCCTTTTTGGGCTTCAGCAGGCGAATGATAATCCCATAATCCCTCGACCGAGGAGGCTCAATACACACACACACACACACACATATATATATATATATATATATATATATATATATATATATATATATATATATATATATACACACACACACACACACACACATATATATATATATATATATATATATATATATATATATATCATTATATGATGATAATCATCATTATAGGATTATAGGGTAATCATTCGCCTGAAGTGAAGGGGCTCAAAGAGGGTAAAATCATAAACGTGTTTGTGTTGCGAATCTTCTTTCTACAATATTTCCAGCTCTCCTCCAAACCAACTTAACTCTTGGACTTTAAAGTTAAATGTATCGAGCACTCTATGAAATAAATCCATCACATACCAGACATTGCTTTATATAATATCATATTATGCTATATTGCAAACCTGATTTATACTATATGTACTATATTGGGAATTAATGGACTGAAATAACATAAATATTTGGAAAAACGTATTTTTCAAATTTTCATATTTAGTGTTGAACATATCGTATCAACTTAGAAGTTTAACTCTTGGGTCCCCTTTCGCCTCTTGGCCCCAGAGTGATGTATGGGCTACACCCACCCTTCTCAAAGGCCGTGGTAAGCGTATGTGTACCTTCTGGCAAAAGATCAAGTAGTTAAAAAATAAAAAAAAGGAAGTGAAATCGTCCTTAGTTTTTATTCTTTCAGTTATCAAATCTATCAGATCTGAAATCTTCTCTTCTGGTATATCCGACTGGGCTGCCTTTCGAAACATGGAGCAAATATTTTGTAGAAAAAAGCTTTTCTAAGCCTTCTCCTTATTTTGCGAGCCTAAATAGACCAGGCTTTTCAGCAAGATTCTTATCGGTGGTAGGCTCAGCTAAACGAGAACGCTAAACTGATAAATTGCTAAAAGTTTAGCAGAAGCAACGATAATCACAAAACGCTAACTTTTATTATATGACTTGAACTTTCGCTCGTATTTCTTTGCTTTAAAATCCTCAAGGATTCAGGGAGCTGAACAGTTGATACGTTTTAGTTAGGATATAGAGCTTTCCAAAAAAGTACAGCAGACCAATATCAGATGATGATCAAGGTGTACAGAAATTGAATAGATGAACAAATGAAATTAAACTTTAGTTCACATTTAACACAGTTTATCTTAAGCTCTGTCTTAGCAATAACATATTAGAATTACAGCTCATTTGGTCTGTTTTAAAGGGTTTTAGAGCACCCCCCCCCGCAAAAAAAACGAACCAGACCGAACTGGACCGAAGCTAAATTCATATAATAAGTTAGCTTTCAGTGGTTATCCTTACTTCTACTAAATTTTTGGCGGTTCATGTTTAGCGTTTTTGTTAGCTGTGCCCGCTACTGATTCTTATCTGGAGACTCCTTAACCATAAGAGTTAATCGCTTCTTTCTAGAACCACCATTCCTGACTTTTTGTGGTATGTCACGAAGCTCCTCCCAGCATTAAAAGGGCGCCGTTCAGTCCAAATGAACGCCAGTAAATATTGAGAGAAGCCCTACCCGTAGAACAAATTTGCACTTCTCCAAATTGATGTTACCCATACATTCCTAATTGCTTCCATATTCAAAAATCCACCACGTTTGATAATGGCCTTAGGCGGTTAAAAGAAAATTTGGTAATATTTGTCATCGCCTGCCCAATTAACCATTGACGAAATCTGGTATGGTAGGACAGAAGGAACAAAATGGTAGAGACGGGATCACATTATTGGTTGTATTTATTATACATTTATCCCTTGATATCTACGGGCTTTCTATTCCCGGTTTCGATCATTCGCAGTTCAGTATTGAATTATTTAAAGGGTCCTTTTTGAGTGTTTCGCAGCGTACCGTGAAAAAACACATTATAGAAAAGATTGTGTAGTATAAACTAAACGTAAAAGGTTTACGAAAGTTTAAGAAATTATAAATGCATTGTAATAATATTTGCATTCCAAATTTATCTATGTAGACAGTAAAAACCCGGTTTTTTCGCGGATTAAACGTTCGCGAATCGGTTGGCCGAACGGTATTTAAGACATTTTTCACAATCACTGTGCTGTAAACAAATGTATTTTTAAAAAGTTAATGAAGCATTATGAATCATTATTTATTATATTTCAAAAATTTCCATCATACTATTTACCTTCATCGTTTTATTTTCGTCGCTTCTCAGACTGGATAAATTTATTTTTCATTAAAGCAGCAAAAATATTAAGATGAATTTAAATAGTTCAAAAATCCACCACGTTTGATGAAGGCCTTTGGCGGTTAAAAGAAAATTTGGCAATATTTTTCAAGCTCAAAAAGAGGAAAAAATGTTAATTATCACGGCACTGTTTTATGAAATTTAAGGTTTTCATTGATCAACAACGTACTTTTTTTTTTTACCAGCATCTACTTTTTAACGAACTTCTAAAACATATTGCAATAATTAGATATCTTCTTCGAAAGTTTAATCTTGGTTATAACTTAGGAAAATAAATAAGGAAATAGTATTGATATGATCTTTGAGCAGGTTATGGCTGTTTTTACTTTTTTGACTAAAAAGATGTCGCTTTGCATAACTGACGGATCTGCAAAACGAGAAAAAAAAAAAGACGATTTTACAAGTTAAAATTTCTGTCCTATATATTCATTTATTTATTTGTACAATTACTATTTGGGAATGGTAAAGTATTTTCAAATTGTTTATGGTACAAGATTTATGGGTTTTGGGAAACCGAAAGGCTTCGGACTGGGGACGTCAACAAAAATTATTCGTGTCTTTATATTAGATTATTGAATTAAATTAGGTATTGGAAACAGGAATATATTAGATTTAAGATAAAGATTTACGTGACATGAGTAGAGAATTCTTCCAGAAGAAAATGCCTATTTATTTTCA
>OY735240.1:30322124-30422124 GCA_963457665.1 Thysanoteuthis rhombus | reverse complement strand
TATATATATATATATATATTTCATTAATGAATGGTCTATAACCAAATCATCCTCCCGACAGTCACCTATGGAACTGAAACATGGTATCTAACCAAAAGATTGACCCTCAAACCATGCAACGTGCACATGAGAAAATCATGCTCAGATAGATAGATCAAAAGACAGCACAGTATATAAGATAAAAAACAAGAGTCCGAAATATCATAGAGCCCTTTAGAAAACTCGAATAACAATGGGCTAGTCAAGTTGAAATATTGTGAGACAACTGCTGGACATCACGTCAGACAACGTGGCTCCTCAGTGATCATATGCAAGGCACGAAATGTTGACATACACCGGATGAATATTTTTTTGTAAATTTTCATTCCACACACACACACACACACATATATATGTGTGTGTGTGTGTGTGTGTGCATGTGTATGTTTGTTATTTATGATAGCAGACGGTGAAGGCAGAAAAATTCACAATTCAGGAAAACTTCCAGTTTCATACTGCGATCATTTCCAAACCGTGTTTAAAGATTGCAGGGTGAATCGCTGATTTATGTGCGTACACACACACACACACACACACACATATATATATATATATATACATATATATATATATATATATATATATATATATATATATATATAAGGTCTGTTTGGAAAGGAATGAGACAGATTTTATAATAACATCTATTATCAACTTAATCACAAATCAACTTAATAGGTTTCTTGGGAAGCCACACACTATCGGAGGCGTTGTTTCACCTTCTAGTAACAATGCTGGAAGGCTTTAGTTGACACTACCTTCAGTTGGTTCGTCACGACCTATTGAATGTTTTCAACGGTCCAGAAAATAGTCGAAAATACTCAGATCAGGAGAGGAATGAGTGGTTCAAGGACAGATATTCAACCAAATTTACCGCCGTTAGGTCCTTTAACAACTCAGAAAAAAAGTCGTTTGTGTCTGGCCTGAGATCACTGACACTTACATGCTTCATGACAATAATAGCACCCTGTCACTTCCCACTTGGTGAACAAAGTTTGGACCCCAAAAATATTCCTGTGTAATCATAGATCTTTACTCTTCTGATCCGAGTCTTTGCGACTATTTCCTGTTTCGAAAAATCAAAACCTATCACCGTGGTCGACATTTAGGAACCGTTGAAAATATCCAACAGGTCGTGACGAACCAACTGAAGTCAGTGTCAGTTGAAGATTTCCGGCAATGTTTTCAGGCGTAGGAACCACGTCTCTGTTGCTGTGTGGCTCTCCATGGGAACTATGGTTGATAATGGATATATTTTTATACCTCCTCATTACTCTCTAATCAGATCGCATATATATATATATATATATATATATATATATATTGAATTATCGTAGGTCGACAAATGGACCAACCTACCAAGTGGGCTAGAGATTCTTCTCTCATTGCCCATCATTGTGAGCATGTCTTTCTCTGGGCGCTCTTAGTCACATTTCTGAGGTTACAACCTTGAAAGTCTGCATGCGTATACCGTAAAGCAACATTAAAAAACTTTTGGGACCCTAAAGTCATTTTGGACCAACGATGCTTAACTTTTGTGCTGGTATTTTTTTCAGATAATTTAAGATAAAAGATCCAAGAGAAAATATTTCAAATAATTAGTCCTGGCACACGCACGGGCTACGGTGATTCATAATATATAGTTGTGTTATTCATAAGGGAAGAGTGTCCTATATATATATATATATGAATTATAAATCGCGTTATATTATACAGAAACTTATTTGAAATGATCTCTCGTCATTACTCGGTTAATATATAAGTCATCCGAGGCAAAGTAAATCATTTTAAATAAGTTTCTATACAATAAGACGCAATTTCATTCTGTCGGATCACATATATTCATTTCTTAATACATGACTATCGCTTTGAAAGAGATGAATAAACTGAGAATGAACGAGATGACACTTTGGTGTGAAAACGGGTATTTGGGCCATTGCATTACGGTGGCTGTTTAGCTCAAAGGTAAGAGCATCGCAAGGTTGAAGCAGCTACCCTAACGGTTGCAGGTTTGATTCCTGCAGCAGCCCCATTTTCTTAAATTGTTCCAAATAAACGTCTATTTAATATAATGCAATTTATAATTCATTCTGTCGGATCACACATAACCATTTCTTAATATATTTATATATATATATATATATATATATATATATATATATATATATATATATATATATATATATATATCATTATCATCATCATCCTCATCATCTATAACTGCTAAACAAAGGCTGTTCTCATTTCCTTAAATGATTGAAAGCTTTTATTTGGCCTTTGCATTACAGGTGGCTGTTTAGTTCAAAGGTAACAGAATCGCTACATTGAAGCAGCTGCCCGATAGGTGGCAGGTTTGATTCCTTCTGCAGCCCCATTTTCTTTAATTGTTTATTCTATGTACGTTGTCTAGGGTAAGTGATTCATTAATCATGTAATGACGGGGTATCATTTCAACAAAGTTTCTAAATTATATAACACAATTCATAATTTATTCCGTCGGATCAAATGTATCCATTTCTTAATATATACATATATATCGTCATCATCAGCCATAACTGCTGGACAAAGGCTTTTCTCATTTCCTTCCATGACGACTGAGATTGCGCTAGTCTTTGATATGTCTTACTGGCAAACCTTCCTATCCCTTCTCACCATCTTGTGTCTGGTCTTTTCCTATTGTGTTTACAGCCCCAGGGGGACTAATCAATTAGTATGTTTGCTCTATCTATTACCGTTTCTTCTTGCTAAATGTCCAGCCCATCATCATTTTGTTGCTTAAGAACAATGCAAAGAATGACTCCAGGAGAAAAAAGATCAATATGCACCAGAGAAAAGAGTATCCAGCCATTTAAAATTAGAACAAAAGAAAAAGTCTGTTTAGGATAATGGCGAATTAGTCCCTTTCAGTCCTTTGGACTTTACACTCTTATCCCAGCGTCAAAAGTTTTCTTTCGAGATCGTCATCAGCTGCTCCACTGCGTTCTCCTTAATCTCATCCATGATCTGAAATCTCTTTGGAAAAAGAGAGCCACATGTATAAACTTTCAGTGGTTGGGGGCCCTGGCAAACATTTGTGATGCTATGTTTTGCAAAAATCCTATCTGAAATGCAAGAAATGGGTAGGATCGGTCCATGTGAATGCAACAGTCGCACACAGCACAAAAGCTAACTCAGTAATATCTTACTGTCAACTGGATAGGGTTTGTTTACGCATGCGCGATTAGGTCCCCTCCGATTGTTTGCCAAGAAAAGTCTAAGTCATGCAACCATTTCTTTGAGTATTCACAATCAATTCCCAGACATACCTCATTTATATATGTATGATTATAAACTGCATTATATTATATTGAAACTCTTATTTGAAGAGATATCTCGTTATTAAAAGGCGAAAGTATCATTTGTCCTAGACGACGTGAACAGAATAAACCTTTAAAGAAAATAAGGTTGCTGCAGGATTTATTCGTTTATTCCATTTACGTTGTCAAAGCTAAATGATACATCCACTGTGTAATAACGGGAGATCATTTCAATATGATATAAAGCAATTTATAATCATTCGGTCGGTTCACATATTCATTTCTTAACGCATATATATATATATATATATATATTGGATATACTGAACATTGCCATAGAGTGATTCCCACACATTATGGCAACCAAGTCTTTATGATACCCATGGTCTGGACCAAAATGTCTGCAGCACTACCCACAATCGCTGCTGTTACCTTTAACATAAGGGCTATGCCACCATATTTTTTTTCTATAGGACAATAAGGCGGATATTCAACGAACGCTCAATGATAGCATCATATGGACTTTTCAGAAAGGTTTTCAAAGACAAATAACTGGCGCTAACTTTGTTTTCCGATAGAAACCAAACATTCCAGACTTATAAAATGTATCTGCATGCTGCCGACGATGGAAGTACGTAGAGCCTATTAACCAACAAATGAAGTTTCCATGTGTTTTTACGCTTGAGTTTGCAGATAGCTCGATATATATATATATATAATTTTTTTGAAGTCTGAGTTACCTATACACAAAGAGTTCTCGATGTCGATCAATTAGCAAATATAAATTGGTGTTATGTATATAAGCAAAAAAATTCAGCTCTCTGTGATGGCTCCGATGTCATTGGTATGCCTTTTCACGATATTGACGGTCTAACGATTGCACCCATGACATGAAATCAGACTCACTGCTAAGAACTGAATTATATATATACCTCTCTCTCTCTCTCTCTCTCTCTCTCTATATATATATATATATATATATATATATATATATTTATATATGCAATGTTCTTCCAACTCTGGAATGGAGCGCTCTGGTAGATGGGAAATTATGCGTAAGTAAATGTATCGCTTAACTCGGTCCAACTGACCGTCTAATTCTGCGTAGGGCATCTCAACCCTCCCAGGCTGTACTGAAAGGGATATCGAGTCTATAGCCACACTGATGAGTTGTAATACACCAAAACAGCTGTCTTTGGATGACACAATTATTAATTATATATTTATATATCACATTTCCGCGGCGTAATAATCAACATGAGTGTCTCGTAGATCCTTATATACTGAGAAGCTATTCTATTATTCATTGGGCGTTAGATGCTTTTGGACTTGTGCCAATAAATATTTATTCATCTATGTGAACGCACCTATCTATTGATTGTATTTATGTATAAAGAAATGAAAGATTTATTCCTATATCATCACGTGTATGGGCGATACGAAGCTAAGATTTCACTCCAGTCAGGTTGATATAGGTATAATACTCCCACGCACACTCCCACGCACTTGCGAATGGCTAAAACGAAAATCATTCTTGTCGTGAAATGAATTAAATCAATGAAACTTATAATCTTGTATTATTGTCATTGTGATAGCCCTTTGTTCAAAGATATTGAGCCCTGTACTTATATAAATTGCAATAATAAATCTAAAAATAGGTATATATATATATATATATATATATATATATATATATATATATATATATATATATATATATATATATATATATATATATATATATATATATATATATAGCGAGGAAACGAACGAGATTTATCCGACATAATGGTGAATTTCGGAGACAATATGGAAACACAAACGTTTGGAAACTAGATTGAATTTATTTCAATATGAATGTTCCAGCAACACAAACTCACATGCTATATACACACTTACATTTTTCTCGATAACAGTCTCTAGACCAAACTACACACACACACACACACACACACACAAACACACACACAAAGAGGCATACAAAACCCTTCTCAATCTCACTTATACACGAATGATTCAAACTTTGACATGAAAACAATTATTTTCTCGCCGATGAAGAAAACAAATCTTGGAAAAACAATTATTTTGCATCATCTCTCTCCACCCTTCTCCAAAGGTTGTTATCTGCAAAATTTCATCATTTTTCCCATTTGACATTTGAGGACAAAAGCAAACAGTCCCTCGAAATATATAACGGAAATAAATTAAATCCAGTTTCCAAACTTTCGTTTTTCCATATTATCTTTTAAATTCACAATACTCACACACACACACACACACACTCTCACACACACACACACACACACACACATATATATATATATATATATATATATATATATATAACCTAGAAAGCTCTACAGCGATAAATGCTAAACATTACAAAAATTTCAAAAGATTTTTTGAGTCACTTCAGTCACTTATTTCCAAATATCTGTCAATGCAATTTATGTAATTTTCTCCCGTGTTTTTCCTCTGTTCCACCAATACTTTATCATTATGGTACAATTCATAAATTGTCTTTTGTAGGGATTGTCAGTTGTTTATCATGTAACCGTTTCGGGGATTTAAAAAACAAAACAAAACAGTTATATTAACATAGCACTCCAGCAGTGTTGATCAAACACCACTTCCTTTCTTATATAGTTTATGCCATACATATGGTTTGTCATTTTATATATGTATATAGTTCTTCAACATTAATTTTTCTAATTTTTGATAATTGTGACGTAGACATATGTAATTATTAACCCATTCATGCTGTCATAGCTAATCCTCACCTGTTTCTCTCTATACATATTTGTCTCTGTGTGTGTCTGTGTGTGAGTATGTGTGCTAGCGTGTGAATGTTTGCTCATATCTACTATATATATATACGAACCCACGCATGCATATATATATATATATATATATATATATATATATATATATATATATATATATATTTGATTTGTAACAATGGTTGAAATTTCTGGCAGTATCGAATATGTTGTTACTTGTGTCGGTTGGAATCTGAAATGTCTGTTTCATTCGTCCTCTGTTTTAATTGCTAGCAGGTGAACTAAAAACAAACGGAGTACAAAAAAATTAATATGAAAACAATTCTATTCCCATACCTACTCATTGCTTAAAAACAAACCACAGCTGACGTAAAAGGTTGAGGACAAATAAAATTAATCTAAAAACAATTCTATTCTCATACATTCTCATTGGTTAAAAACAGACGTTAAAAATGGAAGACAATAAAAATTAGATTAATATGAAAACGATTCTATTCCCACTCATTCTCATTGGATTAAAACAGACCACCGTTGGATGTTAAAATTTGAGGAAAAATAGAATTAATATGAAAAACAATTCTATTCTCATATATTCTTATGTTAAAAACAGACGTTAAAAATGGAGGACAATAAAAAATTAAATTAATGCTAAAATAATTCTATCCCCACACTTTCTCATTGGATAAAAACTCTCCACCGCTGGACGAAAAAGATTGAGGACAAATTCATCTAAAAACAATTCTATTCTCATACAATCTCATTGGTTAAAAACAGACGTTAAGAATAGAGGACAGTAAAAATTGAATTAATATTAAAACAATTCTATTCCCATACGTTCTCATTGGATAAGAATAGACCACTGCTGGACGTTAAAAATGGAGGTCAAAATCAAAAAAAATTAGCATCCGATTTCCAAACAAATATTCAATGTTACACATCATATTAAAGAAGAATCATAATTCAACTATGCACCACATGGCAAATTCTTTGTAATCACCATCATCAGTCTTTTAGCGTCCGTCGTTGGACATAAACCTTCCCAAAGATTCACGAGACTTCTCTATCACAGGTATCACGGAGCCAGTCCATAGCTATTTTTCTAATAGTTTCTTTGATGTCTCTGTCTTTTCTGACATTCTGTGCTGTCTTGTGATCTCTCCATGTGAGTTTGAGCATGATTCTTTCATGTGCACGTTGCATGGTTCTCAGTTTGAGGATCAATCTTTTGGTTAGATTCCATGTTCAGCTCCGTATGTGACTATTAGCAGGATTCATTGGTTATACACCCTTCTTTTTAGGACTTGCAGGATTTTCTTGTTTTTGAAAGTCGATCTTGCTCAACTGAAAGCTTGCCAACCTAGCGTGGTTCTTCGCTTTGTTTCTTCTTCTTTTGATGAATTTATGAAGACTCGCTGTTAGACGAACTTAATGAAGTAAGCAAGAAAGGTTCTTGGCTAAAACCATCATCAACTGCAACCTTTTAATGTCCATCGTTGGACATAGACCTTCCTTCAAGATTTGCCAAGACTTTTTTTTATCGTGAGAGTTACAGAGGCAGTACTTTATTTATTTTTCGTGGTCACTGACACATAAACTTTTGGGCATTCACTAATTTTTTGTAATTCTTTCATTGCGTGAAATTTAGTAACAAGGCAATTACTTCATCGCTTTCATACCTCACAGAGTCAAGTATTGGTTACAATGGAATATAAAGTGATATAACTAATCAATAGTATTGTGTAATTAGTAGATAATGGTATTGTGTAATTAGGAATTATTCAGTTAAGTCTTGACGCGGCTCAATTTTAAGCTATGAAATGATTTTTGCACTTCTCAACCAAATCCCTAATTGCTCGCATCCACCCCGATGATAGATTTAAATTGCTGTGTTGGAAGGCGTGCATCTCATATTCAGGATCAATGATACCAACAAAAAGGATAGGAAAAAAAAGGGTGATCAATTAATAAACTATTTCTCTAGCCTTTTGTTGGATAATTGAAAAGTCCGAATTTTCAAAAAAAAAACAAACAAAAAAAAACAAAAAAAACCACAACAAATAAGCAAAAACAAGTGTGGACGCTGCCGGACACGAACTCAGGAACCAATTTAGCATAAAATCACATTCGAATTGAGCCTCCATCTCTAACTTTTCCCCAGGGGTGGGTTCAACGAACTGTTTTCTAATGGAAACCGCCACTGATTACATAAATAGAGTTTCCTTCCGACCGTATTTATCCTTCGATCATACTTTTCTACAAAACGTTTTTTTTTTAACATTTTTTTTACACGACATAGATTTTGACGCTACGGTTGTTCAATTAATCACTGTGATAACGTATTTCAAGTCCCAGAAAAGTATGCTTTTCCGGTGCTGGAACTAGGTCTATTTCTGCTTATCCTTCTCTATAGATTTTCACGAAGAGAAATACAGGCTTGGCACGTCACTCGATAGAAACCTTCACGTGACCGACGTCTTCTGTCACGTCAAGTCGGGGGCGACCAAATAAAAAAAAGGGGTGATCAATAAATGTAACTTCTTTCACTTTTTGTTAGATCACTAGAAAGTCCGAATTTTCGAAAAACAATCGTGAATTCTGTCGAACAGAAATCAAGGGATCAATCTAGCATAAATTACATTGTAAATTCCTCCTCATCAGAAAAATAAATTTTTTGTTTACATTTTTAGGTCCTTGCTCCATCCAGGCAGAATCAATTAAAAACTGAAAAATCCAGAATTGAATGTTTCCGCTGACGATCTGTAATATAGAAGCGTTTGCTAACGTAGACAAATGAAATATGTTCGTTATTTCATTAAACCCACGTGTTTTTTTTAGGAGGGGGTCCAATTTGCAATGTAAATTGATACTAAGTAGATAATTAGTCTGTGTCCAGCAGGATTTGCAGTTGTTTTTCTTCGAAAATTCGAACTTTTTTTAGTGATCACATTCCGACAACAGGTACGAGAAGTGATCTATTCATTGATCACCCCTTTTTCCAATATCCTCCCCAGATAGCTTTTCGGGGCAGGGGGTTGTTTGCAATGTGTGTTTATGCTAAATTGGTCCCTTAGTCTGAGTCCACCTATCTTTATTTTTCATAAGAAATAGACTTTTTAGCGATAACTGCCCGACAAAGGGCGAGAGAAGTAATCTTTTCATTATTCACCCCTTTTTTCTATTTTTTTAATTGATCACCCCCAACACATCATTCTGCCAAAAGACATTTTCTATCGCTACACTAACCAGACCTGTATTTTTAGCATCACAATGGGTTCCAGAATGAAACCATCTGATATTTTTAGTCATAATCCAGGAGAATCAATAGGTTACCAGTCACTGCCGGGATCGGGCACCAAATAACGAACTGCGTATAAGCAAGTTTTATTTTCGTATTCACAACTTTTGTCCTTGTGCTAGATGGTGTTTAGGCTGCAATGCGACAAGAAGTCTAATTCTGTTATTCCTATAATAATAATAATAATAATAATAATAATAATAATAATAATAATAATAATAATAATAATAATAGTAGTAGTAGTAGTAGTAGTAGTAGTAGTAGTAGTAGTAATGATGATAATGATAATGATCATAATGATAATATCAATAAAAGTTATGGTGCTAATATCAATAATAATGATGATGATGATTATGATAAAATAATTATATTAATAATAATGATAATAATGATAATAATATTGTTAATAATAATGATGATGATAATGATGATGATAATAATGATAATAATAACAATTAAAAATTAAAACAAAAAGGAAAAGACTTGAGGAGACTTGTAGTCACTCATTCTCATTGGTAACCACCAGACAATTGTTGTAATAATAATAATAATAGTAATAGTAGTAGTAGTAATAATAATAATAATAATAATAATAATAATAATAATAATAATAATAATAATAATAATAATAATAATAATAATAATAAAAAAATCAGTAACCACCAGGCAACTGGTGTGGGATTGCAAATAATAATAATAATGAAAATCAGATCAAAATTCACACATGCATACAGATACACACATACACATACATACATACATACATACATAAAAAACGCACACGCAGACACCCACTCACATACACACAGTGAAGCTCCGAAGTCACTCCTCTATCGAGAAATGAAAAAAAAGAATTTTTGTTATTCAAAATTTATTTTTCATGCACCAGATCTGGTTAGTCACTCCATAGAAACCATCAAGACTCTAACAGTATATCGTGTTCGGGATGATCGATAAAAAAATTGAAAAAAAGTGAGGTGATCAATGAATAAGTGACTTCTCCCTCCCAGGGAGGCCAGTTTAGATGTAATTTTAAAATTTTTCGATTCTGGAAGTCACTCTCGAATTCAAAAAATTATAAAAAAATCCCAAACATTTCAATAGTCAACACTTCAAAAAATACCAAAAACTTCCTTTTTTTTTCTCTCGTTAGTTGAGTCCGTTGGTAGCCACACTGAATAATATGAATAAAAAATATACTCAACACAGGACTTCGAAAAAACAAAACTTAAGTCCATGAAAATTGACAAACCTACTCTTGCCCTCTGATGGATCACCAAAAAGTCTGCATTCTCAAACCAATTTAGCATAAACTTACTTTGCAAACTGAATCCATTAAAAAAATTTGAGAGGGTTTGAAAAAACAAAAAAACATTATTAGGAATAGATGTTTGAATTTTCAGCCTTCTAGTTCCATTGGTGTGATCTATGTGCGTGATAAATATGTACATACTAAGCCAGCCAGACCGTCTTGAAAACTACTGAAACCTATTTTGACAATTTTAGTGACAGTTTTGGTTAACAGTTTCTAATGACGAAAAATAAAGTCTGGTTGGATCGTGTAATGGTTATGATGGTAATAGTAATAATAATGATAATAATAATGGTAATAATAAAGATGATGATGATGATGATGATGATGATAATGATAGAAATGATGATAATAGTATAAATGATAATGATGATAATGATAACAATGATAATAATAATAGTGTTAATAATAATGATGATGATGGTAATATCCCGTCTATCTCACACGTGAAAGGCCATCGGTTCGAGTCCCGGTACGAACGGAGTGCGTGAAAAATTCTTCACACGGAAAACTCCCTGAGCTACGTGCAGCGTATTGAGTACACACTAAGGCACTAACTCTAAGTCAGGGTTTCCTTAAATTTTTACGGTTCCAGACCCTAGGTGCGGCTATTATGTCCCCATACGTCCTTCACCCCATCATCGAAATGAGCACCAACATTATCATTCTTACAAAAAAAAAAAAAAAAGCAATAAGACATGAATAATTCAACACAAAACCAACGAAATAGTAGTTCACTTTTACTTAGTGGTATTTTTTTTTTGTTTTCCTGCCGTCGAAATATTGAATATTGGCCCAGTTTTTGATAACACTATTTGCATACTAGCAGATACGGTCGGTTTCTCCATTCTTATTTCAAGTTCAATAGCGCAGAGAACCCCGCTTCGCATAGATAAGTAATCGTGAAAGGAACCGTGTTCTATTGCCTTTACCTCCAAACTAGGTTGACATAAAATTAGCTCACATCAAAACTGTTTGATATCTAGGCCAGTATTCGCAGAATCGGCTTTCTTTATTGTGGCTTCTTGGAATTCAATCAAATCCTCCATTCCTGGATTATGGTCACCCATCATGGATATGTCAGATGAAAAAAGGGGTTTTTGATCCCAAACGATTCGTCTGTCAAATATCAATATCTGAAAAGTAGCTCTTGGAATCGATAATCAGGACTTCCAAATGATTCCTGAGCATATTAACAGGCAATGCTTTGTCATTGTTAATATGGATATTGTCACAAGTTGGAAAGCTTGCAAGGTTTCCTCTCTCCAAACGTCGACTCAAAAGAGATAATTTTCTTGTTAATGTCACACCTTGTTCCTTTGCTTGAATGATTCCTACATTCCAGTACTGCATCTACAGGTTTAGATTAAACAAGACATCGATATTGGCCGTATACCTAATACAAACAATGAAGTCTTTGTCTTCAAAACGTCTTATCAGAGGCGACCGATGATACGTAAAAAATTCAGGAATTCCAGCCCATTGTCTGAATATCATGCAAACATCCGGCAGCGACTCAAACATCATATTTCTGTGTTGTATAATAAAGCAGAATTTTCTGCGTCGATCTTATCACAGATTCTTTGAAACAATCGATGCTTCAGTGCATAACCGCAAATAAAGTTAATCGTCTGCACGGCTATTCCCATCGCATCATCAAAGTTTTTTTTAGGAATGTTTTAGACGCCAATGCCTGGCGATACAGAACACAGTGTGCGGTCAAAACATCAAGACATAAAGAGCACTCTCCCTGGCTAGAACAACGAATCTAGATATTTGCCAATCACGACAGGAACTGCATCTTTACAAATAGACCTAGTCATGGCCCATTCTGACACAAAGCGACCGAAAAAAGATCGGATCAACTGGGATTATCTTTCGCTTTTGTCATGGCTTCAAGTCGATCTGAGAATAAAAAATCAAAATCCTTGATTTTCTTTTCATGAACGTATCATATAAATACAAGTGGTGGATTGATACGCCAGTTGATTAATCGAACTGTATGCTGATTTTTGCTTGAGTGTTCTTGATTCAGCTTTCATCTTACTGTTCTATTTCGTAGCCCGTTTCTTTAATTTTGTGGTGAACAGTGCCATTAGACAAGGGTACCTCTTAGTTTTTCTCTGCATCGTCTCCCGGCACAATTCCAACCATCTCCAAAGAACAGGACTTCACTTGGAGTTGTCCGAGTGCGCGGTGCTTCTTTCCTTTAGCAATTCTATACAATACGCCGTAGGAACTTCCTCTGACGGATCAACCCCATACCCGGAGAGAGCGTTTTTTTCTTCTGATCCTAGCAACTCCATTTTAATTTGGAAGCATCAAAGAGTCAAAGTCAATTTCAACAGTATGTATGCATATCTGATAATAATAATAATAATAATAATAATAATGATAATAATAATAATAATAATAATAATAATAGCCTTCAGCGATAACCACTGGGCAACCGGTGTGAAACTGTAAATCGTAGAATTACTGCGACCTATGAGTACTAGGAGAGGAGGGCTGGAGACTTGAGGAGACTTGCTGTCACTCAAACTCCAGCGGTTACCACCAGGCAACTGGTGTGAGATTCCAAATAATAAAAAAAAAAAAGGGAGGCCTGCCAAATAGTAGACGTTGCTGTGCCTGCAGACCATAGAGTAAAAAAGAAGGAGGGTGAAAAAAGGGAAAAATACCAGGACTTAGCAAGACAGTTGAGGAAGATGTGGAACATGAAAACCAGGGTAGTACCGGTCATAGTGGGCGCACTGGGAACTGTCCCCAAAACGCTGAGGGAGAGACTGGAGGAGATCGGGATTAGGGGAAGGATAGAGACCGTACAGACCACAGCACTACTGGGAACTGCACGGATACTGAGGAAGGTGCTGGAGATATAAGTACTGCAACGAACTGTAGCTCTGTCACGATATGCGAAAGAGAGAGGAGACGTTAGCTGAAAACCTGAGGAGACTTACTGTCACTCAGCCTTCAGCGATAACCACTGGGCACCCGGTGTGAAACTGTAAATTGCAGAATTACTGCGACCTACAAGTACTAGGAGAGGAGGGCTGGAGACTTGAGGAGACTTACTATCACTCAAACTCCAGCGGTTACCACCAGGCAACTGGTGTGAGATTCCAAAATAATAATAATAATAATAATAATAATAATAATAATAATAATAATAATAGTTTTTCAGTTTTCTCCCATTGTATCAGAATTACCTGTCTATATCCCCAGGGGGCATGGATATCCCAAGCTGTATGATTCGGGTGGGAGGTATGTATCGGCCGTCTTACCAATGGTCACGCCAACCAGGGCAAAACCACTCTGGGATCGAAAAATATGCTACTGATACTAATCCTCAAAATCTGTGGACACCGACAACGGTTGATTCCATATGATGGTCTACGTTAGTCGCCAGCACTGACAGTAAAATTACAGCTAAAAGGCCAGATATCAACATTATTGAGAAAGAATACAATCAGGCCAGGTTGATCGATATCTTATGCCCAGCAGACAGGAATATTGAACGGAGAGATGAAGAAACATAGAAAGATATCAAGACTTGAAGATGGAACTTTAAAAGTTATGGAAAAATCGATTAGGATCGTACTGATCGTTATTAGAGCACGGGAAGTAGCAAGTATAAATCTAAAAAAAACATCTCCTGAAATTTATTGTTGTTAGGTAAGAAAAATAAAGCTAAAACTCAGTAGGGGAATAATAATAATAATAATAATAATAATGATAATAGTTTTTCAGTTTTCTCCCATTGTATCAGAATTACCTGTCTATATCCCCAGGGGGCATGGATATCCCAAGCTGTATGATTCGGGTGGGAGGTATGTATCGGCCGTCTTACCAATGGTCACGCCAACCAGGGCAAAACCACTCTGGGATCGAAAAATATGCTACTGATACTAATCCTCAAAATCTGTGGACACCGACAACGGTTGATTCCATATGATGGTCTACGTTAGTCGCCAGCACTGACAGTAAAATTACAGCTAAAAGGCCAGATATCAACATTATTGAGAAAGAATACAATCAGGCCAGGTTGATCGATATCTTATGCCCAGCAGACAGGAATATTGAACGGAGAGATGAAGAAACATAGAAAGATATCAAGACTTGAAGATGGAACTTTAAAAGTTATGGAAAAATCGATTAGGATCGTACTGATCGTTATTAGAGCACGGGAAGTAGCAAGTATAAATCTAAAAAAAACATCTCCTGAAATTTATTGTTGTTAGGTAAGAAAAATAAAGCTAAAACTCAGTAGGGGAATAATAATAATAATAATAATAATAATAATAATAATAATGATAATAATAATAATAATAATGATGATGATGATGATGATAATAATTATGATAATAATAATAATAAAATAGGTGCTAGAGATATAAGGACTGCGATGAATTGTAGCCCTGACATGATAGGTGAAAGAGACAGGAGACGTTAGCTGAAGACCCGAGGAGACTTATTGTCACTCAGCCTTCAGCGATAACCACTGGGCAACCGGTGTGAAACTGTAAATCGCAGAATTACTGCGACCTATGAGTACTAGGAGAGGAGGGCTGGAGACTTGAGGAGACTTGCTGTCACTCAAACTCCAGCGGTTACCACCAGGCAACTGGTGTGAGATTCCAAATAATAATAGCAGTGGCCTAACAGAGGAAGGTAAATGGAAGCGGAGATGTGAACCACAACACCGGCGTGATAGGCGAGGGAGGAAACTGTGAACCACAGTATTGCTATGGTCTATGAGAAATGTGGAGAGGAGGGCTGAAGACTTGAGGAGACTTGCTGTCACTCAACCTCCAGCGGTAACCACCAGGCAGCTGGTGAGAGATTGCAAATAATGATAATAAAATCAGCAAGCAATTATAGACCAATCACGTGCCTATCACCAATGTGTAAAATCCTGACCGGACAGATGGCAGAGAGAGTAGATATCTCCATGGAAGGAAGAGCACTGTAACCAGAAGAATAGAAAGGAGGCAGGAGAGGGACCAAATGGGTGGATGACTTACAATACATTGACCAGATCATCCTAAAAGGCGTCAGGAAATGGAAGAAAATTTTGTGATGGGATAGATCGACTATAAAAATGCATACGACATGATCTCACAGCTGGATACTCGAATGCCTAAGGATATTCAGGATCAGCGAACAAGTAGTGAGATTTATAGCCAACTTAATGAAAAACTGGAAATTAGCTTGATAGCTACAGGAGAAAAATTTGCAGAGGTAAGTATAAAAAGGAGTATCTTCTTGAGAGACTCTCTTTCCCCATTACTATTCGTTCTAACCATGATACCACTCAACAGAATCCTGAAAAATAGCATAGGATACCAATTCTCCAAAACAAAGGGAAAAGTCCACCACCTCATGAACATAGACAACATAAAACTATTGACAAAGAACAGGGAGAACTAGAAACGTTGTTCAACAGAGTGAAAGAATACAGTGACGACATTGGGGTAGCGTTAGGAATAGAAAAATGCCCATTAATGGTAATGCTTAAAGGAAAGCTCGCAGCAGCAGAGGGAATCGAATTACCGGACAACAAAAAAATCAGAGCACTGACCTCACAGAACCGATACAAATAACTGGGAGTTCTCGAATGTGACACGATAAAACGAGAAGAAATGAGAGACAAATTAAGAAGAGAATACTTCATGAGGATAAAGAAAATATTGGACACCAAACTAAACAGCAGGAATCTGATAAGAGGAATGAACACATGGGCTGTATCAGCAGTAATATACACAGAACCATTCTTTGGGGGGGGGGGACAAGGGAAGAACTCAAGTCAATGGAACGGTGAACAAGAAAGCTTATGACAATGCACGAGGCCTTACAACCCAGAGATGACATTGATAGACTGTCTGTGAAGAATAATGAAAGCGGTGGAAGACTCATCACCGAAGAAAACTGAGCCCAAAAGGCCAAAAATAGATAATAAAAGTATTAGCAAGCAAATAATAAAGACATTATAAATTGCGCCCAAAGCAGTGTAATGAACAGTGAAAAAGGTAGTTAACACAGGAGCAGCATAGCAAACAAGAAAAGGAAAATGGGAACAGAAGAAACCATACAGGAAATTCAAAAGACAGATACAAAATGTTACGGACGATAGACTATGTACATGGCAAGGCGAAGGGAAGTTGGATAGAGAAACAGAATTCGCCCATCAGGACAGCTTAAAACAAATGAATCAGGACAAAATATACCAAGGCAAAAATCGACTGAAATCCCTAAAAACAGCAAATGTCATCTATGTAGAGAGAGTGATGAAACTATAAACTACATAACCAGTGAATGTAATCAACTAGCCCAGAAAGAGTATAAAAACATACACGACTAGGTAGCAACAGTTATTCCCTGGGAATTGAGCAAAAGACTGGGATTCAACCATGTAGAAAAGTTGTATCAGCACACAGTGGAGACGGCACCGGATAAAAGATGAGCAGACCTGGTGATCGTGGACAAGAGAAAGAGAACTAGCCAAATGATAGACGTTACCGTGACTGCCGATCACTGAGTAAACACAAAAGAGAGTGAAAAACTAGGGAAATACCAGGACCTGTAATGCAAAGGCCAAAATAACTATTTTCACTTAAAAAACTCATCTTGTTCATTCTCGATCTATATACACTCTTTGCCTTACCGTCAGCTGTTAATTCCAATGATTAGAGCATCACAACGTTGGAGCAGTTACCCTATTAGTCACAGGTTCGATTCCAACAGCAGCCCTATCTTCTTTAACTGTTTATTCTATTTTCATTGTCTAGGTCAAGTGATACATCAAATGTGTAATGACGAGAGATCATTTCGAATAAGAGTTTTCATATAACATAATGCATTTCCGAATCATACATACCTCCCTCACAAGGTCTGTCTATGAAGATACCAAACCTTTGAAACAGCTCGCCAATGAAACATTTTAGTGTTCTGTCTGATGTGTTATGCAGGAGAGAGCTTGATATATTGTATAACCTCCCCGCCATCAAACCACGTTGATTGTTTTTTTAACAACACGCGCTAGAGCGAACGTGTCTCTAGTGCGCTTGGTCTTACACCCGGATTGAAAAACGAAGATACGAGATGATTCCAATGAGTTCGGGGAAGTGAATGTGCGAAATGGCTGCCCCCAAAAATGTGAAAAAAAAAAGGTTCTTATTTCCTGATTAAATGTTTTTGAATGTGTGAAATATCAGACGAGTCACGAGAAATGTTGGATAACTTTAGATATAAGCATATTGATCAAACTATTCACAATCCTCGATCTATCTATCAATCTATTCATATCTATCTGCATTCATGTTTGTGGATGTTGAGCATATATATATATATACGTACATATATACTGAAAACACCATACCAGTGTGTTTGGAGCTTAAGGTGTACAATAAATACCAGCTATGACTTATGGATACAAAACATTGGAACTATTTGTTTAGAAATTCAGAATCGCAGACAGAGAGATAGATAGATGGATTCAGAGAGAGAGAGAGAGAGAGAGAGAGAGAGAGAGAGAGAGAGAGAGAGAAAGGGAAAGAGCAATGCTTGGAATAACAATGAAAGACAGAAAAAGATCCCCACGGATTCGAGAGCATATCAATGTAAGTTACACCATACATGTAATTAAGCGATAGAATAGAGATGGGCTGTACACATAGCAAGAAAGAAGGTTGGAGCAAAAAGCTAACTGATCGTTGCTGAAGGGACGGTGAATGTAGGGAGAGTTACTTTGAAACTTTATTTGAAATGATTTCCAGCTATTTCACCGTGAATGTGCATTTGGCCAAGACAGCGTAAAGAGAAAAAGAAAATTGGACTACTGTATGAATCAAATCGACGACCAATAGTTACCGGCTTTAACGTAGTGTAGGCCTTTGCATTACCGGCGACTGTTTAGCTCGATGGTGAGAGCAACGCAAGCAGATAAGATAGAAAGTTTTGTATATATATATATATATATATATATATATATATATATGTTGAAGCCCAAACAGGGCAGAAACATAAACGTGTTTGTGTAGCGATTCTACTTTCTGCTTTATTTCAAGCTCTACTCTAAACCAGCTTGACACTCACAGTTTAAAGTTGAATATATCGAGCATTCTACGAGATAAATCCATCACAAATTAGACATTGCTTTACGTTATTTCATATTATGTTATATTACAAACCTAATTCGAACTATATATATATATATATATATATATATATATAAAGTGATAACACAACAATATATATATATATATATATATATATATATATATATATTGTTGTGTTATCACTTTATAGGATTTTTAGGACCCTTAAACAAATTATCAAATTAAATAGAACCACAATTACAAACGGAAATGATGAAGCCAGCAAAGATGTCAAATACTGTTGAAAATTCTAAATTGTGACAAACGATATATATATATATATATATATATATATATATATATATATATATGTATATATATATCCTTTCCCTCCGATTTACTGCTCCAGCGGTATACTCCATTATGAAAAGATGTTAAGAAGAATTTGCACGACAATGGGTTTGTGGACAATGTGAAGTTTGATACAGTGTCGTCTGTTTTTATCCATTTAATACTTTATAGCCGTTCGATTCGTTGAAAGCTTTTAGAACTTCAGTTAGAAATGCAATCTCAAAGCTTTGATGGCTACGGCTCTGATTTTGTGGGGCTGGGGGTGGAGGCTTGAAGGCAAGGGGTGCTGAGTGAGACAAGAAGCAAAGAGCATAAATCGATGCCTCCTACGCATGGAGTCGTATGTCTGAAAAACTGATCCAACAGTAAGAGCTGTTTGAAATTGAATTACTTTTTGTTTATTTCTTGGGTAAACAGTTAAATCTTATATACATTTAAAAGAAAATATTCATGAGCCGTTGGCAGGAGGACTCCGATGGAATATATGTTCTATAAGGGAGCGTTAGTGTCATTTGCTGAAGTAGGGTTCTTGAGAAGCGGACAAGATGCAAAACAACGAACAAGGTCGCCATCATCATCATCATCATCATCAGCATCCTTTTAGTTTATGTAGACCTTTCCCAAGATTAGCCAGACTGCTCTGTTACGAGCAACGCAGAGCTAATACTTTCGGAAGTGTCTAGTTCTTCTCGTAATCTCATACTTAGTCAGTCACAGTTTCGCATATGATCTCTAGGGATTTACGTTGTGAGTCATGTCTAGCAGTTGTATGACATCCTTGTAACATGACCAGCCCATTGCCAATTGAATTTCCTTATCGATTCTATTACTCTTTTTTTTTCTAAAATACTATGATGTATTGTGATCTCTCTATGTGATGTCGAGCACGATACGCTTCTATTGACGTTGCGTGGTTCTCAGTTTAAGGGTCAATCGTTTGGTTAGGTTCCTTAATTCAGTTCCATAGAGATCATATCCGAAATTGTGGCCGACAGAAATTAAGATAGCGTGACGAGCTAGACAAATTAAGAAAGAGAGATAGATAGATAGAGAAAGAGAGAGAGAGAGAGAGAGAGAGAGAGAGAGAGAGAGAGAGAGCTGGGGGTATCTGTACAGCGTTATCAACTTAGCAGTTTCAGGGCTAGTATGTAGTGAATTGTATCGTATGGCTTTTTCTTGTTCTTCAATCAGGAGCATCGATTTTTTTTCGTAATGCCGTTACGTCCATAAATGAACTGTTGGAAGTATTTTTCATTTTTTTTTGTTCACAGCTTTTTGTTCATTGTAGCGTTTACGTTTCTCGTCATGCATTGAAGGTATTTTAGCAATTTTTAACTACAATTTAGCCACTCTCTATATTAGTTACGTGTGTCAAAAACTACGTCGTTGACCGGAAACGTCCTCTCTTTTGAATGACAATGAGTGGTAACGTTCCCTTTAAATTTGCAATGGAAGTTTACGCTATACTGATCCGTTAGTTTGTGTTACGCTTGTTTTTTGTTTTTACGAATCGGACGTTTTTTGAGATCACTACCCAACGAAAGGTGAGAGAAGTAACATTCATTTTACCACACTTTAATTGACCACCCCCAACACAACCTGTTGCTGGAAGACGTTGACGGTTTCTATGGAGTTAGCATCTAGATTTGTATGTTACTATTTATTAGGCTTAGCTTTATGAAGAATGAAAGAGAAGATGAATGAAAAAGAAGAAAAATGGAAGAGAAGAAGAAGAAGAAGAAGAAGAAGAAGAAGAAGAAGAAGAAGAAGAAGAAGAAGAAGAAGAAGCTGAGATACCAGAATTGGAAGAAGAAAAAGAAGAAAGAGAAGAAATTGAGATACAGGCATTGGGAGAAGAAGAAGAAGAAGAAGAAGAAGAAGAAGAAGAAGAAGAAGAAGAAGAAGAAGAAGAAGATGAAGAAGAAGAAGAAGAAGACGACGATCAACAACAACAACAACTAGGGATACGATAATTTGACAAAAGATTGAGAAAAGAAGAAGAAAGAAAGAAAGAAAGAAAGAAAGAAAGAAAGAAAAAAGGCGAGAACAACAAAAGCTGAACGAAGCGTAGGTTGTGGATACTATTTGTGCAAATGTAGTCATGATTGAAGACATATTTATTCATTAAAATACCTTCCTTCTCCGATAACATTATTCTATCTATCAACAAGTTTATCAATGCTAGACTTGTGAACTCCCTTCGATTTCAACATGAAATAACAGATCAACTGATTCTCAACCTTTCCTCTTGAAGTGATTCTTTGTCCATATTAATAGTTTTGCGAAGAAGATATTAAGAGGAAAGGCCTGGAAACAGACCAAAAGTAAAACAAAGAGAATCAGAAGAACCCAAAAAGTTGTACGTCACAATCCAGACAAATTTACGAGAGCGTGGGCTGTGGATGATGTTTGCACATGCGTGGGTGTTCTTATATTTGAATGACCAATAGATCAAAATTATACGAATCGATTGAGCGATCAAGGATAAAAGCCATCGTTCACTTACTCGGAAGAACAAAAGAAATATATATATATATATATATATATATATATATATATATATATATATATATATATATATATCTTCTTTTTCTCCTTCAGAGTTTCATGCCAGTGCAATTGTCATACGTCAACACTGAGAACTAACATTTTATGTATATCTATTTAAACATGCTCTATTCCATATATGACTCAAACCCAAATAATAATACACACCCACACATACACGCGTGCATGCACACACGCATATGTATATCTATCATAGTATATCAGGATGAAAACGGAAGTCTGAGATATCATAGAATCTATTAAAAAAACTTAAATGGCAATGGGCTGGCAATGTTGTAAGAATGACCGACAACCGGTGGACATCACAACTCACAACATGGATCCCCAGAGATCACATGCGAAACAGAAGCCGACAGAATACAAAATGGAGAGACAAACCAGATAAATTCAGAGAATACTGGCTCTGCGACGCACACCCATGATAGAGAGTTGTGGCGGATCCTGGGGAAGGTCTATGTCCAACGACGGACGTTACAAAACTGATGATGATGATATATATATATATGTGTGTGTATATTGTTTAAGCAGTTTATCTGTTGTGGTAGTGCTTCTGTTAGAAAATAGAACGTAAATAGGCAGATGGATATTTGCAATTCGTAATTATACATATATATGTGCGTGTGTATTGAACAGACAGTTTATGTTCGACGTAATGGGATAATAATAGAGACATTTGAGAAGGAACTCCGTTTCGTTGTTGCAAATAACGAAGCTCATTTTGTTTATTCATTTATGCAGTCTAGGGCTGTTCGATTTATTACTTGGCTAACACCAGTGCTGGACGAAATATAGTTCATACTTAAATATCTTTATAATTACTACACACACACACACACACACACACACACATATATATGGTGGGAGTTATTTGACTATGTGGAAGTGAAAGATTTGAGAACAAACGTGTTACATCTCGAAGTTTTTCTTCGTGTTGATGCATTTCGATGAACTTTCATCAGCATTTTCAGAAGCACTTCGCAAAGTAGAGAACTGCAGCGAGGAGGTTCTAACTTTTTAAATGTTAGGGTGTTGAAATAAATCGGAGAAAAAGGGTATATAACGAATTTTTATGTTGATTTGTTATGAAGAGAGGAAAGGGGAGGAATTATCTCCGGTATGAATGAGAAAAAGACAACCTTTGGATGTTTTTTTCTCATCGCAGCAGGTGGGTGATCCAGAAAATGATATGTTTTGGCTCAAAGGAGAGTGTGGATGGATATGAGAAATGGATTTTTAATCAGTTGAAAAACGTACCGTTCAAGGTTTTATCATAATTTAATGTGGTATGGTCTTCAGCTTTTACTTAGTTACTTTCTCTAAAATTAGTGAGATAAGCGTCAATTACAAAATGTGTATTATTTGTTGCATTTATTTACAATAAAGTTTAGAATCAATTACAGATGAAGAATAACAATCTATATTACTACATAATTGACAATACGACAAAAATAAAGATTTTAATCATACACTATTCACTCGTTTTAGTTGGGATAAATTCTGAATTTAAATGTTTTCAATTTAGTGTAGGTTAATTGGTAGAGCGAGTGTTCAAATTTACAAAAGGCCATGGATACAAAAACAAATCGAGTCACGGATATTGATAAAAAGGAGCTTTTATTTTTTAGCGATTGTTACCTTTTCTGCGTTAAATCATAAATATTTTTGCGTTAGATTTGGCCGCACTACGTCATTTTTTTTCTCCTCAAATTTTGAAATTGAAATGAAAAATAATTGTCTAGGGTCAATTTTGATTTCCGATTTCAATTTTTAAATGTTTAATTGGATTTTATTTAACACCAGATATTATTCTGTGACAATCCCTCAAGACAGTGAAGGAATTTAGATTTTTATTTGCACAATGGTTCTCTTGCTTTTCAATCAGAATCGGGAAAATGACACAAACCTCGTTTTCTCCTCTTAACAGAGCGGATGTTGGGCCCCCATGCCCCATGTTGAATTGGCCCAAATGCGGCATAGTTACGTCTGTGGAGGAAAAAAACAAAAACAAAACGTTTTGCCCCTTTTCTTGAATTATACACCATACGAAGGCTGAAGAATGAGTCGGCCGAAACATTGTATTGACAATATGAGGGATGGGAAGTTTCATGCTGTGACTCAAAATATCAAATGGTTTCAAGACAAACTAAAAAAGTTGATAACGCCATCGCAGTCAATAGTTCAACAACCGTAGCATCGAAACTTGAAGTCTCGTAAGAACTTTCCATCATAGAATAAACATGGTCTGAATAAATTCTGGTGTTTTTCACAAGAAAATATCTAAAATACGGTGAAAAGTTAGATGTTATTGATCAGCCTATCGAAATAAGGCCCCTAAAAAGTCATAAAATCTTTTTTTCCAAAAATAAAAAAGATCATTTTTGAAGGTGTGTAGTGGAATACTGATGCCAATTTTCACGTCTGTAGACAAAACGGTATGACCAGAAGTGCTAGAACAAGAGAACACATTAAGAAACACACGCACACACGCACACATAAAAAAAGGATAGGACTGTACACCATCTTTGATGGCCATAGTTGTTCAATAATACTAAGCAAGATCGTTTAATGACGGGAAGATGTAGATAACGAAGGGAGCGGCTCTTTACTGCGTAATCTAATACCCCATTACGTATAACCTCTGATCTAACCAAACAGATAATCCGACCGGCTCTGGAAACCATGAAGATTGATACACAAGGTATTTTAAGAACAGAGGTAATTATATATGCGTCTTTCATTTCTTTCAGTCGCTAGTTGTTACATATGCGGTAAGACATTTGCATATGATCATCGAAAATGGAGATAACTTTGCTCTCATGCAATAAAGAAATTTGAGACGAGACGTCGATCAAATGCAAAAGCTGAATGAGAAACATACAAGCAGCGACCACAAGAACGAATCAACAATCTAAAAAGTGAATTCCCAAGCATTGTGTGGGGGAAAATGTCTGTCAAGAATTGGACCTCGAAGCCATAAAAGAAAAAAAATGCTAGACCTTTTTTCGGCAACGAGAATCGTCGATGATAATGACTATGGTAAAGATGTGGAGAAGGTTGTAATGAACTGTTCTCGGCGTAGACTGTGAACCACTCGATCACGTCTCACAACATTGATCCCCAGAGATCATATAAGAAACAGTGGCAGACAGAACACAAGATGGAGAGATGAACTGGACGGATTCAGGAAATAGTCGCTCTGCGACGCCCATGATAGAGAAGTGTGGCGAATCCTGGGGAAGGTCTATGTCCAATGACGTACGTTAAAAGACTGATGATGATGATGATGATGATGATGATGATGATGAAACTTGATCTCGGCATAGATGATATTTCCCACTTAAAAAAATATTCTACGGTAATACAAATGTGTTAGTCTTAAAATAACACAGAAAAAAAGAAAATACTTGAATTCATCATTTGTTGGTATTTTTTTGACCCGTCTTCTCATTGTATAACTGCAAATCTTCTTAAAAAAAGGTTTTATCACTTTCTCTTCATCTTCATTTTTTATTCAAACACGTAGACATATTTCTGGTTTAAATAGTAGTTTTTCTGTTAACGTTTATTTATTCAATAGAATGTAAACAAAGTCACTTCATTGTCTATGTCTTTGAGAAGAGTCAGTAACGTGTAGTAACCACAATTTAATAAGAAAATTACGTAAAAGAAGAAAAAGACTTTATCAAAATAAAGGTATAAGGAAATTGAACATTTTAGTTTCATGATCATCAGTCTTTTAGCGTCCGTCGTTGAACATAGACCTTCACCAGGATCCGCCACAATTCTCTATCATGGGCGCCGTAGAGCCAGTATTTCCTGAATCTGTCCAGTCCATCTTTCCATTTTGTGCTCTGTCGGCCACGGTTTCTTATGTGATCTCTGGGGATCCATGTTGTGAGAAGTGATGTCCATCGGTTGTCTTTTTTTCTTGCAACATGACCTTCCCTTTGCCATTTGAGTTTTTCAATAGTTTCTACGATGTCACAGAATTCCATTTTCTTCCAGATATACTGTGCTCTCTTGTGATCTCTCCATGTAAGGTTGAGCATGATTCTCTCATGCGCACGTTGCATACTTCTCATTTTGCAGGTCTGTATTAGTTTAACATACGACAAATACAAAAAAACACATACTCCCCCTCTCTCACATTCTGTCTCTCATTTGTATATTTCCCTTGAAAGACGATAACTGAATTTGGAAACAAGAACACAGCTGAGAATTCGCTGGAGGCAAAACATTTATAAAAAGAAGACGAAAAGAACAAGTTATTTTTTTCCTGGAAAATAAGGTTTTTGACTATAAATGACAAAAATTCCCAGAAAAAAGTCTCAAACGTCTCAGAAAACAAACAATACTATTAATAGAGATTAAGTAAAGACATTAGACGACAGTCAGCCCGAAATCTCAATATTATCAACATATATATATATATATATATATATTTGTATATATATATATGTATATATATATATATATTAGAATGTAGATGAAGCCTGGAGAGGGCAGAAACATTAACTAATTTGTGTAGCAAATCCACATTCTACTATTTATTCCCAGCTCTACTATAACAACTTGTCTTTCATTGTATAAAGTTGAATGTATTGAACACTCTAAGAAATAAATCCATCACATATCAGAAGTTGCTTCATGATATTAATATATTATTATATCATGCTATGATGTCTCTAACCCTTGTCTTTTCTCGGATGTACTGTGCTGTTTTGTGGTCTCTCCATGTGAGGCCCAGCATTATTCTTTCATGCGCACGTTGTATGGTTCACAATTTACGGGTCTGTCTCTTGGTTAAGTTATCATAGAATCCATAAAAATCTCAAATGGCGGTGTGCTGGCCACGTTGCAAGAATGGCAGACTACTAATGAACATTGCGACTCACAACATGGATTCCCCGAGACCACATGCGCAACCGAGGCTGGCAAAATTTTAGATGGAGAGACGAGCTAGACAAGTTCAGGAAATACTGGCTCCGTGACGCCCATGATAGAGAAGTGTGGCAAATCCTGGGGAAGGTCTACGTCCAACGACGGACGCTAAAAGACTGGTGATGATGTGATGATGTGATATTATGCTATACTGCTAGCCTGATCTGTACCACATGTACAATATATATATATATATATATATATATATATATATATATATATATATATATATAATGTTTATAGCGTAACAACTGAACGACTCAATTCATAAGTTAAGTACCTTGATAACAGATTTTCAATCTACACATTGAATAGACTCAACACTCACGACACATTACAAAAACATGCATTCTCTTATTTGTTTAAATTTCCTGTACGTAAATAGTGTAGCATTTTTCCACGAGAAAACTCTGTCGTTCATTCATTTGTCATTAACCTCTCTCTGATCTACAAGTTCCATCTTTTCATCCGGCTTAGCTGAATGATAATGGCCGCACTCCCCTCTAACTAGTTGTAAGCACCTACCTAAAACTTCTGTGGTAACATCCTGATCATCATCATCATCATCATCATCATCATCATCATCATCATCATCAGTCTTTTAACGTCCGTTGTTGGACAGAGACCTTCCCCAGGATTCGCCACACTTCTCTATCGTAGGCGTTGCAGAACCAGTACTCTCCGAATTAATCTAGTTCGTCTCTCCATCTAATCCTCTGCCAGGCTCGGTTGCGTATGTGATCTCTGAGGATCCATGTTGTGAGTCGCAATTTCCATCGATTTTCCACCATTTTTGCAACATAGCCATCCTTCTGCCATGTGCGATTTTTAATGGATTCTATGATGTCCCAGACTCCTGTCTTTTTTCGGGTGTACTGTGCTGTCTTGTGATCTCCCCATGTAAGGTTTAGCATAATTATTTTATGTGCACGTTGCATAGTTCTCAATTTACGGGTCTTTCTCTTGGTTAGGTTTCATGTTTCGGCTCCATAAGTGACTTTTGGGAGGATGCATTGGTTATACACCCTTCTCATTAGAATTAATGGGATCTTCTTATTTCTGAAGGTTGAGCTTGCTCTGCCTAAGGCTTGCCATCCTAGTGTGATTCTCCGCTTCATTTCTTCTTCTTTTGTGGGTCTCATGGAGATTCGTTGTCCTAGGTAGATGTAGTGGTCTGCTTCCTCTAGTTCTGTGTCCTCGATTTTGATCTTAGTGTTTTTATCCTCGATGTGGTTGTTGCACATGATCTTCATCTTGCTGAAGTTCATGTGTAGGCCGACTTTCTTGCTCTCTTCATTTAGTTTATCTGTCATTGCAAAAAGGGCAATGTCGTCTGCAAATTTGGGGTTGCTCAGATATTCGCTGTCAATTCTGATTCCTTTACTCTCCCACAGAAGGCTAGACTGGGAGGGCACAGGAATCAGAATCGACGGCAAATATCTGAGCAACCCCAGATTTGCAGACGACATTGCCCTTTTCGCAGAAAACCTACACAAGCTCCAACTCATGCTAGATGAACTAAATGAAGAGAGCAAGAACCTCTTGATACTATATTCTAAAACTTAACGGAGTCAATTAAATCTAAGAACCACCACAAGCATACCAACTTTTATTTGAACAATTTGAACTATTCTTTTCTTCTTCGACGTAATCAAGATGTTTCCGCTGACTAATTACTACGGCCCTCTTCAGGTGTAAAATGTAATATCTGTGAAGAATGAGTTTTTTTCTATTGGCCTCTTCTTCCATTGACTCAAAGCAAGAAAAAAATGTTATCTGACAAAGTTCCAACGTAAATTGCAATACTTGTAAATATTTTATCCTAGCAACGTCTACAGCACATCTTGATCTATAATCCTAATTTGATAAATAAAACGATTGAAATTAGATTTTCTCAAAACTGACGAATTTCCGAAGGCAAGTAAGGTGTTGCAGTTTGAGAGTACAAAATTTACTTACAAAAAGGAGTACTCGACTTTCTGCAAAAATTTATTTTACAAGAAATTAGGCTTTGATGAATCTGTCCTTGTTTTGATTGAATGAAATGGAATTTTGAATAAATCATAATTCTTTTTGTTTGATTACTTTTCAGTAACAATGGTCGACATTCATCGTGACAACCGGTGTCAGGTCATAATTTGACTTAATGACTTCAAATTTAGGGTGCTCATTCCACAAATGATTCCATGTTTATATCTGATAAATACTGTCACAAAACCTTTTGGTTACTTGAACCGTATAACCTGCTTTCCTCTATGGTGTCACACAACGACTTCGACACTGAATTGAGCACGACTGATGTCGCTCAACTGCCGACCATATATTCATTTTGGCCCTCAGCCAAACAGAAGTTGCAGAAAGAGACATCACAGTACCAGTGAAAGTAGTTTATAAACCACTTTACTCGGATGAAGTTCACGAAATTTAGATGAGTATCTAGAGAAGTGGTTTTCAAACTTAAACGTATGACGGCACACTGAGAAATATATTTGACTCAGGCCGTACAACAATCGTAAAAATGAAATGAATTAGACAAAAACATTTCAGTAGTCAACGAACCAAACTTTTATATCAGTATACTGATTTACGTACTCATCACAGCCTTTTCCTTTCATCTATCGCTGAAAAGAATATCTCACAGAACTTGGTGATAAAACACTTGATTAGCTACTCTGATTAGAAAAAAAACTGACTGGTTGACATATGTGCTGTATACTGCTGCCAAAGTCATCATCAGCCTCTTAGCATCCGTCGTTAGACATACACCTTCCCCAAGATTCGCTAGACCTCTCTATCATGGATGTCACGGAGCCAGTAATTTCTGAAATTATCTAGATCATCATGCCATTTTACCGGCAACGGTTTTGCATATGATGTCTGAGGATTTACGTTGTGAGTCATGATATCCAGCAGTTATCTGACATTTTAGCTATATGACCGGTCCATTGCAAATTTTCTAATCGATTCTATAATATCTCTGACTCCTGTTCTCTCTCTCTCTCATATACTGGACTGTCTTTCTCTCTATTTGATTTGAGCATGATTCTCTCCTGTGCACGTTGCACGGTTCTCAGTTGCAGGGTCAACCTTTCGGTTAGATTCCATGCTTCAGCTCAAAAGGGAGGGAACATTGGTTGTGCACTGTTCTTATTAGGACTGATGGGATTTTCTTGTTTTCAAAGGTTAAACTTGCCCTGCTGGAAGCTTACCAACTTAGAGTGATTCTTCAACTGATTCCTCCTCCGTTTGGGGATTCCATGAAGATTTCTTGTCAACGCAGTGTACTGAGTTTAATATTGATTCGGTGGTTACAAGTCCGACAATATGTCACTGAATTCTGACATTTCCATGTAAGGCAGCCAGATTATTGTGTCATTCCAAAAGGCAAGCTGTAAATTTAAAAGAATTCAACCCGAGGCTGAGGCTCTGAATTGACATTAATCATTTAATGGCAACAATATGTGTGAGCGTTTGTTCGGGGGGAAGGGGAAAGTCGACCATTTGAAGCATGGGATTATAAGAAATGGCGTTTGTCGTGTGTTTCGGAAATGACAATTTATTTCAGAATTACTTATTCCTTGAATTTATGCTTCTTTTATTTCTTCCAGTGACTTACATACATCTCGATCATTCCTCTTATTTCTATCTATCTGTTCTTATATATTCATCTATCTATCTATCCATCAAGCTATCTATTGCAGTCTGTTCATATCTATCTACCAATCTTTTTATCTTTCGAATGATTCATATCCATCCATCTATCTATCTCAGTCTGCTCATATCTATTTACCTATCTATTTATCTATCTCACTGTTCATACCTATCAATCTGACTTCCTATCTATCTATATCTATCCCTATGTTCATATCCATCTATCTATGTTCATATCTCTCTGTGTATCAGTCCGTTCATATCTTTAAATCTATCTCAGTATTTACATATCTATCTATCTATTTATCTATCTATTTATCTTATCATATTTGCCTATCTATTAATTTATTTCACTCTGTTTCACTCTATTTCTTGCCTATCTATTAATTTATTTCACTATGTTCATACCTGTCTATCTATCTGTTCGTATTTATCAGTCTCTGTTAATATTTATCTACCTCTGTTCATATCTATCTATCTATCTATCTATCTACCAATGTATTCATATCTATACTAACATAGTTCCCGCCAGAAATTACAGGATCATTTATGCATTGACAAATTATGGATTAATGTAACACCCTCTTGTGGCCCTTATTTCACAGCATTTATCATTGTGTCGTACTATGCACTGGATATAAACAGAAGCGGTGGTAGGCACGGTAAAGCTGTAATCAGCAGCAGCAGTTTCAGCTGTGTCTACTGCTTGCTTCAGTATCATCATCATCATCATCATCAGCAGCAGCAGCAACAGCCTTGAACGATCATCGTTGGATAAACCTTACTCGAGATGCACAAAACCTCTCTATCATGGGCGTCGCGTTGCCAGTACCTTCTAATCTTGTCTAGTTCATCACACCATCTCTTATTTTGCATTTTGTTTGACATTCCTGCAACATGGCCAGCTCATTGCAATTTAAGTGCTCTAATGGTTTCTATATCCCTTCGCCCCACAAAGAAATAATTAAAGTCCTTAGAAAATCAAATACAAGCGCAGTTTAAAAAAAATTCAAATTGATCCATACTAAAAAAGAGTTTGACAAACCTCAGATTATATGGAAGATAAATGATACATTTACGACATTAAACGAAATTTCTGAAGACAAAACTGAATTTTTGCCATAGTAAGATAGTGATGTATCCCCTCTGGCAGTACACCTTCAATCGGTTGCGAACTTCTAACTTAATTAAATCCAGTTTTCAAACAGCGTAAATTTGGTCTAACGAATGCATTACTTGCCTTCCTACCTCCATGTCGGGCGTTCGAGTCACGGCATATTTCATTTATTTTCCTGTATGTGTTTTACCCGGTTCATATTTATTCATATTCATGTCTAGTTTTTCATTGAACTTTTGTTTGGTTATTTCTAAATCATTCGCTTTTGTGCCAAGTTGTACTTTTTTCCTTCCTTTCTTTCTTCTTTGCTTTCTTCATTCTACCCTTCACTCCTTTTTCTTTTCTTTCTTTTTTTCTTCCCTTCCTGTCTTTTTTGTGTCTTCCTTTTCTTTCTCAATCTTTCTTTCACTTTCCCTTTCTTTCTTCCCCTCTCTCTTTTTCCTTTCTCTCTTTTTCCTTCCATCATTCTTTCCTTTCTTTCTTCTTCCTTTTTCTTCCTTCCTTTCTCCCATCTTTCCTTTTTTACTTTCTTTGTCCCTTTCTTTATTTTTCCAGTTGATTCTCTTCCTTTTGGTTGATTATCTCTTTTCTTTTTGTTCCAGCTTTCTTTCTCCCCCTTTTTTTTACTAACTTCTTTTCTTTTTCTTTTATTTGTTTGTTTGTCTCCTCCATTCCTTTTGCACGCTTTCTGATTTCTTTCTTTCTTTTCTTTTCTTCATGTTTCAGCATCTATTTCTTTCGTACTCTTTCTTTGTTTTTTCTTTCTTTCTTTTTTTTTACTCTATTTCTTTTCCTTTTCTTTAATTGTTTGTTCGTCTCTTCCTTTCCTATTGAACTTCTCTATTTTATATTTTCTCTTCTTCTCTTCTTCTTTCTTTCCTTTTCTTCATGTTTCAGCTTTTATTTCTTTCGCACTCTATCTATCCATCCATCCATCTATCTATCTATCTATCTTTTCCAACTATTTATTCTTCTCTCATCACTTTCCCCCCTTCCTCTCTTCTCTTTTTTCCTTCCCCTTTCATTCCTTTGATTTTCTTACTAGGAAACAAATAACAAAAACTAATTACCAACTCGCCCGTTTCCTTTCATCACCGATGAAGTTCACACGTAAATCACTTACAGGCAAACCTCTTTTATCTGCTCGGGGCAAAAATATCAAAACAAAGCGCATGTGCACTCACTCACACACCGTTCAACGTGAGTATGTATGCGTCTGTGTAAACGAATACACACATGATACATGCATATAGGTGTATCGAGTTGTCCAGGAAATTTGTACATACATCATCATCATGGGTCTTTTATCGTCCGTCGTTGGATATAGACCTTCTCCAGGATTTGCTACATTTCTCTGTCATTGGCGTTGCGGAGCTAGTATTTTATGAATTTGTCTAGCTCATCTGTCCATCTTTTAATCTGTCAGCTTCTGTTTCGCATGTGATCTCTGGGAATCCATGTTCTGAGTTGCGATGACCATCGTTTGTCTGCCATTCTTGCAACATGACTCGCTCATTGCCATTTTAGTTTTCTAGTAGATTCTATGATGTCTCAGACTCCTATTTTCTTCCTGATATATTGAGCTGTCTTGTGATCTCTCCTTGTAAGGTTGAGCATGATTTTCTCATGCACACGTTGCTTGCTTCTCAGTTTGTTGGTTTGTCTCTTGGTTAGGTTCTATGTTTCAGCTCCATAGGTGACTATCGGGAGTATGCATTGGTTGAATACTCTTCTTTTTAGGATTATTGGGATCGACTTGTTTTTGAAGGTTGAGCTTGCTCTGCCGAAGGTTTGCTAATCTAGAATGATTCTTCACTTGATTTCTCTTCCTTTTGTGGGTTTCATTGAGAATATTTGTCTGAGGTAGATATTGTGGTTTACTTTCCCCAGTATATGCAAATATATTGGATTGGTCAGAAAATTTGTTCTGTTTTTATACCTAGATGGAATTAGGAGAGTTTAGTTTTAAATATATTCATCAAAAAAGATGATTTTAGCGTGCATTGTTATGGCGTTGGTCTTAGGTCCTTTTTATGATTGTCATTCGATGATATTAGAGGCGTTAAGTTTCGAATAACTTTATAGAAAAAAGATCGTTTCTGATCGTATTCTGACTGGTATACTATAATCGTACATATTTTTCAACAAGAATTGACGCATTTTTTGCTTATCGATTCTTTGATAATAAAAGAAAATAAGCATCATTTTCGATATATTATACTTTTTTTTATTTCAAGAGAGGTGAAAATGCGACTGAAGTGTAAAACGACTTTTATGGAGAAGGTTCTGTGAACGATCGAACGTGTCAAGAGTGGTATGCAAGATTTTGTGATGGAGATTACTCGCTGATCGATGCTCTACTGTTCAGTAGACAGTTGTGGCAAATAACCATAATATCAAAGCATTGCTTTAGAATGATTAACCTTATAAAACTCGGAAAATAGCCAACATATTATCAAAATACCAGAATGAAGCGTTGAAAATCATTTGAACTAGCTTGGTTACCTCGATCGATGCATCCACACGATAGTCACCCATGGAGCTGAAACACGGAACCTAATCAGAAGGCTGACCCTCAAACTGCAAACCACACAGCGTAGACGAGATATAATGATGCCAACAGGCTAAAATCACAAGACACTGTAGTATATTAGAGGAAAATAATCTAAGGCATAGAATACATTTGGGAACTCAAGTGGCAATGGGCTGGTCAGGTGGCACGGATTTCAGACAATGAGGATCTTCATAGATTATATGGGATAAATAAGATAGCAAGACGATTCACGCAAATTTTGGAAGGTATTGGCGTCACGACATCCGCGATAGAAAGGTCTGATGATGCTTTGGGGAAGGTTTATGTTCAAAGACGGTCGATGCTGATGTAATGATGATGATGATTATGATGATGAAGGCAAGATACGACAAGAAGCACCCGGAATGAGTTAATGGATAGGGTATACAATTCCAACTGGATAACGCAAGTCGGCTTGTTTCCTCAGTGACCAAGCAAACATTATTACAGATTGCCTTAGAAGCTTTCTCTCTTCTACTGAATTCGTCAAATATTGGATTACCATCTATCCAACTCTTTACGAAATCCTTCGGTGAAAAATATCAATTCCCTGGTAGACTTCAAATATGTAGGCATTCATATCTATACGTAAATTCACACACACACATACACACACACACACACACACACACACACATATATATATATATATATATATATATATATATATATATATATATATAATCTATTTAGAGTTACTGATCCTGTGACTAAAGAAAGCCGATAAAGTTTCGTATGATATAGCTTGGTAGTTTAGACATCGTTGCTTTATATCAAATTTGAAGTAAAATTTCCACTAAAACGTTTTATTTGGCGTTCTCAAACAGCCGACCACATGAATTAATAAAGAAAATGATCGCTGTGTGGAAATTTTCTTTCATCTTATTTAATTAATCACGTGGTCGGCTGTTCGATTTGATACTCGGTTAATTCCGGTGCCGAACGAAATATATTTCCTGAAAGATTGTCTCCATAATTATCAACATTCTTCCGGCTTAAAATTTCAAATCTAATACGAATATATAATAACTAATCTATTTAGAGCTACTGATCTTGCGACTGAAGGAAGCCAATAAAGTTTTTCATATAATTATTCCCATAACACCGTCCCCACAAGCGAATCAGACAAAACAATATCTACATCAATGTAAGTGTTGAGATCTCAGAGAAGACTTGCACGTCGTATAGAAGGAATGTGAATTACAAACGTTAATACCGTAAACCACAATGATAGTGGGCTTCAAAACAATGAATAAGCTTTCACTTTATTGTCATGACAGAATTATAGGATTGCGCTATTTCCCTTTTATTCAATTGTCGAAAGTTTTTCCTACAGTAAACAAAAACAGAATTGAAATACTAAGAAGAAACACCCTAACATAATTGAACAACCGTTGAAGTATTAAGTCATGTAAAAAGGTTCAATCGAAGAATAAATATGGCCAGAACGAATTCTATTTTTGACATCACTGGCGTTTTCCACCGGAAAACATCTAAAATTGAATAAAGACATCTAAAAAATATCTAGATTCCGGAGAATCTAGACGTTATCATTAAAATGAGGCTTCCAATAAGTCAAAAAAAGCTCCCCCTAAACCAAACGAACATTTAGGAAAGATCTCGTGGAATTCTGATACCAACTTTCAAGTCTGTAAACAGAACTATTACTAGGGACGCTTAAACAATCAAACAAATAAACGTATGCAAATATAAAAAAAAGGGATAGAACCCTCCACCATCTTTGATGGCTATGGTTGTTCAATTCAAGACATTATTATTGGTTTTTGATTATAATTTTCGCTCACCTTCCATATTTAACAGATATTACACCAGCGTATTATCGTCTATTCCAGTTGTCACAGGATTCTCTCAATGAAAAGAAATCAGTTTCTTGAGAAACTGGAAAACGCTCGGAGAACTTCTTTGACGAGAAAGATAAATAAAGGAGTTTTAGGAGGGTTAAAATGTGAAATTACCCCCCAAATAGCAAAAGATCATCATTATCATCATCAACAGCAGTTTTTAGCATCCGTCGTTGGACAAGCAACTTCTGGAAGAAACGCCAGACCTCTCTTAAAAGGGGGCCGTAGTCCGAAATCCAGCTTATGTAGGGTTCGTGAAAAACTGTCAAGCAACGAAAACAAACGACCTAGTCATATCATCATCATTATTATCCTTTCAGCGCCCGTCGTTTGACATAAACCTTCCCCCAAATTCGCTAGACCTCTCTATCATGGGCGTTGCAGAGCCAATACTTTCTGAACCTATCCAGTTCGTCATGCCATCTTTTGTTGGCCACAGTTTTGCGTATGATATTTAGTGTGTCGTAATGTCCAGCGGTTGTCCGACATTTTTATTACATCACCATCAAATGGCAATGGGCTCTATTGCCATTCGAGTTCTCGTATTGATTCTATGATATCTCTAACTCTTTTCTTTTCATATATATAGATCTGTCTGGAGAAATTTTCTTGTCTTGTATTGTACATTTGACACATCACGATGCTGATTATTGAAAAGTATCATCTCTGTATTTGTATTCGTATTGAAAATCAATAGTGAACATTGTTTTATAGTTTTAATTATTTCTTGTTGATCATTGAATATATTCTATATTTGAAATTCCCGAAGAGGCATCTAACTATATCAGGAGCTGGTATGCAAATCTTCTCTCCATTGTTTGTCGCTGATGCAGTGGTTAAATTACTTTCATATCACGACGTAACAATTATATCATGAATTACGCCATAGAGACAACAAAGACTCAAAATGTCTTATCACACATTCAAATTGCTTGAGTTATCTCTGCTGATTATTGTGTGATTCTATTTCTAACATATCAACATTTTCAGCCTCGAAAGAAAAATGCTTTTAAATTTATAATAATAAGGACGTACTACAATCAGAAAATTCATCCTTAACTATAACTACAAAAACAATGTTGCTCCAGGGGATGGGGATTCAAAGTACTAATTGCTTGATTACAAGACGAATGCCCTAATCCACTGTGACACGAAGAAAGGTGTATAGGATGACCGATTTATATCTGAGTATAAATTATATATGACTGACTTTTGAAATCTTTTTTTTTCAATTTAACACACTGAAACCCTTATTTCAAGTTTACAAATTGTATAGCCTTTTTTAGAAGTAATAAACTTTCGTAGGGTCAGGTTAAACGTGTCCTGAAAGTTTCATGTGATACAGTTCGGCGGTTTAGGAATGTGTTGTGTTACATCAATCGAATTTGAAGTGAAATTTCCACTGAAACGTTTACATGGCGTTTTCAAACAGCCGACCCAGAGAATTAATAAAAAAAATATTGAACTCTGTGCAGGACTTTTTTTCCCCATTTTCTCCAATCATTCACATGGTCAGCTGTTCGATTTGCTACTCACCTAATCCCAGTGCTGGACCAAATATGTTTCCAAATGAATTGTCTCTACAATTATCACATTCTCCCAGCACAAACTTTCCAATCTAATGATGTTTGCATATATATATATATATATATATATATATATATATATATATATATATAGTCATCTCACTTGTACAAATCAGAGCCAACATATTTTTGAAGACTTATAAGATTAAAACCTATGTAGTTCCTTAACCTGATCACCCTCCTTTTATACTTTTCCTAACCTACCCACACTATATAACACCAAAGCACTTCCCTCCTACCCTGACACCTTATGTCCTCTCCAAGACCCACTGCTGCTGCTAACACAACAGACTTCATCACAGACTGAATTTTCTCTCACACAACAGGATGCCCCTAGCAGATGGGATACCATTTTTTGCCCACAAAGCAAAGATCCTGATGGTGGACTCATGTTCCACATCAAATATATAACCTCTGAAAGTACACACACACGCACACACACACACACGCACACACACACGCACACACACACAGAGTACACACTACTGAAGATGGTAATTCCTCGCGAAACATGCTTAGACCATTAATGAAAACATTTAGAGATAAATAAACCTAACTTCTATACACTTTCACTCCTGAGTCTGTCTCTCTCTAGTTCAAATTATATATATATATATATATATATATATATATATATATATATATATATATATATATATATATATATATATATATTTATATATATACAATGTATGATCTACATATTGCTACTTACCTTACAGCCAAAGAAAGGCAATAAGTTCTTTTCATACAATTATTCCTGCAACACTGTCCCCACGAGCAAATCAAACGAAACAATTTACCATATCAACATAGATATAAATGCTTAGATCTTATTCAGGCCAGACAAGGCGTACAATAAAAGAAATGTAGATTACAAAAGCCCACACCCTAGACAACAATTATTGTGGGCTTCAATACAACGGATAACTTTTCATTCCATTTTGACGTCAAAATTACCGCAATGCACTGTATTTCTCTTTTTGCGAATTGTCAAAGCTTTTTGTACTGAGAATGATATCGTCAGCGAAGCATGAACGAGGAGGCTGAGGCGATATTGTTAATTTTTTTACCATTAAGTAGGTAAATAATTCGATAAAATTGATTATAATGGCTTATTGAAGAAACCAAGAATCTGATGGAAAAACGTAGTCTCGAATCGCCGACAACAAGAGAAAAGATCAAATTGAGCTAAACAAAATAAAAAAACTGAAAAAACAAAACGAATACAAAATGTCACAAAATACACAAGATTGAGAAAACTATCGAAAAAAAGAGAATAAGATTCAAAACTATCAACAAAACTCTCTTTAGAGAAAGGAGGAAAATTACTAGTCTGCTTGATTAAAACGGAGTCAAAAACAAATAGGAATCGAATTGTCGAGTGAGCCCAAAATTCCTACAAGAATCTCCCATCCTCCAAGTAAGAGTCACAGAACAAAGTCCAAGATGTACAAGATGTATACGCCACCAGAAAATTTACCGGAATTTACACGATGGGAGGTAAAAAAAATCAAGTTATCAAAAAAGGGAGAGACACCTTGACCAGATAACAACACCATAGACCTACAAAAAAAACTGGTAAAGCCATTACTAGAAAATAAGCCAAACTTTTCAACGAAGGCCTGAAACAGAGTAACATCCTAGAAGATTGGAACACTGCAATATCATGCCACTGTATAAAAAAGGGAACTCAAAAGATCTAATTAACTACGGACCAATCGGCCTTCACAACTGCAAATACGAACTTCTTACCCAAGTGATCACCAATCGAATCACAGAAATGCTACATGGAAACAGTTTGGATTTAGGAAGAGCTACTCGACCATTAACTGTTTATATTCGGTGAATCAACTAAAAAATCATTAGCATCCAAAATGCCACTCGTAGTAGCATTTGTTGATTTCGATGTCTTTCGACTCGGTAGACCCCCTAAAGCCATCAAATCAATCGTGCAAAAGGAGTCGACCCAATATATGTCAGAGTTCTGCAGCATATCTACTGAACCAGGAGTTCCGTGATCAGGCTACGTAAAGGAGTGATACAAGGCAACAACAATTCATCAAAAAGCTTCACAGCTTGCCTCGGAACGATCTTCCAGAATTCAGACTGGACAAGTAAAGGAACCAGAATTAATGCCGAATACCTAAATAACATCAGACTCGTTGACAACATCGACTTTTTTTTGCTGAGAATCATCATCATCATCATCATCATCATCATCATCATCATCATCATCATCATCATCATCATCATCATCATCATCATCATCGGTCTTTTAACGTCCGTTGTTGCACATAGACTTTCCCCAGGATGTGCTACACTTCTCTGTCATGGGCGTCGCGGAGGCAGTACTTTCTGAATTTTTCTAACTCGTCTCTCCATCTAATATTCTGCCGGCCTCGGTTGCGCATGAGATCTCAGGGGATCCATGTTGTGGGTTGCAATGTCCATCGGTTGTCCACCATTCTAGCAACATGGCCAGCCCACTGCCATTTAAGCTTTTTAATGGATTCTATGATGTCTCTAACTATTGTCTTTTCCCGGATGTACTGTGCTGTCTTGTAGTCTCTCCATGTGATGCCCAGCGTAATTCTTTCAAGTTCACGTTGCATGGTTCTCAATTACCGGATCTGTCTCTTGGTTAAGTTCCATGTTTCAGCTCCATAAGTGACTATTGGAAGGATGCATTGGTTTTACATCCTTCTTTTTAGGATTAATGGGATCTTATTATTTTTAAAGGTTGCGCTTGCTCTGCCAAAGTCTTGCCATCCTAGTGTGATTCTTCGCTTGATTTCTTCTTTTTATGAGGGTCTCATGGAGATTCGTTGTCCTAGGTAGATCCCGAGAAACTTAATGATCTCCAGATATTACTAGACGAACTGGATGAAGAAAGCAAAAAGTAGGTCTCCATACGAACTCCTGTAAAACCAATGCACTGAGGACACAGAAACAAAGATCTAAATTGAAAACGCAGAATTAAAGAAAGTAGACCGCTACATCTACTAAGGACAATGAATCTCCATGGAATCCTCAAAAGAAGAAATCAAGCGAAGAACAGTCCCAGATTGGAAAGCTCTCGGTACAGCAAGCTCAACATTCGAAAACGGAAAAAATCCTATTATTCCTGTAAATAAAGGTCTACAACTAATGTGTCTTCTCGATAGTCACCCATGGAGCTGAAAAGTGGAACGTAACCAAAAGTTTCGCTCTCTAACTAAGAACCATGAAACGAGCACAGAAGAGAATCATGCTTTGTGTCACATGGAAGGATTACAAAACTGCACTGTATATTCGAGAGAAACGGGAGTCAAAGATTTCATAGAACCAACTAGAGAACTCAAATGGCAATGGCCGAGCCTTGTGGCGAGAATGTCTGACAACCGCTGAACATCAAGATTCACAAAATGGATCTCTAAAGATTACATGCAGACCTGTCACCGACTGAAGATGAGATGGCGTGCAGATTTAGACAGATCCAGGAGATATTGGTACTGCAACACCTGCGATAGAAAGATCTGGCAAATCTTGAGGAAGGTCTATGTCCAACGACGAACGTTATAATCCTGTTGTTGCTGCTGCTGATGGTGCTGCTGATGGTACTGTTGATGGTGATGCTGCTGGTGCTGCTGCTGATGGTGCTGCTACTGATGGTGCTGCTGCTGCTGACAATACTAGTTAGAAACTAAACACAAAAATGGCACTGGATGGCATTGAGAGAAAGAGTTGGTTTAAATACCAGATTTTGACTCCTGCGAGCCATTGAATCTATTGAAGCTTAGATGACATAGCAGCTGGTACGTTTAATCAGGCTTCAAGAGGATCGTGGGTTCAAATCTCACCCAGAGCTTGTTCTCTGTGTTCGATCCGTACTTTTTGCTCTCTGTCGTAGATGAACAGCCTGAGTCGTTGCGATAAAAACAAGCGAAAATAAAAATGAAGGAAAATATTTGTGTAAAATGAATGTTATTGGTTAACGATGCTTATTCTAATGAAAATGAATACTACAAGCCTGGCCACTACTACGATTGAATAAACGAGAACAACGAGCTCAAAGCGTCCACCATCCTTAGGTCCATATCTGTGATTTCCGATTTGAAAGGAATTCTAAACGAAGTAATGGTAGCATTACTTGTTATGATAAAAGTAGCCGGAGGAGGATTAGGGAAGAGAGAAGTGAGCATGGTTCACCCGAAAATTTGTTTATCAACAAAAAACAATTAGTAAGTTTAAAGTAACGTAAATGTACACTATCTATCAATAATTTGTACTGGGGTTATAGTGTGTGGTTACTTGATCTGAATGGACATACATAACATTTTTAGCCATGAAGTTAGCTGGAAATTGAAAAGTTTATCTGATTTCCGCCATTTTCAAGACAGTTTTAGCAGTCAATAAGAAACGATACTTGACAACAATGTAAGATAAGAAAACCTCTCGATACATCATCAATTGATCCGAATAGATTTTCTTTTAATGGTGTGGAGTACTGATGCCAAATTTTAAGTTTTTGGACAAAACAGTAAGACCAAGAGCACTGGAACATATAAGAGGTGATTGAACCCTTCGTCACCTTTGGCGGTTGTTCAATTACAGTATTCGTTATAACGGGACTGTTTGATGACACACGCGTTGTAACGGCCCCTTTTAATTTCTATCCAAGGTATTTTCAAAGAATTTATTGATACGTTCCGTTAACCATTAATTACATACCTTGATGTATATGGCTAGCATAATTAAAAACCCTCAACAAAAAACTGCCAATCAAACTGTCAACATAGGTTTCTTTAGTTTTCAAGTTGGTCTGACTGACTGGCTGGCTGGTTGACTGGCTATGTATATATGTATGTATGTGTGTATCACATGTATAGTCAGAGCCAATCGGTCAAGAGGACCCAAAATTTAAACATTTACTCCTTATTATGTCTAGTAAAGAGTTTTTTTTTCTTTTTTAATTCCCTCATTTAAATAGCTTTTTGGGGGAGGGTGGTCCAATTTGCAATGTAAGTTTTTGCTAAATTGATCTCTTGTTTATATCTCGGTAGCATTTATGCTTGTCTTTTCTGTTTGTTTCTTTTCGAGTGATTACTACCCGAACAAAAGGCGAGAGAAGTAATCTTTTCTTTGATCATCCCTTTTTCTGATTTTTTCAATTGATCATCCCCAACACGACATGCTGCCAAAAGATGTTGGTCACGTGGCAGTTTCTCCTGAGTGATTAACCAGACCTGTTACTTTTCGAAGAAAATCCCACACGTCCTGAAAAAAAGGGTATAGAACCAATGTATCCTATCGATAGTCACCTATGGGGCTGAAACATAGAACCTAACCAGAAGATTGACCCTCAAACTGAGAATCATTCAATGTGCACATGAGAAAATCATACTCAACCTCACGTGGAGAGATCACAAGACAGCAAAGTATATTAGAGAAAAGACAGGGATCGAAGGGTTCTATCTTTTTTTATATACGTACTTGTGTTTGTTTGCATGTTACAGCGCTGCTCCGGCCATACCGTTTTACCTACGATCTTGTAAATTGGCAGCAGTACTCCATTAGTTACTTTTGGAGAAAAAAAGCTTTTTGACCTTTTGGGGCCTTATTTTGACAAGAAAAAAACAAAACAAAAACGAGCGTGAACGCTGCTGGACACGAACTCGGGGAACAATTTAGCATAAAATCACACGTGAATTGAGCCCCCTCCAACTTTTTCCCGGGGATATGTTCAAAGGACTCTTCTCTAATGGAAAACGCCAGTGATGTCATTAACAGAATTTATTCTGACCATATTTATTATTCGATGGAAATTTTTTATATTCAGAAATATTTTTGTACTTTATTTTTTGTATTTTATAATTTAAAAAATGATTACATTAATTACAATCGAAATATGAATAACAATGCATTTATTGAGATTCGTGTGGCACCCTCATTTAAGTCTCAGAAAATCTTAAAATTGAAAATTGATATAATTCAAAAAAATACTCAGTAGTATATGCTTTTTTATAATGAAAAATCTCCTGATAATTTTTTCAATATTTTTCCACTTTCTAAACAGAAAAGCGCTCTATAAATACTAAAGAGTCATCAAATGGATCTTTATTTATGTCACAGATTCTTACAGAAAGATATGGAAGAAATTCAATCAAACATAAAGCCATACTAGCTTGGAAGAATTTCATAACCCCCCCCCCCAGGAATGAATTCAAGTAGAAATAGCTGTGAATGAATCCTCAAAATACATTATAAATACATATTGCAATATTGTTATTAAGAAATGGATATATATGATCCGACAGGATGATTACAAATTGCGTTATATTATATCGGAACTATTATTTGAAATGGTCTCCTGTTATTAATGGTGAATATATCATTTATCATAGAGAACGTAAATCGATTTCAGAAAATGGGACTGCTGCAGGAATCGAACTTGTGCACCGTATAATATAATATAACGCAACTTATAATCATATTGTAATTAGTAATTTATCAAATTTTAAAAACTACAATCAGATGAGTCAAGGTCTGTTCTAAACAAATATTGTACTTTAGTTGTAAATAACATAAAAAATTAAAAAATTGAAATATTCATATTTTTTCCCTGTTTTTATTTAAAGAAAATTTATTTACCAATTTTCTTTCTATCTATCACGGTCTTGTTCATATCTATCTATCAATCCATCTATTTATCTCAATATTTGTTTCTCTCTCTCTCTCTCTCTCTCTTTCTCTCTCTCTCTCTCTCTCTCTCTCTCTCTCTCTCTCGATGTTCCCTCTCTCTATATCTCAGTTTGACTTCCTCCTCTCTTACTCATTGCATTCTCATTTTTCGACTTTCGTGGGCGATTCGGTTTTTGCATCTCCCACAGGTGACGAAGCTAATCAAATGAAGCTCACCCGTCGTAACTAATTAGGTGACGCCCTGATATCCCCTGGGGGGAGGGAGCGAGCGGAAATAAGACTGGTGACCGTACACGGAAATGGAGATGAGAGGACATGCTCACCCAACCGCCCACACACTCAGACACACACACACACACGCGCGCGCGCGCGCACACGTACACACGTACTCACGTACACATGTACACACGCATGCGCACAGTAACGGAGACGAGAGGACACATCCACACACATTTAGACACAGACAGACAGACAGACACTCGAAGAGAAAAACGGAGATGAGGGGGGTTGATGTGTGTGTCACACATCAACATATCTATCCGGCCACACACACACGCACATGTACGTACACTCACGTGTACGTGTGCGCACGGAAATGGAGACGAAAGGACACATCGTCTCCCCATCCACACCTATCTGGCCTGCCCCCATACAAAACTTATCTGTCACAAGCACACAGATAAGTATATATATATATATATATATATATATATATATATATATATATATATATATATATATATATAACTAGATGCAAAGACATAAAATGGTGGCTGTGTCGGTACTAACAGACTGAGATGGATCAAAATGAAACGAGTGCTGTCAATACACTCTCAGAAGGAGATCGGAACAGAGTTCATTAAATATAAACAGACTGAGATAAATAAATAGATAGATAGATTGATAGATAGATAGATAGATAGATATCAGTTTCATGTAAAAGTCCTCACAGAGCTATCTTTCACTCAGTGTTACAGAAATCTTAGAAGTTCCTCGGAAGCCATTTTTATATAAGATAGTCACTGGCGATAAATGGAGCATTCATTCATTACAAGATTTCAAAACGAAGAAAAAAAAAGTGATAGGTCTGGTTAGTCACTCAATAAAAACCGTCACGTGACCAACATCTCTTTGCAGCGTGCCGTGTTGGGGTGGTTAATCAAAACATCGGAATTGAGGGATAATCAATGAATAAGATACTTCTATCGCCTTTTGTTGGACAATGATCGCTAAAAAGCCTGATTTTTCAAAAATTCAAGCGGACTCAAACTAGGGACCAATTTAGCAGAAACACTCATTGCAAACTGAACCCCCTCTATAAACCTATCCAGGGGGGGGTATTTAAAAACAACAAAACAACAACGAAAAACGCTTGTTGTTGACATAATAGGGTTTGATTGTTGAAATTTTCAGCCCTTAAGCTCCACTGGCGCGACTAATACTCATGATAGGTACATAGCCATTCATCCAGCCAGACTAACAGGCAGCTAGAGCAACCTGAAAACTGAGAGATACCTCTGTCGATAGTTTTTGTTACTAGTTTCTAACTAGATTCAGGGAAATTTTCAGCATCGGGATAAAAGCCAAAACTATACAAAAATACAAGGATTGATTGATAAATAAGATCTCTTATAAAACAACTTTTGGGACAATTTTATGAAGCTTTTTAAGATTATTTTCATTGAATTTTGACGAGTTTTCACCTTAATCCTAATTTCAAGTGGTTTTTTTTTGTATTGTCTAAAACTTCCAATTCGGGCCATCGTTTCCGGGGATGAATCCAGCCTTTTCAGCTGAGGGTCTTCAAAAACATTTAACGTTCGTTGTTAGACATAGACCTTCCCCAGGATTCTCCACAGTTCTCTGTCGTGGGCGTCGTAGAGACAGTATTTTCTTTTTTGATAGACTATGCGGTCTCGTGGTCTGAAACATGGAACCTGACCAAGAGACAGACCTGCAAACTGAGAAGTATGCAACGCACACACGAGAGAATCATGCTCAACCTTACATGAAGAGATAGCAAGACAGCACAGTACATAAGGAAGAAAAAGGGAGTCAGAGACATCATAGAATCTATTAAAAAACTTAAATGGCAATGGACAAGCCATGTTGCAAGAGTGAAAGACAACCGATGGACATCACGTCTCACAACATGGATCCCCAGAGATCACATAAGAAACCGAGGACAACAGAACACAAGATGGAGAGATGAACTCGACAAATTCAGAAAATGCTGGCTCTGCGACGTCCATGATAGAGAATTGTGGCAAATCCTGGGGAAGGTCTATGTCCATGTCAAACAGCTAAACGTTAAAAGACTGATGATGATGATGATGATGATGATGATGATGATGACCAACCTATTCTGATAGTACGCATGTAGGAGGACGAAGAATGGATCTGCCGTAACGTCGTATTGACAATATTACAAGGAGTCCAGTCGTCTCAAACAGTTTGAATGTTAATGATCCTTCTCAAGACTATAGAAAGTTTTAGACCAGGATAATGAATCTGGTATCAGCGCATGCATATGCATATATATATATATATATATATATATATATATATATATATATATATATATATATATATATATGTTTCTCAATTTTATTTGACGTAATCGCCATTCACCATTACATATTTTCCCATCTGTTATATGCACTTTTTTCGTTCCGTTCATGAAGAAAATTCCCTGTATACTTGTGATCCAATTGCAACTTCGGCATCAAATGGAAAATCTTGACCTTCCAAAAAAAGGTTCTCCGGCCGGACCTTATTCTTATTCATGAAATCAAGAGAGGCATTGAATGGTCTACATTTTACTTTTGATGTCGAATTTGAAGTTGCTCTGTGCAATTGGATCAAAAGTAAAACGGAATCTTTCTTCAAACATGGAATGAAAAGGTGGCTGGAACTTTAGGAAAACAAAAACAAATGCAATATTAAATAGAGACTTGAATAGATGTTGAAAATTGAACTTGTGATTTTAAGATAATTAAACTTACTTAAGTTTGATGATAGTTACATAATCATATCTGCACTAAAACTTTCTATTGTCGACAGAAGAGTCATTAACATTCAGAGTTTATCCGAGGATTGAACTTTTTGTTTTTAGGTTTGTTAAAAACGTTCCAGCCGATCCATTTTACGTCGTTCTTCGGGTAGGTCTATTATTCGAATGCGATGGTGGTAAACACAATTAATTTCTCCAATGATAGCAACAACGCTTATAACGTAGGATTCAGATGTTTTATTCTCCTTTCCTTGTTAGGCCTGGGTTTCCATACCAGGAACTTTCTTTGTGAAGGGAATGAACAGGTAGATTGAATCGTGAAGCGCTCAATGGTGACTACGTCGAAAAATAAACTTGTTATTTTTGTAGAGAAATAAATTCAGCTCTTTTTTAAATCAGTTTCATTCATCTACCATTGATTAACTTGCTTAAAAAAACTTGTTTTATTGGATTGGAGAGCTTATCTATCAATCAGCTCGGCAGTCCTTTGTGTATGGTGGGATTCAACAGGAACTCTTAATGAAAGAAGTTGTACCTGGTCAAACGTTCACCACTATAAGCCACAGTGAACAATCGATATTCAATTCAGGGGTGAACATTGAACATTTATCATCATCCTCATTATTTTAGCGTCCGTCGTTGGACCAATAGACCTTCTCCAAGATCCACCAAATCCCTCTATCATGGGTGTTCCGAAGCTGATACATTCTGAACTTGTCAAGCGATGGATCCATTCAATTTAAAGACAGGTCTAGGAATATTTTTTCGATTAAGATAATTTATTCTTATTCTGCATGAAAAGGTTTAAAAACGAATCCGTAACTAAATTTACGTGTCAAAGGAAGTAACTCACTATTTGTACATATTGTGAGAATTGAGTCTTCTCCCTTGTTCTTTATCATAGTATATTTCTTTCAGTTTATAGTCAGTGTATGGTGTGTTCAATGAGATATGTGCTTTCTGGGTGCTATCTAGTTTTTAAAAGAAATTGTTTCTCTGTTTTTATTAGAAACAACCAATTGAGACTGTCACCAAACCTTGACAACACAGGTTTCTCCAGTTTTTAAGTTAGTATGTCTCTTTGGCTGGCTATCTATGCATCACGCGTACGGGCTGCATTAACATATCTAGTGGGCTGGAATTTGAAAAAAAATCCCTTCCTAAATTGTTTTTTAATGGGGGTTCAAATTGCAATGTAAGTATATGCTAAACTAACCCCATAGTTAGTGTCCAGTAGCATTCACGCTTGCCGTTTGAAAATTCGGACTTTTTTTTAGCCGCTGCTACCCTCAAAATGCGATAGAAGCAACTTATTCATTCATTTTTCCGATTTTTCAGTTGATCATCCCTAACACGACATGCTTTCTAAAAACGTTGGTACCGTGATAGTCGCCATTGAGTTATAGATAGACCTGTTTTACTTTTCTTCGACTCAGGTGGGGCATTTATTTCAATAGCCAGGTAATTATTGTTGAACTTTGAAGGTTTCAGTTTGTCCTCATTAATATCACTTGTTCACCAGGCTCAAAACCTTTCGGCACCAGGGAGCCATCATCATCATCATCATCATCATAATAATAATACTACTACTACTAATAATAATAATAATAATAATAAACAACAACAACAACAACAACAACAACAAAAAAAACAAAAAAAAACGAAGCCTTCCTTACATGGTTCGTATCCAAATGCAGCCGTTGTCAGGGTCGGGCAGAGTTTGTTAATTGACCCAGGTCAGAATAAAAATACACTTGGCACTTATTTCAAACTTTTTTCTTTTCAGAGTTGACTTTATTATCAAGAATTCGTCAGACACTTGGATTTAAGACTTTTGAATTTGAGACATATATTAAAAAAGAGAGAAGATGTGAAAGAATGGTGTCATGACGTCCTGTTGTGTCAATTCACGTTTGTGAGTTCTCGTTTTTTTTTCTTTTTAAACATTGAATTTCTGTTGTGAAAAAAATATTGTCAAACTACTACTACTGAGTTTTGACTTTATTTTCGGTTGTCATAACAGGGACAATGACCTCAGTAAAAACCAATGACGTCATGACGGCTCGAATAAAAGTTACATACGCAAAAACTTATGTCTCAGGACGATTTGTTTTATAACAGGAACCACAAATAATGGAGTTGAAATGGGACACGTAGTTTTGGAATGATATTGTATGGAGGAATGAATTCAGTTTTATTTACTTTTTAGATCTTAATAAAGCGAGGGGGTTGATCCTAGCGTAGCCACGTTTGTTTACATCTAGAGTAAATATACTTACAAGTAACGGAACAGTATAAAACAACAGAGGTTAGTCACTTAACATAAACCGTCTTGGGACCAAAGTCTTTTCGCAGCGCTCCTTCTTGCGGGCAATTAATTTAAAGATTGGAAAAAAAAAGGTGATCAATAAAAAGATACTTCGCTCGCCTTTTTCTTGGACAGTGATCACTAAAATTGTCTGAGTTTTCTGAAGACATGCGTGAATGCTGCTGGACACAAACTATGGAACCAATTTAGTAAAACCTTACATTGCATATTGAAACCCCCACTAAAAACCAGTCTAGGTAGGGAATTCCTCCTCCAACAATAAAAGTTTTTTTAGGACAAAATAAGAGGTAAGTGTTTAAATTTCCAGCTCTCTATCTCCAATGGTACGATTTGTGCGCACGACATATGCACACATAACCAACAGACTATAATCACTTAAAAACTGAAGGAACTTATGTAAACAGTTTCTGTGACAGTTTTAGTTGACTGTTTCTAATAAAGAATCTGAAAAGAGAGAGAGAGAGAGAGAGAGAGAGAAAGAGTCTGTGTGTGTGAGAGAGAGAGAGTGTGTGTGTTTGAGAGAGAGAGAGAGAATGTGTGTGTGAGAGAGAGAGGGGGAGAGAGACGAACGAAACGAGAGACGAATCGTGTTATTTTACTTCGATGAACGCAGAGAAAGCAAGGAAGAGCACGAATGTTCCAGGGTCACTTTATATATATATATATATATATATATATATATATATATATATATATATATATATATATATATATGTGTGTGTGTGTGCGTGTGTGTGTGTGTGTATGTGTATGTCACCTCTCTTTTCTGAGACTGAGAGAGAGAGAGAGAGAGGGGAGAGAGGGAGAGAGTGAGGGCAGTGGATCAAGCGTAGTGCACAAAAGGGAAACAGTAGTAAAAGTTTCAAGACGATGAAGGAGAAGATAAAAAAGATGAATTTAGAGAAGAAGAAGAAGAAGAAGAAGAAGAAGAAGAAGAAGAAGAAGAAGAAGAAGAAGAAGAAGAAGAAGATGTCATTTCTGTTACCAGAGGTAAATAATGTCAACATCAGAGTAGGATCGACAGAATGTAGTTATTCCACCGTCTTATTACGGGTGGGGTCAATTGGGAATAAATTAGGAATAAACCCCACACGAAATTCGCCAGTGAAATGAGCACACTCCCAACAATCCCTACGATCGGTTGCTCTTGTTGTACCATTCGGCAGAATACCCATTTATACCCTGAAGACGGGTACAATGATCGAAACGTTGTGTTTAAGAAATGAACTGAGATGAGAACAAAAGTCCGGGAATTCCTCTACATGATCATAATCCCCTATCTAGAAATTCCAGACTAGGAATTTGACAAAAATCAGGAGAAGGAAGACATGTATGAAATAAAAAAATGAGGTAAACTCGCAATCACAGTCAATAACTGAACATCCGTAGCATCAAAATTTAAAGTCATGTAAAAAAATTCCATCAAAGAATAAATATGGTCAAAATAAATTCTATTTATGATATCTGTAGCGTTTTCCAATGGAAAACATCTAAAATAGAGTTTTAAAAAATCTAGAAATATCTAAATTCTGGGGAATTTAGATGTTATTAATAAACCAGACAGAATAAAGCCTCGAAAATCTCAGCAAATCCTTATTTTTTTTTTTTAATCAAAAACCATTTTCAGAACAGGTTGTAGTGGAGTACTGATGGTAATTTTCAAGTCTGTTTGCCAACCGGTATGGCTTGGAGCGCTGGAACACGCCAACAAATAAGCCCGTTTGAGTGAGGTCCTCAAAGGTCCCCCAAAAGCTTTTTTCCCTAAAATCTAAGCGGGAAAACAAGAATGCAGGAACAAACAATGATGTAAACAAAAAAACAAAAACAAAAAAACTGCACACACAAAAACATAAGCATGCAAAGAAATAAACTAACATATAAAAGAGAAGATAGAATCCTTCCTACTGTATTGTCAGGAAAACGAAATAGAACAGTGAAAGCAAAGACACTACACAAAGAAAAGTCGATGGACTTCAACTCTCGCATTGTCTCGTTCAGTTTAATTTCATTGAAACTTGACCTCCTTCGTCTCTACTTCGTGCAAAATGGCTGGCTTCACCGTTTTCTCCATCGTTCTACCAACAATGAGGTAGCTTCTTTTTCTTTTTTTTTTTAAAATAATTGTTTTCTTTTGCTGTTTTTGTAAATCTGGATTTTGCTTTCAAATCTCCTTTCCAACTAACTCTCGCATTGTCTCTTGCTATTTTGTTCTGTTTAATTTCACTGTGAGTTGACGTTCTGACGAGATTTGAAAGCAGTGCAACCGGATGCATTTTGAAAGATTGTGAAAAATATTGAATGCTTCACGCACGATTTCCATGAAGCAAGGAAATGTTTTTATTGTTATGAAGCTTTGATTATGGTAAAAAGGTCACAGAACTTTTTCCGGCACGATTTTTAAGCGGAAGTGGGGGCAGGTGATAAAGAGAAGAGAAAGAATTGGAGAGAAGAAAAGCTTGAAAAGAAGTAGAAAAATAATCGCAAGAAATTGGGAAGAAGACGAAAGAGGAGGAGGAGGAGAAAAAAGGGAAGAAGAGGAAGAAAAAAGAAGAGAAAAAGGAATAGAAGAAAAAAAGAAAAAGAGAAAGAGGAGAAGAAGAGGTTAGGAGAAGAAGAAGAAGAAGAAGATGAAGAAGAAGAAGAAGAAGGAGAAGAAGAAAAAGAAGAAAGCAGACAAAAAGCAGATAAAAAGCGACGGAAATTAGAAGACAAAAAAAACTAATTAAAAAAAATAACAAAAAGGCGGTAATTATTATAATTCGATGTACAAAAGAAACCAGAGGAAAAATGGACTATTAATGAAAAAGAAAAACAAACAGACCATAGATGCGCTAGTCCTTTTCTTGTGGCAAGATCTAGCTAGCGCAGTGTTGCCATCTCTATTTTCAAGCTTACATCTAAAATTGAGTTGGAGAAATCTTAAAAATCTAGAAGTATCTACGTTCTCAATATATGCGTCTAAAATCTAGGAAATATATAAAAAATCATAATTAAACTAATTATGACTTTACCGCTCAACTCTTATTTTATCATTATTTTATTGAAAATATTACTGATTTCGATATTATGATTGATTATATATATTCCTCACTTCCTCGAAAATAATACTTATTTTAATACGATAATCAAATATGAATATTCCTTATTCTATTGAAAATATTACTGATTTAATACGATGAATCAAATAAAAATACCGCTAATTTTATTAAAATATGACTTATTTTAAAATGATAAGCTGAATAAGAATGTAACCTTTTTTCATTAAAAATAAAACTTCTTAATGCGATAATTAAATTTAAATATCCCTTATATTATCAAAAGTATTATTTTTTTAAATACGACAAATGAAATAAAAATATTACTTATTTTATTGAAAATATTACTTATTTAATATGATGAAATGAATTAAAAATAATACATTTTTATTAAAAATTGAACTGAAATCCATAGGATAATTAAGTATAAATATTTCTCATTTTATTACTTATTTTGATACGATAGATTGAATACTAATATTAATCATATTATTAAAAATCATCTAAACAACAATTCCTGATATCAAGACTCATCTAGATTCAGATGAAAACGTCTAAATTGGTAACACTGGAAAAGGGACTTAAATCTCATTCAGTCTGTGATGGCAATCGATGCTTGAGATGCCAGAGCATCTAAAAGAGAAAGAAATGAAGAAAAAAAAAAGAACTAGTGTCGGTATGTATAGACTGGATAATTGGAATGTTAAGATAGGCTCTAAATTGTTGAACATGCGATCATATCTGTGGTCAATCGAACGGGGATTTGGAGAATGGAACTTCTTGCAGAACAATGTCTAGTCGATGGAGAATCTCTATCACCATAACAGTTCATAATAATACGCAGGTCTGGTTAGTCATTCAATAGATACCGTCAGGTGATCAATGTCTTTTGGCGGCATGATGTGTTGGGGGTGATCAATTAAAAAATGGAAAAAGTGGTGATCAATGAATGCGTTATTACTCTTGACTTTTGCTTGGCAGTTATCGCTAAAAAGCCCGATTTGAAAAAAAAAAAAGAAGAAGAAGCGGACACAGACTAAGGGACCTATTTAGCATAAATATACATTGCAAACTGCCCACCCGCCCCGAAAAGCTATTTTGGGAGGAAATTGGAAAATAGGGTGATCAATGAATAAAGTATTTGTCTTGCCTTTCATCGAATAATCAAAAGAACAAAAAAAAAAAAAAAAACAAAAAACAAAAAATAAAGCATCAACGCTGCTGGATATAAACTAAGGGACCGATTTAACAAAAAAGTACATTAAAAATTAAACCGCTACATAAAAAAAAAACTTTTTTGGTGCGAGTGGGTGTTTTTGTCAAAAAATAAAAAAAGTTTCTATTTTTTTAATTCTAAGCTCTCCAGCTTCATTGGTGCAGCCCTTACATGCAACATGTACACACATAGCCACCCGGGCAGAATCACTTAAAAACTGAAGAAATCCATGGTGACATGTATTGACAGTTTTGGTTAACGTTTCCTAATATAGTCTCTTACCAGAATTTCAAAGGATGATATAAATCTGCACATGATACAAAAAAAAGAAAAACTCAACCGTATGATGAATGCAAACGACTTGAATTTATTTGTAGAAAAAAAATCCCCTAAACAAACATGCCATGCCAAGTGATATAAAAGAAGCAAAATATCTCTTTCTTGTGACAACATGGAATTGGCTGAGTTTTGGATATCAGTGGGAGATAAATATCGTCCGCTAAGCGCTACAAATCTTGATTCCATCTGCGACGACTTATCTCCGGAAAGCTGATGTTTCGGCTCTGGCTGCAATAAAAACAAGTATTAATCGACGTGGAACAGAAAGTCAAAGTGTCTCTCACCTGTTTGATTCTAAGATTTGAAAAATCAAAAGCGTGCTAATTAACAGGCTCATGAATCCCATTAGTAATTGTAATTATTAAAAGGAGAAATACATTTATAACGTTTTTATGAGTTTGAATTACAGAATTTGTTATTTGGGTTAAAATTCGGTTAATAGGAAATTATGAAAAGAAAACCTTTCCTGTAGCTTTGACAGCTTTGACTGCATCATTCATTTCTATCAGAAAAGAATTTTTTTTCTGTAAGGAAAAAGAGTGAACTGGCTCAAAGGTTGGCGATTGTTTTACTGTGTATGTATGGTGTAAAAACTATAATCTTCCCTTGTGAGTGTTGTAACGACAATCTAAACTAAATATCGATCAAATTAGGTCCTTATATAGTAAAAAAAAAATATGAATAAACAAATAAAACTGTTTCCTCATTTTTTTGCTAACGTTTGCTTGATCGAAACTTGACCGTCTTTTTTACTAACAAATTCAATAACGAGATCACGAATGCAGTTGTTCAGTATTTTCTGACTTGAAGAAAAACTCTTACACACCAAGGGTGTTGTGATGCAGGAGCGTTTAGGAACCACTGGAATACGAAACATAGGTTCGAACAGTCAGAGTCTTTAGCCGAAATATTGATATGGAATCCTGTATCAAGAAATGTGCAATGTTAGCGATGCACAATTGAATACAGGAAGCAACAGGAAGGATTAAACTATCCAATAATCAGAATGTTGAGCGGGAGATAAGGACGCAAATACAGTGTCACCCATAAATGAGTACACCCTATCACTTCTTTCTTATAAAGGGTTAATTTTATTCGAAATCAATCAATCAATCAATCATCATCATCATCATCATCATCACCATCATCATCATCGTTGTCATCATCATCAGTCTTTTAACGTTGGATATGGACCTTTCCAAGGATTCGCCATACTTCTCTATCATGGGCGTTGCAGAGCCAGTATTTCCTGAATTTGTCCAGTTCATCTCTTCATCTTGTATTCTGTCGGCCTCGGTTTCTCATGTGATCTCTGGGGATCCATGTTGTGAGTCGTGATGTCCATCAGTTTTCTTTCATTCTTGCAACATGACCTACCTATTGCCATTTGAGTTTTTTTAATAGTTTCTATGATGTCACGGACACCTGTTTTCTTCCTCATATACTGTGCTGTCTTGTGATCTCTCCATGTGAGGTTGAGCATGATTCTCTCATGTATGCGTTGCATACTTTTCAGTTTGCAGGCCTGTCTCTTGGTTAGGTTCCATGTTTCAGCTCCATAAGTGACTATCGGGAGGATGCATTGGTTGTATACTCTTCTTTTTAGGATTATTGGGATCGACTTATTTTAGAAGTTTGAGCTTGCTTTGCCGAAGGCTTGCCATCCTAGTGTGATCCTTCGCTTGATTTCTTCTTCTTTTCAAGGTCTCATGGAGATTCGTTGTCCTTGATAGATGTAGTGGTCTACCTTGCCAAGTTTTGCATCTTCTATCTTGACAGTTATGTTCTTATTTTCTACATGATTGATGCACATGATTTTTGTTTTACAGAAGTTCATGTGTAGGCCGACTTTTTTGCTTTCTTTGTTTAGTTAATCTAGCATTAGTTGGAGGTCGTGTAGGTTCTCTGCGAAAAGGATGATATCGTCTGCAAATCTACGGTTGCTCAGATATTCGCCATCTATTTTTTTCCTCTATTTTCCCAGTCCATGTTTCGGAAGATCATCTCAAGGCAGGCTGTGAAGAGTTTGGGTGAGCTGGTATCACCTTGTCTTATTCTTTTTTGGAGCTGGAATGGTTCAGTGTCCTTATATAGCCTAATGAAAGAGTAGCTGTGATTGTATATATGTTGCAATACTTTGACGTATACAAGGTGTACATCTTGTTGAGTGATCGCCTTCATGACCATGGGAATTGCTACAGAGTCGAATGCCCTCTTGAAGTCTATAAATGCTACTGCGAATGGCATTTTGTATTCTGCTGCCTTCTCTTTCTGCTGATTTATTGAATGAAAATGGTTCATGGTCGAGTAACTTCTTCTAAATCCAGCCAGTTCTCGTGGTTGATTTTCGTCTAATGTTTTCGTAATCCAGTTGATGATGATTTAGCATGAATTTATCATTTCTAATGGTGCATCACACAATCAAAACGAATATAATCAGGTATAATTAATGACCAAACTCTACAGCGCTGAAATCTGTTGTCAAAATATGAATATGTTGCCGTCCAAAAATGAGCACACCCCCACGAAATAATATTTTTGGTGGCAGAGTTTAAATGCTGTAGAGCAAATAATACCTGATAATATCAGTTCTGATTGTGTAATAAATAAAATCCTGCTATGTTTGGATCATTCAGATTATCTCCATCTAATATTCTGCCAGTGATCATGCAACCGAGGCCGGCAAAATATTAGATGGAGAGACGAGCTAGACGAATTCAGAGAGTACTGGCACTGCGACGCCCATGATAGAGAAGTGTGGCGAATCGTAGGAAAGGTTCATATCCAACGACGGACGTTGAAAGATTGATGGTGATGTTTGGATAAGAGGAAAATTACCTTCCTATAAAAGTGTCAGACGTGCACTTTTTATGGACGATGCTGTGCCCTATAAGCGGATTGGATAAAGCAATAAATAAAAAGGAAGAGGTAGTAAGTAAAGGATATTCCAGGAGAGCAGGTAAGATTAAAGAAAATAGATTCAGCAGCAGAAATCTTTTAAATGATACACAGGTACAGTAAGTCATTCCACAGAAACCGCCACGTGACCAGTATAAATACGACCGGACACAAATTAAGGATAAACTTACATCAAATGTAAATAGAACCCCCCCCCGGCCACTAAAAGTCTCTTCTGAGGAAGGAATTTAAAAGAAAAAAACCGAACAAAACAACTGTTTTTCTCTAGACATGATAAGAAGTAAATGTTTAATTTTTCAACCCACTTGCTCCTGTGATGCGGCCTGTACACGTGACCCATTGATACATAGATAGATAAATAGATATGTAGCCAGCCAGCCAGCCAGCCAGCCAACCAGACCAATTAAAAGCAGTTTTGGTTGACGGTTTGTAATAGGTACTAACTATAATAAGATATTCGGAGCCTTTCCTAAACTGGGCAAGAGAAGAGCTGAGAATTAATGACCATGCATTAAGCATGACGATCATCCAGTTATAATAATGATGAAGCGTTGAAAACTCGCCATTTTTGTATGGACGGCGTAAACTATTTGTCCTCTGGGGAAAAAAGCTGGGGCTATCAATCGCTAGAGGTGCTTGTCGACGTGTCCTTAATTCTGTATGTATGTTTGTGGTGAGGGTCTACCTAGGGTTGGTGAGGTATGGCTGATTTGGTTGTTGGTTTACATTTAATTTGTAAATAACCATATGTTAACATGTTAAACATATGTTGAAAAAATGACGTCGCTGAACCAAATAGAATGAAAAAATGTTGTACAGGTTCTTGGGCAGCTAATTACTTTTAATAATGCAATGGTTTGGATTAGAAAAATCGGGTAATTGCATCTCCCCTCTCTATCTCTCAACTGTTTTCTGCTGGAGGCATTTATGCATTTAAGATTTTTTTTGAGATAATACGCAAAACACAGAATTGTTTTTGTACGTCTTGACCGTGTAGCTAACCCTAAACTTAACCCTAAACACTAAATCTAATCACTGAGCCTGACTGATATGCTTTTTAGATTAAGTTTTCTTCTGACGTCTATTCTGTAATTGACTTAAAAGAAGAAAAAAGGAGGAAGAGGGAGAGAAGGAGAAGAATGAGAATAAGGACAAGTAATGAAAAGAACAGAAGAAGAAGAAGAAGAAGAAGAAGGAGAAGAAGAAGAAGAAGAAGAAGAAGAAGAAAAAAAGAAGAAGAAGTAGAAGAAGAAGAAGTAGGAAAAGAAGAAGAAGAAGAAGAAGAAGTAGAAGTTGAAGAAGAAGAAGAAGAAGAAGTAGAGGAAGAAGTAGAGGAAGAAGAAGTAAAAGAAGGAAAAGAAGAAGAAGAAAGAAAAAACACAGAACAAAATGAAAGAAGAAAATAAGAAGAAGAAAAGAGGTGAGAGAGAAAAGGAATAGAGAGAAGAAACAAAGAACAAAACAAAGGAAGAAGAAAAAGAAGAAGAAGAAGAAGAAGAAGAAGAAGTGGTAAGAAAGAAAAAAAGAAGGAACTAAAAACAAAAAACGAAATGAAAGAAGAAAATAAGAAGAAGAGAAGAGGTTAGAGAGAAAAGGAATAGCGAGAAGAAACAAAGAACAAAAGAAGAAGAAGAAGAAGAAAAAGAAGAAGAAGAAGAAGAAGAAGTGGTAAGAAAGAAAAAAAGAAGGAACTAAAAACAAAAAACGAAATAAAAGAAGAAAATATGAAGAAGAGAAGAGGTTAGAGAGAAAAGGAATAGGGAGAAGAAACAAAGAACAGAAGAAGAAGAAGAAGAAGAAGAAGAAGAAGAAGAAGAAGAAGAAGAAGAAGAAGAAGAAGAAGAAGAAGAAGAAGGTTAGAAATAAGGAGACGAAGTGGGAGAGGAAGAAGAAGAAGAAGAAGAAGAAGAAGAAGAAGAAGAAGAAGAAGAAGGTTAGAAATAAGGAGACGAAGTGGGAGAGGAAAAAATAGAAATAATATAGCTGGGAGGCATTAATCCAAAATGGCCGCTTAAGTGACGTGACCGAAGTAGTTAAATCGTAATTAGCCAAATTTTATTGGCTAAGTAGCAATCTGGTGGATTTCTAGAAAGATTACTGTTCTTTTTTTCTCCTTATTCTGGTTCCAACCGATGAAACAGAAGAAAATATTGAAAAGAGAAAAAGAGGTCTGGTTAGTCACCCAATAGATACCGTCCTGTAACCAACATCTCTTGTCAGCATGCTGTGTTGGGTGTGATCAATGGAAAAAAATGAAAAATGTGGTGATCACCGAAAAGTAACTTTTTCGTTGATTACCCTTTTTTCCAATTTTTAATTGATCACGCACATCTCACCTCTTGTTGTGCGGTGATCACTAAAAATTTTTTTCTCAAAAATATGCATCAATTCAACGGGGCATAAATGGAGGATCCAGTTAGCCTAAACCTACATCGCAAATGAATCTAAGAATAGTTATGGGAGAGGGGAATAAAAAAAATCAAATCGTTTTCCTCTAGATATCATCATCATCATCAGTCTTTTAACGTCCGTCGTTGGACATAGACCTTCCTCAGGATTTGCCACACTTCTCTATCATGGGCGTCGCAGAGCCAGTATTTTCTAAATTTGTCGAGCTCATCTCTCCATATTGCGTTCTGTCGGCCTCGGTTTCTCATAATCTCTGCGGATCCATGTTGTGAGCCATGATGTCCATCGGTTGTCTTTCTTTCTTGCAACATGGCTTGCCCATTTTCTTTTAAGTTTTCTAATAGAGTCTATGATGTCTCAGACTCCTGTTTTCTTCCTGATATAATGTGCTGTCTTGTGATCTCTTCATGTGAGGTTGAACCTGATTCTCTCATGTGCGCGTTGCATGCTTCTCAGTTTGCGAGTCTGTCTCTTGGTTAGGTTTCTCTAGATATAATAAGGATCAAATGTTGATTTTTTTTAGCTCGTAAGGACCTTATGAGCTGAAAATTTCAACATTTAATCCTTGTTATGCCAAGAAAAAACGATCTATTTTGATGCTAACTTAAATAGCTATCCAAACCAACTAAAAACCCAAGAAACCTATGTTGACAGTCTTGATTGACGGTTTCTAACAAAAAACGTTAACTAAAAGAGACTAAAACAGAAAGCTATTATTTCATTTTTCTTTCTACACACCGAAGAGGCGAAACATTGTGACCATCGACACGCGACAAGAATGACAGCCAGTGTCACGTAACGGACCAGATCCTCCACGGCTGCTCCCTGGGGACCACATGCTCTGACAAAGAGCTGTCGCAAGAAAATAATATAGCTCCCCTGGGGATGCACAAATGGCACGATACGATATAATGATGGTGATACAACTGCACATGTTAGAGTCATAGGTATATAAGCAGGTAAAACAGCATCGAGTACTTCCTTTTAACGTGTTGAATGTCGCAGCTATAGGCCAGAGAACAAGGTGAGAATATTTAAAAAAACGACAGAACTTGCGAGGTGCTAACGTTCTGTTGTGGCCAGTACCTATCGGCAGTGATCTTAGAAATGAATAAAATCACCAACTGTTAAAAAAACATTGGGTGGTCAAGACTTACCGATGCGAGAACGAGAGCTTTCCTGAGAAGCACAAGTCAATGACAGGGATTCCGTGATACAAATTGCAGAGCGGTGTAACATATAGAATAATGCATCTGCAGGACTAGTGAGGTTATCTATACTTATCAAAGCACATAAATCGTCTTCGATGGGCACATGCTATATCTATGGTGATTTTCATTCATTCGTTGCTCAGTAAACGACTCTTATATTTTTGCAACTAAACCAAATCTAAAAAATTGGGGGAGAAAGTTAAAAATAAGAAAGAATGATGATATAAACTCGACACCAGGGTCAATGATTGAATAACTGTAGCATCAAATTTTCACGTCGAAGAATACATATGGTTGGAACAAATTTTATTTATGAAATCATGGGCGTTCTCAATTAGGAAACTTCAAAAAGTTGAGTAAAAAACAAAACAACAAGAAACAAATAAACATCTACAACCATACAGATTCTTCAGAATCTAATGTTATTAATAAACTCGTCAAAATAAAGCCCTGAGAAGGTTCAGAAATAAAAAAAAAATTCAGAATGTTGTAGTGGAGTACTGATGCCAATTTTCAAGTCTGTAGACAAAACGGTATGGCCATGGCCACTGGAACAGGTAAACATACAAACACACCTAGATATATAAAAAAAATAGGTCTTATCACCATATTTAATAGCAACGGTTGTTCACTAGTATTGTTTATTGTTTATGAGCAAACCAACATTTTTAGAAAAGGTAGAATGAAGAACTGATGCCAATCTTTCAGTCTGTAAACAAAACAGTATGGCCAGGAGCAAACACATAACAAAACTATATACAAAAACGTAAACACACGAACGTATAAAAAAGAAAAGGAAGGAGGAAACGCTCGCCATCTTTGATGGTGTTCAATACAAGATGAAAAAGAAAGAAATAGATGGAGAAAAATCAACAGCAGCAGGAACCAGCAGCAGCAACAACAATAACAACAACAGCAGCAACAGAGCTTATCAGTGAGTGGGAGACGCCCCCTACCGCCAACAAATGAAAAAGCCATCACGTGGTTTGAATGGAATTCGACTTTAATCTCGCACAGAACGGTGATCTCGTTGAACGAGAAGGAGATTGCAAAATTGAATTGCGAAGCATACACAAAGACGAACTTGAATATCAAAGAAAGACCGGTCCGTTCTGGTTGGTCATTCAATAAAAACCGTTGTGTGGCCAACGTATTTTGGCAGCATGCAGTGTTTGGAGTGATCAATAAAAGAATGGACGAAGAGGTAATCAACGAATAAGTTACGTCAATCACCTTCCGTTTGTTTACTGAAAAGACCGAATGTCCAAAAAACCATCGTGAATGCTGCCAGACACAAACTGAGAGACCAATTTAGCATAAGCTTATGTTGTAAATCGAACTTCCCCTAAAAGTCTACTTGGTTGGATGAAGGATTTAAAAACAAACAAAAACAACGTTTATTAATGGGCATCATTTCCTGTGGAGGGGTGGGTTCAAAAATGAATCTCCCACGTAAATTGAAAACAGTGAAAAGCAAGTTGAGAGGAAGCAAGATACATTATACACAGAGAGAGAGAGAGAGAGAGAGAGAGAGAGAGAGAGAGAGAGAGAGAGAGATGATGGTGAGCGAGAGATAGAGCTACATAGATAGGAGAAAGAAAATTGATTGATAGATTGGTGGCCAGCCAGCTAGTCAGTCAGAATCACAAATTGTTTTTGACGATAGAATCTCAGTCCAAGGACCACCTAACTACAATTGAAGAAATATATAAATGAGTGTGTGTATAGATGCGCATGTTACATTTGAAAGATATATTATTCAGCACATGAGGCAGTGCAGTAACAAGGTTTTTTTTAAATCGGGGTGTAGGGAGTCTTCGAAAAATTTGATAGAAATGAATAAATAATCCCAGATTATGGATCTTTTTAAAATTCTTTTTCAAATTATATCCCTTGATTTTTGCTCTTAATAATGATCGAAATAATTGAATAAAATATCTAAATTAGCAATCCCGAAGAGAAATAACCGAAATACTTCGACGTAGTATTTTCTTATGACGGACGGAAAATTAGTTCACCCAACTATTATGGCCGGGTGCACCACACATCATAAATTCCAACCCCTTTGAAACATGCTCTTTTGGAATATTTCAAATATCTATCGTTCAGCTTGTAAGAGGACTTCTCGTCAAAAACCCCTTTCTCACTCCATCAAATTTTCCTTCTCACGATATTTTACAAGACAGTACATGATTTTACTAATTTTTTTTATCGGATATAACTTCATCTTAACGTTTCTTTTTATCATAACCAAACTCAAATCATCGGTCTACGGCAGGGACTAACAGGGCGGATCATAAATAAAGAATAAGATCTTGATTAGATCTAAATCCACGCCCATTTTGCCGGGGGGGGGGCTTAGTAAACGCACAGCTGCTCTTGACCACCTGAGCTAAGTGGACTCTACGGTTCGGTGGAAGTTCAAATATAACATTTGAACCTACTCTCCAAACTCTATCTCTCCAGTGCCATATTTTCTTATTTATGCATTCGTAGTATGTAAAACAATTTCTTTTATGATCATATTTATTTTTATTTGATGAAATACGCGTTGTCAACATTAAACATTATGTCTTGACTATCATTGAAGTACCGTAGCCATGAAAGATGGCGGATGGTTCTTATTTTTTTTATATGTACGTGTTTTTGTATGTTTGTGCGTTCCAAAGGCCCTGGCCATACTGTTTTGTCTACAGACTTGAAAATTTGTATCAGTACTCCAGTAGGCTTCTCAAAATTTTTATCATCTCATTTCTTGGAAAAAAAACTTTCTTGGCCTTCCTATTCTGACGGGTTTAATAATGACATCTAGATTCTCCTGACATTTTTCTTTAAAACTCTATTTTAGATGCTTACCTGTGAAAAACGCCATTGACGTGATAAATAGAATTTATTCTGACCATATTTATTCTTTGATGGATTTTTACGCTACGGTTGTTCAATTATTGACTGTCATGGGGAGTTTACTTTCATTATAATTTTTATTAGCTTTTCCTCACAGCTTATCAACACGATTGAATAGAAAAGCCGGCATAAAGACAAACTAGGAGCAAGAAAGAGAAAAAGGGAGAAAGAGGGGAGGAAGAAGGGGAGAGAGAAAGAATGAAAGAAGGAATAAAGGGAGAAAGAAAAGGAAAAAGAAATGGGGAAGAAAGGGTAAAAGAAAGGAAGGAAAAGGGGGAAGAAAGAGAGAAAGGAAGAAAGAAAGGGGGAAGGAAGGGGGAGAGAAAGGGAGGAAGAAATAGGGAAGGAAGGGAAAAAGAAAGAAAGAGAGGAAGAAAAGGTGGAGAAAACAGAAAGAAAGGAGAGTAGGAAGAAAGAAGGAAAGACGGAAAAAAGGGTGAAAAGAAAGGGTGGAAGAAAGGGAGAAACAAAGAAAAGGGGACTGAAAGAAAGAAAAATCAGAGAAAGGAAGGAAGAAAAAGGTGACCGAAGAGTTCATGAAAAAAGAGAGAAAGATAAAAAGGAAGAAAGAAATAACTGAACGAATGGGGAAAGAAAGAAATAGAGGAAGAAAGTAAAAAAGAAGTAACCGAGAAAAGAAAGAAAAAAAAGAAAGGAAGGAAGAGAGAAACGATAAAGTCAACAAGAACTCTCTTACGTAATAGGTCCTCTAACACCGCCATTCTCACGAAGGATAAAAACCTTATTGTTTCTAATCAAATCCCGAGTCGTACACTGTATTGTAATACAATTTATTTTCCCCTTCCGTTCTTTATCACGTGACCCTCGATCTCAATCCAGGGCGTATCACTTGGAAATTCAAGTGATCGAACGGCATTCTTGTTAAATTACGCATTTTTCTGTTCTTTTTTTTAGTCCTTTTTCATTTCTTTTCCCTAATTCGTTTTTGATGATTAAATCTCGAGCTAAGGGCAAGGCCAACGAATCGTTTGTTGTCCTCAGAAAGATCATACATTATCATAAAAAATTACCAGTCAACCTCATTTTATGATATAATCACGTTACGTTATTTCATCATCTCGCGAGATGAAGAAATTTTGCACTTTATATGCACAGGTTGAACCACTAATCCGTAATTCTGTGGCCAGGCAACTCTCATAGTCTGGTAACCCCCTTAGTCGGAAACGGTTTAAATCTACCGCCATTGGCTTGTGAATCTGCCACCAGGGCGGCGCTGAAGATGGTGCAGAAGACACTACTGCTGGAAACGGTAAACATAAGACCTTATTTATGTTTTAAAATGTGGAGTTAAAGAAAGATTTGACGGCGATTCTTCTGTAAAGAGTTCGTACGACTACTATGATATTGGATTGTTGCAGCAGTCAAAATAATTCTTTTTCACAATGTCCGAACTTAACAAATATGAGATTTTATGTAATAACACTGATTCAGAAATACGAAATCCACAATGAATTTTGTATAAACATAGACACATATCTTTACAGAGTTAGAAGAAGATTAAGATATCTAAAAATAAGTTCCCATGAAAAGATTGAAACATAAAACACAGATCCTCAGCCATTTCAGCAACAGGCCTTTTAGCGCCTTGCTTACAACTACGTCCGATTGTTCTTTTTTATAAATGGAAGAAGAGCACAAAATTCCAAACGCACAAAAGCACATCTGCATTACGAAGACGTAAAATCTTTCCCCCATATCCTCTAACTTTGATTCGAAGATAAATTCTCATTGTGCAGATATCAACCTCTCTCGTCTATATCACCACACTTTAATTATACATGTTCATTGTTATGTTTTCATCTATCACATAATATTATTGATGTTCTGTAACATGCATGTTCCTTTTGGTTCGTAATCAAGTTATTAGTTCACAGAAAATATCTGGCTTACTTGTATTTACTTTGCATGTGTTCTACTGTTATATTCGACAAAGTTATATCCAAACAGTATTGAAAAACATAGTTAATTTCAATAGTGACTGAAAACTATTCAATTTCTATAAAGAAATATATCTGGGAGAAATCATCTCACAAGAGCAAATAAAACTGTTAAAAAGCACGTATTCATTGAAGGATTTTGTTGAAAAAAAAAAGGATTTTGAAGGCAAATTTCTATAGTCTGGTCCAAAGCTTGTCGGATTAAAGAGGTTCAATCTGCACTCGCTTAAGTTGCCTTCAGTGACATTCAAGCTCGATGTCAAGTCACTTCTTACAGTGGTGGTCAAAATTTTTGCACAACCCGTAAAAAAAATTACAATCTTCCTTCAAAGTTTACATTCTAATCATAAAGAATTTGTGAGTTTTTAAAGTATCGTTAATTACTAATGATCCCGTCATTACAATAACACTTAGAATGCGTGTAGGGATTGAAGCCAATGAGATTTGTATAAAAAACACCGTGAATATGCCAGTTGGTCTAGTCAGCGTAAAATAGAATAAACAATTAAAGAAATGGGTTACTGCTGCAGGAAACGAACCTGCAACCGATAGAAAGCTGCCTTAACGTAATACTGCTCATACGATTGAGCTAATCAGCCTTCAGGTAAGCCAGCAGCCTAAATAACTGCTTAATGTCTGAATCTTGTTTTGTCCATTCACCGTCCTGTTCTTTATGTTTCTCAACGCAGACAATTATATAATAAGAAAATGGATGTATGATCCCAGTTAATAATTAAAATGAATGCGTTATTTTTATTTGAAACTCTTTCAGAATCCTTTTGTTTCGTTGAGAAACATAAAGAGCAGATATGGACAGTGAATGAACAAGACGAAGGTTGAGTATGAAGCAGCTATTCGGGCCTTCGACCAGCTGCTTAGCGCAGAGGGTATTAGTGGCATCGTGTTAGGAGGATCAAATGTTGGACGCAAGTCTGATCCCTACAGCAGTCCATTTCTTTAATTGTTTAATTGTTTATTCTATTTGCACTGTATTGGCCAAATGATATATTCACTGTGTAAAATAGAATGTCGGTTCAAATAGAGTTTCAAATAAAAACTACGCATTTGTAATTATTTCTGTCGGATTATAGATCCATTTCTCTCTGTCTTTCTGTCTGTCTATCTGTCTGTCTGTCTGTCTCTCTATATATTCCACCTAGAAAAATGAACAAACCCCCAATAACGTCCCTAATAGGGGTCCAAATAAATCGAATCATTCAACTGACGAAGCCCAAACAGGGCAGAAATATAAATGTGTTTGTGTAGTGAATTCATAATATAATATTTGAGGCTAAACTTGAACTTACCTCAATGTTAAATGTATCAATCACTTCATGAAATATCATAAACAGCGTGACAGACAGACACACTAACATTCAGATACCTCTCACTTATATATTCAAGATATATATGTACATATATATTTATATAATGATAATAATATGATAATATATGAGACTTTTTCGAGGGATATGAATATATTCATAAGAAATAAATAAATCAATAATGATGAACGTATAAATGTATATAGTCGAGAAAGTTTTATAGCTTTGAACAATAAACATTAAAAAACTTTTTCTTATAGATTTTTTCTCACTCCACTCACCCATTTCCCAATATCTGTCGAGGCAATTTACGTATTCTTCAAAATTCTTTTTTTACTTTGTTCGCCCTATACTTTGTTATTATTGTACAATGTATAAATTGTCTCTTGTTGGGATCATCTATTGTTTACCATATAACTGCTTTGAGGATTTTAATACATATACATAAATATAGAGATGTTATCTGAATATATCTATATCTATCTATCTATGTATGCAGAATAAATGTATTGACTTGTGAGAAGCCAAAAGACCAGCTAAAAGGCTGAGAATCTGATACAAGAACACTCTGAAACAGGATCTATGTGCATGTCATTTGGAGTCGGACTGAGAATTGGTTTCCCAAGACGGACACGTCTGGCGCCATTGATGCCACGGATCAGTCAACACATTCGAGAAAGCCGGTGTAGTGAGACTGGAAGCAAAACTGACAAGAAAGAAACAATCTAAAACGTGTTTAGCAGAAGCAGACATAGGTGCTGCGCGTGGCTGTTCATATATATATATATGTGTGTGCATATGTGCGTATGTATGCAATATATATATATATATATATATATATATATATATATATATATATATATATATATGCTTATATAGATACATCCTGATGTGTTCAGTGAACATCTTTATTTTGCATAACAATTAGATGTAACAATCTAAAACCGTCTGAAGTTTAATTCATTTTGTATCTCTGGATTGTACAAACAAAAAAAAATTTTTCTTATTTTATACCTTCATATATATATATATATTATTGTGTCATCCACAGACAGCTCTTTCGTTGTATTACAACTTTTTAGTGTGGCTATAGACAATCCATTATTCCATCCAAAACCACGAGGCAGGATTTAAACCTTTGCTTCAGACCTGGGGGCCGGTATCCTACCACTGAGCTATGGAACTGGACGGTCAGTAAGGCTTAATTTAAGGGATATATTCATTTTACCTTAAATTCCCCATCGACCATTTTATTTTATGGAAGAGCATTCCATAATGCTTACAATGAACGAGTTACGTCACTTAAAGAGTGCTCAACCCTGAATAAAGGAGCGTTAATTATTGTGTCATCCACAGACAGCTTTTTTCAATATATATATATATATATATATATATATATATATATATATATATATATATAGTGCCTGTCATAAATGTTTGAAAACAGGCAGTCTGCTTCTAGTCACTGTTTCAAGTTAAAAACAGGAACATTTCGCGAGAAGAACCATAATAAAGCAATGTTTTCTAGTTCTGACAGCTAAGTTTCTTGAAAATATATTTTAATTGAATCAGATTGGTAAATGAAAAAAAAAGAGCTAGTTTTTTTTCTTTTTATCCTTCAGATATCTTGTTAAAGATTGATCAAGAAGATTAAAAAGTGAACTAACATTACTATATGGAAGAGTTGCCAAACTAGTAAGCTAATTTTGACTCCGGTCTGCTCAAAATCCATAGTAGTCCCTACAATCTAAGGAAATAAACTCAGATTTTGTGCTTCTTCAAATACTTAAGGGCTTTACATTTTTTATCAATGATATTTCATACATAAAAAATTATATATCTATAGGAAGTGTTGCAGCATCCTCTATATTCATCCAACATTTTTCGTACTGATTATCATCTTTACTAGCATTTTGAACTTCATATTCGTAACAAACTTGGCTGCACTAGGGTTGATTCCTTTGCTTCACTAATATCTATAAACAAAACAGAATCCATTTCTCTATGCAATATTATTTCAAAACGATGTGTCCCATTTTAACTCCTTCAGCAGTAGTTCTTGTAAATGGGATTTAAGAACAAGTCGACCCGAGTTGGGCCTTAGATATGGGAGTGAATTCGTCATCAGTTTTTGTGTTTGTTAGTGTCAGTGCTATTTGTAAATGACGGCGCTGGTTTTTGGTCTTGACATTCGTCATTATTGTTACATACGAAAAAAATGATAGGGGTTTGACGAAAGAAAGAGAGAAAGAGAGAAAAGCCCTTTTCAGCCTAATGGTTGATCTACCTATGACCTCGAAAGGAAGGAAGAAAGTAGAGGAAGGCCTACTCATCCTAATGATTAATCCGTTACTAACCTCGAAAGGAAGAAAACCGTAAGCTCTACAGGTATCTAGCAGAACGTCCAAGGCCCCTGAGCCACAGACATACTAAGGATAATTTAGATATTATTTGTGATCATAAATAATGTGTTTTGGTCGGACGAATAGCTAAAAGTCATGGACGAATATACAGACTTTTAAAAAATCTCTTTGGAAAAGATTATGGCTTCATGTTGGTCATATATTCATCAAATATTCACTGTTTTTTGTTCTTAATAATTATCCTTAGTCTTACTGTTCAAAAAACGACATTTTATGCGTAACAACCTTGTACATAATTAAACTCGAACAGTGGCAACCCTTTAAGAAGAGAAAGAAAAATGAGAGAAAGGAAAAATGAAAAAAAAAAAATGGTTGCAATCCACTTTGGAAGGGCTAAATGAAAGAAGCGTATAACCTTTTTAATGCTTTTTGATCGACATCTCACGCAAGTCACGTTATCTACTCGTTTTCGCGAGATTACCTGATATCAAGTAGGCAGCTCTTTTTTAGCGCTTCGCACGCATAGAGAAAAAAGAGAATAAATAAACAGTGCAAAATTGTTTGGGAACACTGCCAGGGTTTCTCTCTTCTCTTACAACCTTGATTCCAAGTAATTTAGCATTGTACCCGTAAAAAATGACAGGATCATTTACGTATAAATCACATCGTGCAGCACAATCTTTCTTGGTGAGTGTTATTTACTGATAAATCAGACGCATAAAGTATGAGAAATGGCTGTTATTTCTTTCAGACTTTGCTTTTGCGGCCAGGATAGCGACATTCATGTATAATAGTTTAAATACATATATATAATGATTAATAATTGAGTCATCCATAGAGAGCTGTTTTGTTGTATTACAACTCTTCAGTGTGACAATAGATTTTCCATTATCCCATCCAGTAACACGAGGTAGGATCGCTTCAGACTTAGAAGCTGGCATTTTACCCCTGCCCTGCATAGAACTGGACGGTCAGTAAGACTGAATTTGAGCGATATATTTACTTACGCACTATTCCCCATCCACCAGAGTGCTCTCTTCCAGAATTGGAAAAACATTGCTATAGTAGCTTATAATGAACGAGTTACCTTACTTAAAGAGTGCTCAATCCTGAATTAGGGGGTGTTAATCATAATAATAATCAATAATTGAGTCATTCACAGACAGCTGTTTCCTTGTATTACAACTGTTCAGTCTTGAGAATTTGCTTATCACCCCAGGATCAAAAAGAGAGTGCGGCATATTGCAGAGTGATATATATATATATATATATATATATATATATATATATATATATATATATATACACACACACATATATATATATATGTATATATATATATATATATATATATATACATATATACATATATATATACATGTGTGTGTGTGTGTGTGTGTGTGTATTTCTTGTAAAAAGAAAAGGCAATGAAAAAAGTCGCATACTTCTAACGGAATTTATTTATCCGCCGATTTTCCAGAATCATTCATCTTTTTTTTTTTTAAATCAAAAGGATAACTTTAAATCAAGAAGGGAGCAGAATAGGAAGAGAAAACAAACTCATTTTGGGGATATGGGAAAAAGCATCAGTTTTATTCATTGGAAATTAAAAATGATCATTGATCAACTGGCTCCGCGATCCCCACGATACAAAAGTGTAGCGAATCCTGGGGAAGGTCTATATCCAACGACGGACGTTGAAAGACTGATTATGATGATGATGATCGCTCAACCGAGGCCATTGGAGATGTCGAAGGGCTTTGTCCTTTTTTTAATATATAACTGAGACTTTATATGTTTGCGTGTTCCAGCGCTCCTGGTCCGACTGTTTTGTCTATAGACTTGAAAATTGGCATCAGTGTCCAGCTAAAAATATCTTTTTAATTTATGGACAAAGAAGCTTTTTTGATCTTTCGGGGAAACCTTATTCTGACGGGTTTATAAATAACCACTAGTTTCTGGAGAATCTAGATATTTCTAGATGCTTTTTAAAAACTTTCTTTTAGATGCTTTACCATAGAAAATGTTAATGATGTCATGAATAGAATTTATTCTGACCATATTTATTTTTCGATGGAATTTTTTTCTACATGACTTCAAATTTTGACGCTACGGTTGTTCACTTATTGATTGTGATGGTGAGTTTTGTTTAGTACTGTCAACAGAGGTACCATTATCATAAGTAGTTATTATATAGACGTGTATACACAGGCATATTGCAACTGCTTGCGTTAGCGTAGGCGAACACGCAGATACAAGTTTTACTTTAGCTCCATGTTCCATTTGGCAGATCCACTATGGACACCTATGGGTTCAACCAGGGGTAATTTTTCTAATTTGCTTCTGACCCACAGATAGCAAGCTTCCGGTCAGGGTAGCCAGATTCGCTTTTCAAAAGACGAATTTCCTGAATTTAGCTTCTTTTTTTTTCCTGAACCATGTTGTCTCCCTGAGTCCAGTCTGGCTTTTTAGACTATTTCCGGCTTTTTTTTCATATGGATGGCTCTAAAATATCTCTTGCCTTTATTCATTGGTAATTCATAAAATATATGGATGCTCAAAGAGTTGTGCAGACGATCTACCCGTGCCCACACGTAGACAGGATTTGACACAAAGTCAGTTTAGTGTGGGGAACATCACATTCTCTTTACTCAAGGGCTAATAACTTGAAGTCTCAGGATGCATCCCAAGCCCCTCTGATTTGACTACACAGAGCAAGACCAGACCTCATTAGTTAGAACTCCATTGGCTCTGGCATCAAATTTTGGCCCGTCTGGTCTAAAACGATCTGAACAGATTTCTAAAATTGGTTGTTGTTGTTTGTGATGTCAACATAACGTTTTAGCTGATTCATTCTACGGCCTCCTTCAGGTTTTATGGTGGTAAATATAATTTCCCAAGGATGATGGTAAGAATATTTGGGAAGAGAAAAAAAAAAGGAGAATACGTCCCACTGTGGGAAGAAGTCTGTATCATAGACAAGGCACACTACTGGAAACAGCTGAAAATCAAAGGGACAGCTGATCAACATGTCGACTAGGAGTTTGTCAGACAAGTGCAGAGTTCAACCCGATGTGGCTTTCATTGCTCCACAGGGACAAGGTATGGAAACACAGACCTTAGGGAAAGAAGAAGAAATCAACATTATTCGAATCCTACGTTGTAGCATGGCTAACATTGAAAGATTCTGTTTACGACTGCCATTGGAAAAATTCCGAAGAATGAATCGGCCGAAACGTGTGATCAACGCAAACAACAAGTAAGAGTTCAATCGTCCGAAAAACTCTTTGAATGTAAATGAACCTTCTAAAAGCTATTGATAGTAAAATAAATATACGTCAAAGGAATCGACATTGTCTCCGTTCACTTAGCATTAATTTTATTGGGAAAGCCACAAATCCATCTCGTCTCTACTCCGCTATGGTGAAGTAGCAGACTAGATTGGGATCTCTAGTCTTGACATGCAACCAGTCTAGGAAGAGGACAACTGTTTAATTGAAAACCTTAGAGAGGGCATCAGGAGACCGCTCTGCTTCCATTCCCAATAACAATCAAGGCAAAACACAGTTTAAAGCCGTGTAGAGTCATAATCGCGTATGCACTGAAAAGATATGACATGTAGACAGATTCATAGAAACCGTTAACGTAGGTTTCTTCAGTTTTTAGATGAGTCTGATTGGATGGCTATCTATGTAAGTGTCGCGTATGCAGGTAGCTTCATCGGAGCTTCAAGGCTTTTTTAAAAGCATTTACTCGTTATTTCGTCTGTAAAAAAAATTTTTTTTCTGTTTTTCGAAAATTCTCCCTCCAAATAGGCTTTTAGTTAGAGGTCAATTTGCTATGTAAGTTTATCATAAATTTGTCCTTTCGTAAGTGTCTGGTAGCGTTCACATTTTTTTTTCTTAAAATTCAAATTTTTAATGATCATTGCAAAGTCAAAAATAAGAGAAGTGATTTTTCCATGGTCACCTCTTTTGTTATAATTGATCAACCCCCAACACCGTTGTGGTATTCACAGCCTGTTTGATCGAAATAGAGCAGTAAAGGAACTTGTAAAAACTAGGAAAGTACTAGGACCTTGAAACTGAGATACATAACATCATGTGGCTCTTGAAAACACAAACTGTCCCTGTTATTGTCGGGGCACTAAGGATGATCAAGTAAAGGCACTGAGAAACATCTCGCCAAAATCCCAGGTGACCCTTCACTCTGTGAAATCCAGCGGATAATGCTTAAAGACATTGCCCGCATATTGAGAAGAACACTATCATATACTAATGTAAAGTACAATACAAAAGAATAAACTTCAATACATACACAAAAAACTGAAATACGCAAAATAAGATTGGGGAGGGGGGAAATGTACATCACTTCAACTTTGTTTTGCCTTAAGCTGTTGATAACGACTCAGCAACAGACAGCAAAGAACAGAGATAATAATAATAATAATAATAATAATAATAATAATAATAATAATAATGATGATGATGATGATGATGATGATGATGATGATGATGATGATGATAAAAAAGTAAATATCTCAACTCCAGAGTGATGAAGTACTAATAAGAAATGCACCACATACAGACAGACCACGAGTAAGACTTTGGAACAAATACAAGATAACACAAAAAGGCATCCCCACTGCAGTGGAAGAGATACATCAGAAGAGATTAGCCAAGGAGGCAAGACTGAAGAGATACAGGTTAAGAACGGCCCAATACACACAAAACCGCACATTCCAAAACAGCGAGAGAAAGTTTTACCGAGATTTGACCGGAGAAAGAAGACAGAACATAAAACCAGACGCCACAGAGACCAAGAACTACTGGAACAACATATGGGGGCACCCGAAAATACAAGGTAACCCCGCGATGGTTAGGAAACATGAAAAAAGAACTCGAAGATATAGACAATGGAGAACCAATATCATTGAATGAAACCACATTGAAACCCACTCTTAGGAAAGCACCAGGTCCCGACGGGATCCATGGATATTGATTCAAGAAATTCACCACATTACACGACAGACGTACCCACCTACTCCAAAATTTCATAAACGAAGGTGATGCACCAGAATGAATGACCAAAGGCAGAACCACCCTCATCCAAAAAGACCCCGAAAAGGGGAATATGGCAAGCAATTATAGACCAATCACGTGCTTACCACTTATGCAGAAAATACTGACCGGACAAATAGTGGAGAGAATGTATATATCAATGGAAAGAAGGGGACTGTTACCAGAAGAACGGAAAGGTTGCAGGAAAGGAACCAAGGGGGTAAATGACTTACTCTACATCGACCAGATGATCTTAGAAGAAGTAGGAAAAAGGAAAAAGAACATCGCAATGGGATGGATAGATTACAAAAAAGCGTACGATATGATCCCAGATAGCTGGATACTTGAATGCCTTAGAATGTTCAAGATTAGCGAACCGGTGGTTAGAATAATCGGAAACTATATGAAAAACAGGAGAGTTGACTTGACAGCCACAGGAGAAAACTTAGCAGAAGTAAGGATAAAAAGAGGAATATTCCAAGGAGACTTGCTGTCCCTGCTATTATTTGTTCTCACCATGATACCCCTCAACAGAATCCTGAAGAACAGCAAAGGATACCTTTTTTCCAAAACAAAAGGAAAAGTCAACCACCTAATGTACATGGATGATATGAATTGTTTGCAACAAACAGGGGAGAGCTTGAGATGCTGTTCAACAAAGTAAAAGAATACAGTGAAGACATTGGGATGGCGTTTGGAATAGAAAAGTGTGCAATTATGGTAATGCACAAAGGAAGGCTCACAATGGCTGGAGGAATCGAACTCCCGGACAACAGTAAGATTAGAGCACTGACTGCACAAGACTGATACAAATACCTGGGCGCCCTTGAATGTAACCCGATGAAACGGGAAGAGATGAAGGAGAAAATAAAGAGAGAATACCTTAGAAGGATAAGGAAAATATTAGAGACCTAATTAAATAGCAGAAACCTAATAAAAGGAATGAACACCTGGGCTGTGTCAGTAGTTAGATACACAGGACCATTCCTGGGATGGACAAAGGAAGAACTCCAATCAATGGACAGGCGAACAAGGATACTTATGACAATGCATAAAGCTTTACACCCTAGAGATGACACAGATAGACTATACGTTAAGAGAAAAGAAGGTGGCAGGGGGCTCATCAGCGTAGAGGACTGTGTCCAGAGAGCTAAAGCAGATCTAGAAAAATACGTGCAAGCAAACAGTGAAGAAATCATAAAGAGTGCACGAAACAGCGCCACAAACAACAAAGTAGAAAACAATGGAACAGCACAGCAAACTAGGAAAGAAAAATGGGAAAAGAAAAACATTGTACGGAGAGTTCAAAAGACAGATACAAGATGTGGCAGACGAGAGATCATGGACATGATTACGGAAAGGAAACCGGAAGAGAGACCTGAATCGTTCATCATGGCAGCTCAAAACAAAAGCATCAGGACAAACTATATAAAAACAAAAATCGACTGAACACAGACAAACAGCAAATGCCACATGTGCGGTGAAAGAGATCAGACGGTAAATCACATAACTAGAGAATGTAGTCAACTCACCCAGAAGGAGTATAAGCATAGACACGATAGAGTAGCAACAATGATACACTGGGAACTGAGTAAAAGGATGGGATTCAACCATGCGGAAAAGTGGTATCAGCACAAACCAGACGCAGCCCTGGAGAATGGCAACCACTAACTACTTTGGGGCTTTGACATCCAAACTGACCACCTCATCCAGGCGAGAGGACCGGATTTGGTGATTGTAGACAAGAAGAGGAAGACCTGCCAAATAGTAAACGTGGCTGTACCTGCAGACCATAGAGTAAAGAGGAAGGAAAGTGAAAAACTGGAAAAATACCAGGATCTAGCAAGAGAACTGAGGAAGATATGGAACATGAAAGTCAGGGTAGTGCCAGTCATAGTTGGCTCACCAGGAACTGTCCCAAAGACACTAAAGGCAAGACTGGAGGAGATCAGGATAAAAGGAAGGATTGAGAACATACAGACCACAGCACTGCTAGGAATTGTGCAGATACTGAGGAAAGTGCTAGAAATATAAAAACTGCAACAATAATTGTTAACAGTGACCTAACGGAGGAAGGTGAATGAAAGCGGAAATGTAAACCACAGCGCTGACATGATAGGTGAAGGAGAGAAGAGATGTTGGCTGAAGACCTGAGGAGACTTATTGTCACTCAGCCTTCAGTAATGACAACCGGGCAACCGGTGTGAAACTGTAAACCGCAGTATTACTGTGGCCTATGAGAACGAGGAGAGAAGGGCTGGAGACTTGAGGAGACTTGCTGTCACTCAACCTCCAGCTGTAACCACCAGGCAACTGGTGTGAGATTGCAAATAATGATAATAATGAAGTAAAAGAAGGAAGTAAAACAGGTGGAATCGAATTACCAAACCTAGAAACCATCAGTGCACTCAGCGAAAAAGAAATCTGTAAATACTTAGGCATCTTGGAAGCAAGCACAGCCAAATAAATTGAAATGAGAGAAAACGAACAAAGGATACCTCAAAAGAACAAGAAAACTACTATAAACCTAACTATGCAACGGGAACATTATTAGAGGAATAGATACAAGGGTTGTCTCCATCGTGAGAAATTTCGGCTCCTTTTCAAACAGGACAAAGGAAAAACCCTAAAACATTGATCTCATCATAAGAAAACTGATAACATTACATAAATCCTAGCACCGGAGAAATTATGTCAACAGGGTGTGCGTGAAAAGAATCAACTGAAATCGGCCAGGGTACTGAGAAGAGTCATGGAGTATTGAAAAGAATTGCTTGTCATTTGACCATGTGAAAGCCAACAGTTGTCGCTGATGTGAAAACTCTAATGACAGGTCTGGTTAATCACACAATAGAAACAGTCCCGTGACCAACATATTTCGGCTGCGTGGTTTGTTGGACAAAAGGATGATCAATGAATAAATTACTTCTCTCGCATTTTGTTTGGTCAGTGATCACTGAAAGTCTGGATTTTCAAAAGCAAGCAGACACGGAATAAGTGATCATTTTAGCATAAACTTACATTGCAATTTGAATCGTTCACTGAAACCTACTTGAAGGGGGGATTCAATGCACCAAGAAACGTTTTTGTAAGCATAATGAACAGAAAATGTTTAGATTTTTCAGCCCTCTAGCTCTGTTGGTGCTGCCTTCACGCGTGATACATTCATAGCTAGCCAGCCAGTCGATCGGGCCAACTTGAAAGCCGAAGATACTCTTTTGGAGACAGTTTTGGTTGATGGTTTCTAATAATAATTAAAAGGGCAGGTGGCATGTAGCACAATCTATCAACCTTCCGTTTCCAGATTATCTTTTCTCTTTCATTCAAACGTGCCAGTTGCTCACTGTTCCGTTAATCATTAGTAATTGGCTCAGGTTTGGATTCGAAAGAATTCCCCCCACCCCATTAAATCCCACTCAGGCAGAGTTTATTCATGTGCAACCCCGAGACTGTACGTATGAAACAACGTCAAAACCCATGGTCAGGTTTAAGGTGGGGTCTCGTACGTTAACCTACAGGCACAAGGTGCTAGAGACGCCAAGTCCCCTCGACTGAAGTCATAAGTTCATTAGGACAGACTGCATTTGGTCTCAGGATGCATTCAGAAAATACTAGGCAAGGCTCCTGGGATAGATACGAATCCCTGGCAGAGTTGATCGAACTTCTGAGCCTGAAAACTTCCAAATATTACAGATCTCACATAGGCTGGGGTGCTGTATGTTCTTCTCGATCTTCTTCCGTTTGAAAGATCCTATTGCGTTCACCATTTGGTCAACCTTTTGTTCCACCTGATGCAATTTCCTCTTCTATGGTGATTTCCACTAGGAAACATCTAAAATAGAGTAAAAAAACATCTAAAAACATTTAGATTCTAGAGAATAAAGATGTTATTGATAAACTCGTCAGAATAAGGTCAAAAAATCTTTTTCCCCCCAATTTTTTTTTTCTTCCAGAAAGGGTCTGGTGGAGTACTGGTGTCCATTTCCAAGTTTTTTTTTTGCACTAGAATACATTAACACACGCAAATATAAAAAAAGGGATAGAACTTCTGCTGGCTACCGTTGTTCAAAAAACGAATGCAAAAGTAATTAACCTAATTGTTCATGATTAACCATTGACGTAATCACCGACATCAATATTTACTATAGCCCTAATTATAGGAAATTCTGGGTTTTTAGACACGTTAGTATCAATAGCAGCCATTGCCATCACTGACTGGCATACCGAAATGTTAATTACGTCCCTTGTTCAGTGTTGAGCTATTCAGACGATTCTAATAGATTTTTCTTTGTATATTTGTATATAATAGGAAGTGGATTCGCTACACAAACAAGTTTATGTCTCTGCCCTCTTTGGGCCTCTTCGGATGGGCTTTTATATTTCCAGCTCTACTCTAAAACAACTCAACTCTCAGAGTATAAAGTTGAATGTATCGAGCACTCTATGAAATGAATCCATCACATATCAGACATTGCTTTATATCACATTATATTATGCTATACTGCAAACCTGATCTGTACTATATGTACTATGTGAGTGTGTATATATATATATATATATATATATTAGGAGAGACAGTTTAAGGAACTAAATTTCGCTAGAGAGAGAGAGAGAGAGAGAAAAAGAGAGAGAGAAGGACTTATGTAGTGCATCAGACGCTGGGAGAGCAGGGAAGAGCATGAATCCTCCTTTACGTATGTGTTGCTTCTCTTTTTCCGCTGGAGTGACAGCCATGATTTTTGTCTTAGGTCAAGTCTTGTAATCGTGTATTCTACATAGATCTAAAAAGATATGGCTGATGAGTTGAAACTAATGATAATATTTATATCTTTGAGAAAAGTCGTTGACATTCAAATTTTTGTCCAGCAATCTAACCTTTTCTTCCTATCTTCGATGTTGTCTCAATGTCTTGGCCGATTCATTCTACGGCCCTCTTCAGATATAAAATGTAATATCCGTTGGGAAAGAGTCTCTTGATTTTCTCGTTTGATACCGTTTTTTGCTTTGCATCACCGGAGAAAGAAACGATAGGAGAGACTCTATTTCCTTATGGATATTGTATTTTACACACGAAGAGGGTCGTAGAAAGAATCAGCTGAAACGTTGTGTCTGCATCAGTGATAGGAAAATGGATCTGTTTTGCTGAGTGAGAACTTGTCATAGAAACAGATGACACAAATTTCATTCGCCAAAGCTGGTCTCCCGGAAAGGTCAGAGCATACTCTAATTTAAAATTCCAAAGCTATCACTGTCACTGCACATGGGTAAACTTCACAGTTATTAATAATCGCTGCCCACGACAGAACATTGTTGCTTAGTTTAGGTTATTCTTTTGTTCACTGATCACCTCTTTTTCCAAATCTTTAATGGATCACCCCCAACATGGCATGCTGCCAAAAGACGTTGGTCACATGACGGTATCTATTGAGTGACCAACCAAATCTGTTCTTTCATTCTGTCCTGTTTTTTTTTTCAATCATTCTTCTATTTTCCTTCGTTTTTTCTACTTTTTTCCTTTTAATCACCGCTACCCACTCTAAGTCGTTTTAAACACTGATGCTGGTATTAGGTTATTCATATGTTCTGTCATTTATATGTATCTATGTATCTATGTATTCAGACTTCGCCCAGCCCCAAGTGTCCATAGTAGAAACTTGAAATTTTGCACACACACTCCCCTCAATCAGTGGAGGCTACTTTTTTGTTTTGTTTTTGACCCACCAACACAGGTTGTTTTGAGTTGGCGATCAATTTGAAATGTAAGTTTATCCTAAACTGGTCCTTTAGTTTATTTCCGGTAGCATTTATGCTTCTTTTTGAAAGTTCAAACTTATTGAGTGATCACCGCCGAACAAAATGCAAGAGAAGTAACATTCATTTTTTCCCTTCTTCTTTAAATCACAAATCTATGGTTCAAATCATACTAGCTGTATTTTCATCAAGGTAACTTAATTTCACCACCAACCCTGTTTAATTCACCGGGTAAAAACAGCATATATGAGTGGTGGTAATTCATAATTTCCCTTGGAATGCTCGTTCGTCGTGGTGTTTCTTGCATCACTGCCTTTCTAAAATTCATACAGCATAAAATGGTGATTATCGCGATCATTAAAGCTTTTGTATCCAACCGGGTCAAATGTCACTTGAAATTGATAAAATAATGGCGACGGTCTTAAATTATAAGTCCGTCTTTCACGAACCCCGATGATCAAAACTGGCGCCAAAAATATTCAAAAGTCATGTCGTCAGACGCCCAGGTTTTTTTTTCTTAGAAAGTAAGACACGGGCAGTTTTTTGTGCTCACACATTTTCGTGATGTCACAATGAGGCCAAAATGGCGTGAGTGCAAGAATTAATTTTGGACCGTGACGTACATGACGTTACCGTGATAATTCTCTACTGAATTACTCTCTAGGTAAAATACTATATCAAACTAATCCTTACTGACTAAACGCAGATATGGCGCTTAATAAGGCATTAATCCTCTTCTCTACTAATTCCCTAGTGTTGGATATATTCCTGCTTAAATGGAGCTTTGTAACTGGATAACTGCATCCGGAACAACTGCCCGCATGGATAACAGCCAACTGGACAACAGCCCCTAGGATACCCACCACGCCGATAAATGATTCTTGACAATTGGTCCCAGGACAATTTCCCTATGAGTGCGATTATCTTAATTGCCAACCACTTCATTGGCATGAAATTGAATCGTGGCTCTACAAATGCTATGCTATTGTCAGGGGGCAATTATACTGGGGGTCAGTTGTCCTAGAACCTTAGCAACTATGTCAGCAATACCCACCCCAATCTTTGAATTGTCTGTTTGGAGTTGTGTTTATCTTTTCTAATGAGACTTTCTGTAATTAAACAAGAAGAACTAATTAAAGACACTTGCATCTCTTTTGTGCGCATGGTTCTCTCCGCACTATCATTATAATTAGGCATTTTCCAATCCTGGAGCAACCCTTTCCCTCTCAGCATGATTTTTCCAGATGTGTCCACGCATCTCTTTAAGATGTTTTTCGGTCGGTCAGTCGGTTGGTCAGTTTGTTGGTCAGTCGAAGCTATGTTAAACACCAGAAATAGGAAGGAAGGAAGGAAGGAAGGAAGGAAGGAAGGAAGGAAGGGATGAAGAGGTGTGAAGTCATCAGAAAGTGCAACGTCATTAAAATGATTGATATTCCGAACAATTTTTTTACCAGCAGCCAATTATGTCATGATGGAATTCCAATGTATATAGAATATCATTTGCAATTTATTAATCCAATTAATTCTACATAGTATTCGGTTATTATCTACAAGTATTTTGCTTATGGGAGTATTATTATTTATTGGTTCAGAAGATGGTGCCAAAAGTACTCTATCTTTTAGAAAATATCCGTACACATTGAAACCAAAGATCCGTTTACTTGTCGGAAATCAAGAAAAGATTAGTAAAACTTCAAATAGATTCTCCTTGTATATCGTTTATAATGAAATATGTGTGAAAGAAAACATGCTACCAAATTATATATATATATATATACACACACACACACACACACACACATATATATATATATATATATATATATATATATATATATATATATATATATATATATAGGGGGTGTTGAGCACTCTTAGGTAGGTCATCCATCTGCAAAAAGCAATTATGCAACGCTCCTCTAACTCTTGAATTGACCACTCTGGTAGATGGGGAATTATGACGTGTACATACAAAACATCGCTTTATTCGGTCCTACTGTCTGTCCTTATCTGTGTTCAGGTGGTTTAGAATACCAAACTCCTGGTCTGGAGTTGAAAATTTCAATCACCCTGGCAGCACTAGAGTGGATATCCAGTCTACAGCTACACTGAAGAGCTGTAATACGACGAAACAGCTGTCTGTGGATGAACGTGAATTTATTCAACCCTTATTGCGGAACTTATCTACCTATTTTAATATATATATATATATATATATATATATATATATATATATATATATATATATATATATATATATATATATATATACGCTGGTAAGTTCCGCAATAAGGGTTGAATAAATTTAAGAAATGTGTGAAAAGGGAAGGCTAAACTTTTTAGTTATGGTTTTGAGTTATAATAGTTTTGAATGATATTAATATATTTTTATGATATTAAAAACTATTATACCTCAAAACCATGACTGAAAAAATTTGCTTTCCTTTTTTTTCACACTTTTCTTAAATATATATATATATATATATATATATATATATATATATATATATATATATATATATGTGTGTGTGTGTGTGTGTATGGAAAATTCATTTCTTCACGGTGAGTGTTCATGCCAGTGGTGCAATCATCAGACCGTCTACTACTTCAGAAAGGTGCTCTCTCCCCCCTCTCTATCTATCTATCTATCTATATATATATATATATATATATATATATATAGAGAGAGAGAGAGAGAGAGAGAGAGACTGTGTACTACTTCAGAAAGGTGCTCTCTCCTCTCTCTCTTTCTCTTTTTCTTCTCTCTCCCTGTCTCTCTCTCTCTCTCTCTCTATACATATATATATATATATATGTGTGTGTGTGTGTGTGTGTGTATAATAAGATGCAGATTCGCTACACAAACTAGTTCATGTTTCTTCCCTCTCTGGGCCTCATCAGGTGAATTCGAAACATAAACTAGTTTGTGTAGCGAATCAACATTCTATTAGATATTTCCAGCTCTACTCTAGAATTAATTTGGAAGTATTAAGTTGAATGTATCGAGCACTCTATGAAATAAATCACAAATTAGACGTTGCTTTATATTATGTTATATTGCTAACCTGATCTGTACCATATGTATCATGTGTATATAATGCTCCTCTATTCATAGTTGAGCACTCTTTAAGTGAGGTAACTCGTCCATCGTAAACTTATGCAATGCTCTTCCATAGGAATAGAACACTATGGTGGATGAGGAATTTATGCTTAAATAATAATAATAATATATCGCTTAAATTCAGCCTTACTGACCGTCCAGTTCCGTGGAGCAGAGGCTGGATATCAGCCTCCGGGTCTGAAGAGAATGTTTCAATCCAGCCTCGTGGGATAATGGGAAAGTCTATAGCCATAATATATATATATATATATATATATATCATTGTGTCATCCATAGACAGCTTTTTCGATGAATTACATCTCTATAGACTTTTATCCCATCCAGAACCGCGAGGCAGAATTGAAACCCTCACATCGGAGGCCGATATCCTACCTCTGGACTACGGAACTGGGTGGTCGATAAGGCTGAATTAATTTAAGTGATATATTCATTTTTACGCATAAACTCCTCATCCACCAGAGTACTCTATTCCTATGGAAGAGCATTGCATAAGCTTACAATGGATGAGTTACCTCTCTCAAAGAGTGCTCAACCCTATTGTATGTACTTCTATTTACATATGCTCAGCACTGAGCACTCTTTGCGCATAGATAACTCCATTCACAAATGATTATATATATATATATATATATATATATATATATATATATATATATATATATATGTACATATATATATATATATATATATATATATATATACTTCAGTAAATTGGTTTATGACCTCGTCATGTTTATAAGGGGAGAGTTAAATCAAGGGTTATCTCTTAATTATATAGAAATTGATACATGATCCGACACAATGTTTATGAATTGCGTTATATCATATTGGAACGATGCATCATATAGACAATGTAAATAGAATAATTAAAAACAATAGTGTTGAAATAGGAATCGAACTTGCAACCGACAGGGTAGCTGCTTCAATGCAGCATTGCTCTAACCATTGATCTAAACAGCCGCCGGTAATGCAACCTTCTAGATTCTCGAGAATGGAGATGTTTATAGATTTTTTTTCAACTCTATTATAGATGTTTCCTAGCGGAAACCGCTGATGATGTCATAAATAGAACTTATTCTCGTTATATATTTTTTTCCATGGAATCCTTTAACATAACTCCAAATTTTGACACTACAATTGTTCAGTTGTTGACTGTGATGTCGAGTACAACTGTAGTTCGCATCTGCTCATTGTGGTCAGGAAGTTCTCATAGCAACCAATGGCTTGCCTAATTTTGTCTCTTAACTCTTCGCTGGAGAAAGATAAGAACAGACTGTATGACAAAAATCTCATAAATAAGTGGATAAATAGAACTGAAGAAGTAAAGATAACTGTTTGGGATCGTTACAAAGTGATTGAAATTGATAAATTAATCGAGAGGTAAGATTTATATATGCATTCACCACCAGGTTGTACGGAACTTCTCTCGGTCTCTCTCCCGTCTCTCTCCTGCCCCTCTCTCTCTATCACTGTCTGTCTGTTAGTCTATGGCTGTCTTTGTCTATGTCTCTCTAAATATAGAGAGATAGAGATAGAAATAGATAAGATGCATTTTTGCATGTATGTAAGTATCTATCTATCGTTCTTTTCACCATCAAGTTGTAAGGAACTTCTTTCTCTCTTCCCTCTGTCTATCTACTAATATACCTATCTCTGTCATTATGCCTGTCTGTTTATCTGTCCCTGTCTCTGTGTTTCTCTTTATTCATAGGTCTTCATATCATCTGCATTATCTATTTATCTATCATATATATATATATATATATATATATATATATACTCAATATAAATCAGGAATAGAATATGATATCCAATGTGTGATGGGTTTATTTCATAAAGTGCTCGATACGTTCAGCATCAAAAATGAAGTTGATTTAGAGTAGAGCTTGAAATACAATGAAGTAAAGATCCCAACAACCTAGAAAAATACACACCCTAACTTGAAAATGTCCTAAAATTAGCCCGGGGGAACCCAAACAGGACAGAAACATAGACATGTTTGTGTAGCAAATCCTTACTTCATCATCATTATATATATATATATATATATATATATATATATATATATATATATATATATATAGTAGGAGAAGACCAAGCACAAGATGAAAAGACGAGATGGATAAGTTTACCGGTGAGACATCATGGATTAGTACAATCAGGTTCGTCATTGAAGATGGGGAAGGGCATTGTCTAGCAGTGCACTCATGACGGCCGATGATAATATATATATATATATATATATATATATATATATATATGTATATATATATATATATATATATATATATATATATATATATATATATATATATATATATATGTGTATATTATTAATAATTATTATATATATATATGTGTGTCTGTGTGTGTAGAGGGAGAGACGGGGAGAGAGAGAAACAGGGAGTGGCAGAGATAAATAGATAGGAGGTCTTCATACCATTCGATGGCTTGCCTATCATTGCTTCTCGCTTCTTCACATGTATTGCCAACCAATCTATCTATCTATCCGTCTATCTATATAGATAGATTGATAGGAAATAAATAAGCTGTCCCGTTCGCTAGCTACTTATCTCGATAGACAGGTTCATGAGTGTCAGAGTTAATAAACACATCTACCGGAGCCAACGACGCCACATATCGACGCCCACACATCTTGACACTCGCGCCGACGGAAACAAATAACTCAATTCCGTCTTGTCCATTAGGGACAAAAAAGAGATAAAAATGCATGTATAGTTTTTTTCTAAGGATTTATTTGACATTAGATTCGTAGCTATGATTTTCAACACTGTACATACGTATATCTACCTTAGCGGAAATTGTGAGTGTTGGTAGAGACAAAAAAAAAGTAAATGGATTCCTAGCGTTCAAAGATATATTTGCTATGAGAATGATCGCTTGGATTTACATACATACCAGAGGTTTGATAAAGATTAGGGAAACACTATTTTAATTGCCAATTTTCATTTAGATCTTTTAAATATTTCTGATAATGAATTTGTTCTCTTTTGCATCATAAACAGCTTCAATACGTCGAGGAATCGATTCATACAGCCTTTGCACAGTTTTTATGGGAATCTTGAGCCAACCCTTGAGTTTGACAAGCTCCTGCTCCTTCAGGGGCACCGGTGAAGGGAATCGATTCCTTGTTTGCTGCTTAAAATGACACTGCAAATGCTCGATTATATCAAGATCTAGTGATTGCAAAAGCCAATTGAAGTGTTGAACTTCATTTTCATTGATTTCGAATCCGTTTTCAATAACTCTGGCAGTGTGAATGGGTGTGTCGTGTTCCTAAAAGACGGCACTGTCATTGGGAATTAGTTTTTGCACCATGGGATGCAACAGGTCAGCTAAAATTGACAGATAGCCATGGGAGTTCACCTTGCCATGCAGTGCTACGGTAAGGGCCAAGAGAATTCCCCGACATTGCCGCCTAAAACCTCACAGATTGACCTCCACGATTGATTATTGGAGTGCAACAGTCAGGGTCATGAGTTTCTTTAGGCTGCCCTCAGGATAGTTATACAACAAGACATAAACAATCCATAGTTATAAGATGCTAGAGCTTTCTGTAAGGTATCACAAGAATCCGACTGCTTGTGCATATATATTGAAACACAGGTTAGCTGGTTGTTAGGGTTTGATGTCCCTTATCCAATTTACGTATATCTGTTTATTCATACAATAATAGACCACAAAAATGCATGTTTATTCAATAATAATGAAGGCAACTTATACATGCTCTATCAATAAGATACGGTCATCATTTGCGAAGCCCTGATATAGCAATATTATAAAAGACATTATCAACCTTTTAATGTCAATATAACAAGTCCATCGTCAACAAATATCTTGATTTCCTTCCCATTAGAATTAGTTGATTGATTTGTGAAGTATCATTTACTTCTAGGAATGAAATGTGTTTTTAGTCCTTCTTGAAATGTAAAAACTACACGTTCAACAAAAACACATCAAGGAGTCTTCGTTCTGTGTAACAAGTTCAAGGGATAGCCACGATAAAAACTAGCATATCAATTCTTTTCCATAGGGATAGAGCACTCTGGTGGATGGGAAATTTAAGCTAAATAAATATATCGCTTAAATTCAGCCTTACTGACCGCCCAGTTCCGTGGCTCAGCGGTAGGATACCGGCCTCAAGGTTTCAATCCTGCCTCATGGTACTGGATGGGATAATGGATTGTCTATAGCCACACTGAAGAGTTGTAATACGATGAAGCAGATGTCAGTGGATGGCACAATAATATATATATATATATATATATATATACATATATATATATATATATATATGTATATATATATATACATATATATATATATATATATATATATATATATATATATATATAATGAATGTTTCCTCCACTATATTGCAGAAGGTGTAACCTTTCTTTATCAGTATGTTGTTGAACTTTGCGGTATGCTCCCTATCTGAGAGTCATTATTATCCCTTAAATCTGTTTCGTAGTGTGAGGAATCACTTTTACATGACCTTAGTTGTTGGTTTCATTTTTGTGGGTTGGGTATGTTTCAACGTGTCTGAGATAATTATGATGATTGGGTGGTTCTTTAAAGTGGCCAGAGCTCTGGATTAATAATAATGTTCATATAAATAACGAAGGGAATGAAATAGCTCTGGTGGTTAGTTTTTAGTATACCCATATTTGGGGAGTTGAATTATTTTTTTTAATAGAAATTTTGAACGATGCCGACATTTCAACGCTACTTCATTTTTCCTGTTTAATAATTAAACCTTCTTTTTGTTCTGTTGGCAAAAGTAGGGATTTCAAATTCCTCATTCAGATATACGTAACATGAGGTTCCAATATTCTGGCATATATGTGTTTATTTTAACATTTTCCATTTCACTCTGGGTTTCAAGTTGCTATCAGTTAGTCTCCAATAATATGTCGACAGTGATATACTGATTTTGTATTTTTGATTTGCGATTAATGATATTAGGTTGGCTAATCTTAGTTTAAAGGGTATTTTCGATATTCCTACATAGTATTTCATTTCTTGTGTCGAGCACCTCATGAAATAAACCTATCATACATCGGATGTCGTATTGTATTATATTATACATTATATTATATATTATATTGTGTTCCTGCTTTCCATTTTTATATATATATATATATATATATATATATATATATATATATATATATATATATATATATATATATATATATATATATATCAATGGATTTGTATTGTATATATATTTCAGTGGGATATTGTGCTTTGTATCTTGGCTGTGCTCTCTGCTAGGGATGCCAAAAAACTAAAGATATTTTAGTATCTATGAAAAGCAATGAACATGTAGAGAAGGGGGTCCTGACGGGGCGTCCATGGAGGGGTGTAAGTGGTGATGCAAGGAAACGTACTATAACTCATTTGCACTGTTTGTTTTAAGATTGTTTTCCCAACGAATTTAATTAGTTTTCTTTTCGAGATAGTCTAAGACAAAAGTTGATAGTTTACTATCTAACTTTCATGTTTTCCACGCAGATGGGTAATCTATTCGTAGAAGGGGTGATAAAATTTGGTTTCCTTGACCAGAAGCAATTCAAATCTTTCCTTTCCGTTTGATATTTGTATTTTGGCTTGGGGGTTGAGTTTGTGGACATTATTAAAATGCGTATTGGACTTGCATTGAAGTATTGACAGCTACTTTTTGTACTATTTTTACACTACGATACAAACAACAGAATTAAAAGTCTAAAATTACTTCCCGATTTCAAAACTTTGATCTTGTACAACTTTTGATTCCTTTGAGCTATTATGTAAAAAAATTAAAGTTTTCTGGTCCTCAGTCTATGCATTAATTGGGGTCCAACAACCCATTGGAAATTTTGAATTAAGCACCTTAATATTAGATCGATTGGAAATAAAGAGTCAGCCTTCGCTGAATGTATATTTTTGTGCTCTTCCCCGATTATACATATATATATATATATATATATATATATAAAATATATAAAATGTAGAAGGCTTTGTAGCCCAAAAATGAACGATTCTATTGTAGGAACTCAGATACACTTGTTAATGTATTTATCCATCCGACCATATATATATATATATATATATATATATATATATATATATATGTCTATATAATAATTAGATAACTGAGTCATGCATAGACAGCTGTTTGGTTGTATTACAACTCTTCAGTGAGGTTATAGACTATCCATTATCCCATCCAGTACCACGAGGTGGGATCGAATCATCAGTTATTATTGTAATTGACACTCCCTTCTCCTGGGTCGAGCACTCTTAGGCAGGACACTTATTTACTATAAGCTTCTATAGCAATTCTCTTCCAACTCTTGAATGGAGCACTCTGGTAAATTAGCAGTTATGCATAAGTAAATATATTGCTTAATTCGGTCCTAATGACCGTCCAGGGTAGGGTAGGGGGAGAACATCTGCCTCCGGGTCTGAAGCAAAGGTTTTGACCCTATCTAGCCCCTGGAAGGGATACTGGAACGTCTATAGCCACACTATAGAGTTTTAATACAACAAAACAGTTGTCTTTGGGTGACACGATTATTATAATCATCATGTATATATTAAGATATTTATATTTCGAAACAAAATAGAATAAACAATTCAAGAAAAGAATCAACGTATCATATTGACCGAGAATAAACGAAATGAGAATTTGGAGTGGTGTTGGGTCTTTGCAATCCTGGCAGCTGCTTAGCTCAATGATAAGAGGTACGTTACGTCGAAGCAGTCACCCTATCGGTCGCAGGTTCGATTCCTGGATCAGCCCAATTTTCTTTAATTGTTCACTATATTCATCTTGTCTAGGCCAAGTGATACATCAACCGTATAATAACGGGAGATAATTTCAAATAAGAGTTTCTATATAATATTACGCAATTTATAATCATTCAGTCAGAGCATACACCCGTTTCTCAACACATACACACACATATATACATATATCTATATTATGATAGAGGATAACAACAATTTATGCTCAATAAAACGGAAATATTACACGTTGTCAGTCAGCGGAAACAGCGTCTTCCTGCCTTCTTGCGCGTGCGTGTTACGTTTTTAGCAACAAAGAACCAAGAACACAGCCGCCATCTTGAAAGCAGAAACACCCTCAAGCAGATCTAATTATCAACAGGCAAATAATGGAGCTGACAACAGGCGTGACCAGCAAATGTAGATGTAAATGAGTGTTTACTACCCAGCAATTTTGGGTTCGTATTTGATGATTTAATTCTATAGCTGTAGCGCTTTTCGTGTCAGGAAAGCAAAGTTTTGTTCCACCAGAATCAATGGACTTCGTATCCCAAGAACAGGTGAGTTCAGTGGATAAAAGTTATACAATGCATTCGACGTGTATCAACGAGAAATCATTTCATATAGAGTATAGAGTTTCAAAATGATATAACGCTTCATTTCTGTCGAATTATGTATCAATTTCTTAAAAATAATGCTATATATATATATATATATATATATATATATATATATATATATATATATATATATATATATATATATATATGCAAAGCTCTTCCAACTTAGGAATAGAACATTCTGGGGAATAGGGAATTATGCATGAGTAAATATATCGCTTATATTCAACCTTCCTGACCGCCCAGTTCTGTGTAGGGCAGAGGTAAGATGCCAGCCTCTGAGTCTGACGTGAAGGTTTCAATCCTCCCACGTAGTACTGGATGGGATAATGGATAGTCCATAGCTACACCGAGGGGTTGTAATTCAACGAAACAGCTATCTGTGGATGACACAATAATACAATTATTGATATGTATATATATAATGAACTCAGCATAATAAAATATAGAAAAACTGAACAATAAGACGAAACTAAGTTCTTTTAACTGTTTAATTTTTATTTTAATTTACGAAGGTGGGTTTGGATAAAAAAAAACATAGATATGAAAAGATAACAGTAGTCGAAATACAACTTAAACTGTATTCTTTAGTTCTCTTTTTTTCTTGCAATCAAAGAAAGATAACTCTAATTACCAAATTGATCGGTAATTCTCAAACTCAGAATAGAGCGAACCTCGATGTACCCTAATTATAAGAACAAGGACATATATATATATATATATATATATATATATATATATATATATATATATATATATATATTTTTTTTTTTTTTTTTCGAGGAAGCTTTATAGCTTTAAAAACTAAACATCAAAAAGAACTTCAAAAGAATTTTTGGTGTCACTTCAGTCACCTAATTCCCAGTATCTATCCATGCAATTTCTGTAATTTTTTCGTCTTTGTTTCCCTTACACTTCATTATTATTGAACAATGTCCGAATTGTCTCTTGTTGGGATCATCAGTTGTTAGCCATGTAACCGTTTCGGGGATTTTAAAAACAAAACAGTTATATTAACGTGACGCCCCAGCAGTGTTGATCAAACACCACCTCCATTCATTTGATAGTTTTTGCCATACATGTTGTTTGTCATGTTATGTAAGGTTTAATGTGTATTGTAAATTGATAACAATTTATACAACACATATATTTTTGAAACAAGGCTTTCTTACGTTGGTTACCCTGAAAACATTTTTAACAATGAGAGATCAGTAAGTATAACAACAGACATGACTCGCTCTTCGTGTCGTTTCTATTGAGTGTTCACCAATGTTAATATTGAATCTGTTGTGTCGGTTTTAACTTCAGATTTCATGCAAAACAACTCATGATATCATCTTTATGAACACTAATTACAGAGAATAAAACTTCTTCGAGTTGATTCTCTACTTATTCAACCGATTAATTCGATAATTATTTTCCACTAAATTTAAAGTTCATTCTCCACGTCGTATTACATCAAGCTTCCATCAAAAGTTTTTATATAATCCTTTATATATACACACACACACACATATATATATATATCTATGTACATTATTGTGTCATCCACAGACTGCTGTTTCGTTGTATTACAACTCTTCAGTGTGGCTATAGACTATCCATTCTCTCATCCAGTACAACGATTGAAACCTTCGCTTCAGACCCGGAGGCCAATATTCTGCCTCTGCTCCACGGAACTGGACGGTCAGTAAGGTTGAATTTAAGCGATATATTTATTTAGCTTATATTCCCCATCCACGAGAGTGCTCTATTCCTATGGAAGAGCATTGCATAATGCTTACAATGAATGAGTTACCTCACGTAAAGAGTGCCCAACCCTGAATAGAGCAGTGTTAATTATTGTGTCATCCACAGACAGCTGTTTCGTTGAATTACAACTCTTCAGTGTGGCTATAAACAATCCATTCTCCCATCCAGTACCACGAGGCAGGATATATATATATATATATATATATATATATATATATATATATATATATATATATATATATATATATATATATATATACTAAAAAAAAGACCCTTAATTTTAGTATCTCGTCTTCGACTTTCGGTTTTATTTTTAGTCTATTTTTGTCTATTTTTCCACGAAATCTCAAACCATTTCTGAATGATTTAATAAAAGCTTTCCATCAAATAGAATTTATAAATTTTAGTAGAGATTGGCTCACAGGTGTTAATACTGTACAAATATATCATGATAAGTAAATTATACAAATTGAATATCATCAACAACAAATAAAATCTGTTCTTTTCTTTCTTTCTTTTTTTGTATTTTTATGAATTGAAAAATACGTTACGAAATATGTATATGTATTAAGAAATGGATAGATGTGATCTGATAGAATGATTATAAATTCCGTTGTATTATATAGAAACATTCACACACACACACACATACTCATATGTATGTATACATGTGTGTGTGTATATGTATAAAGAATCAATTCCTGCAGCAGCCCCATGTTTTTTGATTATTTATTCTATTTATTCAAGTAATACATAAAAAGTGTTATAACGGAGAGTAAGCTTTGACACTCTCATTCATTTACACATATATGTGTGCATATTTATATATATGTGTGTGTATATGTATTTGATTTCTGTTGCAGCCCCATTTTCTATAATTGTTTATTCTATTTATTCAAGTAATACGTAGAACGTGTAATAGCGGGAGAGTGAACTTCAACACTCACACACATGCACAAACACACACACACACACACACACACACACATATATATATATATATATATATATATATATATATATATATATGCGTATGTGTGTTTGAGTATATATGTATATAGGACTGATTCTTGCAGCAGCTCCATTTTCTATAATTGTTCATTCTATCTTTTCAAGTAATTCATTAAACGTGTAATAACGGGAGAGTAAGAGTGTGTGAGTGTTAAGTATGTTTTTGCAGAGTAATGTACGTAAGCAATCCCCATTAGAAAAAAGAATAAATTATGTGCAGTATCGAATATCATCCATATATAATACATTACGACAATGCACTATGATTTGAGAGTAGAGACGTGACAGTTAACGAGCTGTAATTAATTACCTTGCAAGCAATATATGATATTGTTCCATCAAAGGTTGTAAATGTTATATTATAATTAGCTGCTTAAGCTTGAAAAAGGCAATAAAAACCGTAATCATATAAGATTTGAAGCGTGCTTGAAAACAGGCAAATGATGTGAATTAAATGTAAAAATTAGATTATTAATCAAATAATACTTTTTAGTTAAACAAACTGATAAAATTATTTGTTTACTAAAAAAAGTAAAAGAAACTCCAGCATTCTAGAGCTATTGAAAGCAAAGTCAACTAATTATAATGTAATCTGAGTTAACAAACCTTGATAAAACAATATCATATAATATTTGCAAGGTAAATAATTACAACTCGTTCCAACCGTCGCATTTCACAACATAATGAAAGTTATATATATATATATATATATATATATATATATATATATATATCCAAAAGATAACTTCCACTATGTTTAGAAATTAATTTGAAAATAACACTCCCTTATCCAGGGTTGATCTCTCTTTAAGTAAGGTAACTCGTTCATTATATGCCAGCCTCTGGGTCTGAAGCAAAGGTTTCGATCCTACCTCATGGTACTGGATGAGATGTTATATAGTATATAAATACATATATATAACTCTAATGTGCAGTTACATTGTTTGAGTAGGTGAATAAAGCCAAACGAGCGTGTACCATTGTTCCTGACAAAATTTATGTATTTGATCGATATATTGTCTCTACTCTAAGTATTGAGTACGGTTGAAATAAATATATACCACTTGTGGTATATATTTCACATTTATATATATGATTATAAATTGCGTGATATCATATTGAAACTTTTATTTGAAATGATCCTCCGTTATGAAACGATGAATGTATCATTTGGCGCAGATAACGTGAATAGGATAAACAATCAAAGAGAATGGGGCTGGTTCAGGAATCGAATCTGCGACCGATGGGGTAGCTGCTTCAAGGTAACTTTGCTCTTATCATTGAGCTAAACGGACGTCGATGACACGAAGGCCCAAATAACTGTTTCAACTCCAAATTCTCATCTTGCAAATTCACAGTCTATATCTGCTCTATTATTCACCGTGTAAAAACGGGAGATCACATCGAATAAAGTTTATAGTATAAAATGCAATCTATCACTATTCTGTCTGATCATATACCCATTTCTTAATAACACAATTGTTGCGCTGAAAGAAACAAATACAGCAGATATAGACCGTGAATGAATATAGTTTGAAATAATACGACACATTCAAAGTTATTCTGTTGGATCATATCAAATTCTATGTAATATATATATATATATATATATATATATATATATATATATATATATATGTGTGTGTGTGTGTGTGTGTGTGTGTGTGTGTGTGTGTGTGTGTGTGTGAACATGAATACTTGATGATGAAAAAATGTTTTCAACCTAATCTCCTCCCTTGTCAATGCACTCAAGTAAAAACGTCTCCATCAATTAGAGAGATCAAATAGTGAAAAGTCAAGAGCAAAAATCAGCTATCAATTCTGTCAGGGATTCACCGATGCATATATATATATATATATATATATATATATATATATATATATATATATATATAAGAGACTGAGATAGATAGAGAGCGAGAGTGCGTGAGGGAGAGGGATGAATTGATAGGTAGATGGACGGTTAATTAAATAGATGGATAAGCATACAGAGACATAGAGCAAGAATTACTGGATATTACGGCTGCTCTACTGGTCAATGCTCAAATCAAAACAAAAGTTGGGATTTCGAATCCCCATTTACTCGGCAGGTAGAACCTCTTTGCGTTATCTCAATTCAACAAAATGAATCCCAAAACAAAATGAAATACATATTTTTGGATATATTTTAGGGGCCCCTAAAATCTTGGTGCCCTGTGCAACTGCATTGCTCGCACAGTCTCAAATGTGGCCCCGATCACCATTCATATTGTGAATGCTCTTGTTAACGAGACATCACGATAGTACACAGGAATATAGTGGGTGGGTTAGTATACGGCGAGTATTCTTTCATAAAAAGCTTAGTTAAGTTGTTTTGGGACTTCGAAAACTTAAGGATTCCTTCTATAAAGAAAAAATTCAGGCTGCCCCTTATTTTTGGCGGTGAGTTTTCAGATTGTAATGGACTACCATAATAGACTATTTCGTTTATTTGAATTCAAAGGTCTTTATACAATGTTTATGTTTTTCGATATCTGTTTAATGGATAATGATGTTACTCTGTCACAAGATTCAAAATGTTAGCCTGTGAGGGAGCTCTGTTGCGAACCCACGGGTATTTTTGATGGACCCACAGTGGTTCACGGATCCCAGTTTCGGAACCACTGGCTTAGTTGCTGGAGAAGAGACAACAAGGTGTCTTCTCTTCATCACCCGCCTCGACAGCTAGTGTCAGATAGGCGATAAAATGATTCACGCGGCACACTTGGGAAATAGTTGCGGTACACAGTCAGAGAACCACAGCTTTAGCTGCTCTGGCAGAGGCGACAAAATGTCTTGACAGATGAAGCTTAGTGTCAGATACAGAGGTGGTGAAATGATTTAAACCTTCAAAAAAAAAAAAAAAGAAACTTTTTTGGTCTCGTTCTGACGTTACTTGCCCAGTCTCCCGTTTTCTCGTTCGAGCATGATTTATAGGAGACGCTTGCTCTCAATATTCCCCTACATTTATCCTGTCAGGCGGAAGGAACTCGTATCTAACAAAAAAATAAATAAATACGAGGAAGGAAAGAGAAGAAAGCGAACTAAAAGGTGCACATATTAAGATAATGTGAGTGATCTGAGGCGCGAATGTACAAAACAAAATGGCTACTGCTCGAGCCGAGTACGCATGTGCAGCTTCATGATAACGTTTTATCTTTCAGGAACTGGCAAATATGAAATAAACAGAATAGAAAAAACAAACAAACAAAAAACAAACAAACAAAAAAAACAAAAGAACACCCACGGTTGACATTTATAGACATATTTATTTTGGTTTTATATTCCTCCTCCACTTTTCTTAGAAACTGAAATAAATAAAGACTTTATAAGCACGTCTGGTTAGCGATTCGAAAGAAACCGTCGTGCAAACAATTTTCGTTTTGCACCATGCCTTGTTGGGGGTGATCAGTTAAAATATTCGAAAAAAGGGTGATCAATGAATAAATTACTTCTCTCGCATTTTGTTGGGCGGTTGGAACCCATCCAAGAGACAGGCCTACAAACTGAGAAGCATGCAGCGTGTGCATGAGAGGATCATATTCAACCTCACATGAAGAGATCACAAGACATCACAGTATATAAAGAAGAGAACGGGAGTTCGAGACATCATAGAATCAATCAGAAAACTCTAATGGTAATGGGCAGGTCATGTAAGAATGACAGATAACCGATGGACATCACGACTCACAACATGGATTCCCAGAGATCACATGTGAAACCGAGTCAGACAGAATACTAGATGTAGAGATGAACTACAGAAATTTGGAAAATACTGGTTTTGCGACGCACATGATAGAGAATTGTGGCGGATCCTGGTGAAGGTCTATGTCCAACGACAGACGTTAAAAGACTGATCATGATATCAATAAAAAAATTAAAATCTTCAGGAAACATGCGCGAATGTAGCCTGACACAAACTAAGGGGTCAATTTATCATAAATAATCCTCCATCGCGAATCTCTGCCCCCCTACAATAAAAAAACTACCAAAGAGCGGAATTGGAGATAAAAATCCCAAACATTTTTTTCTGGATAGTATGAGGATGGAGTGTTCAAATGGTTAGCCCTCGAGCGCTTCGGCGTGGTCTGTACACCCGATACTTACATACATATATGTATAAATACTCAGATACGTACATAACCAGCCAGCTAGACAAGCTTAACAACTAAAGAAACATGTGCTGACTGTTCTGGTCACAGTTTTGGTCGACAGCTTTTATTAAAGCCTTTATAAATAGATAGAAAATATTTTATAAATGAAATCCTGACAAAACAAGCACTATCATGTATATGTATATACGCATAATGTATACTTACGCACACATATATGTATATATGTACATGGACAACAGGTACACACATAAACACACGCACACACACACACACACACATATATGTAATTCACAAAACTCCTACAAACAATAACCTCACACCCACATCAACCCTCCTCTGATACATTCAATACTGGGAAGTTCAAAGTCACTCAGACCCATGGTAAAATCTACCTCAGCCTGTCATAATACTTGTTCAAATCATGGCCAACTTATTTTTGATGACTTGTAAGGTTAAAACCTATGTAGTTCCTTAACATCATCACCCCTCCATTTTTTTTATACACGAGGCAAAGCTCCTGATAGTGGACTCTGGTTCCACGTGAAGCCTTTAACCCCGAAAAGCACACACTCACACAGCATACACCACTGAAAATGGGAATACATCCCGAAATATGTCTGGACCATTAACAACCAAAAATACATCCATGGATAAATAAACCTTACCTCAAAACACTTTACTCCCAAGTCTGTCTCATTCTTTACAGTTCATATATATATATATATATATATATATATATATATATATATATATATATATAGATAGATAGATTGATAGGTAGATAGATAGATAGATAGATAAGACCATGTTACATCTGAAAGAAAGAGTTTTCACGAGGATAGGCACGATGCATTTCGATGGTCAACACCAAATTTTACAAAAGCACATGCAAAGATGCAGAAAATTGTGAAGACAGAGCGAGACTCTTTACATGTTTTAAGAGGAAGAAATTCATCGCTATGTGTGCTTTTGAGAAAGTTGTTGCAAGCCAATGAAATGCATCAAGCCTATCCTTGAATTTTTTGAGATGTAACACTTGCTCTTTTCTCAAAGTTTTCTCATTTTCCCACCTTTTTGTTGATTAACCTCGCACCCATGTATCAAACACTTACATATGTACATTCTTCAAATTTGATGCTGCTAATGACAAAAATATGCGGTACTGCTTACAAACACCTCGTATATATATATATGTATGCCAAATGCCTGATATATATATATATATATATCGATAGATAGATCGATGGATAGATAGACGGATAGATAGATTGATAGATGGATAGATAGATTGATAGATAGAAACAGGCGAACGACAAAATATGTAGTAATCCTTAAAACACTTCGCATATATATATATATATATATATATATATATATATATATATATATGTGTGTGTGTGTGTGTGTGTGTGTGTGTGAGTGTGTGGTATGCTTGGGATAGATAGATAGATCGATTGATCGATAGATAGATAGACGGGTAGATAAATAGATAAATCTCAACAAGTGAATGAAGTTATCCTTTAGAACACTTCGCATACATATATATATATATATATATATATATATATATATATATATATATATATATATATCTATATGCCGTATGCCTGGGATAGATAAGTATGTAGATAGATATGAAGACACTGAGATAGACAGAAAGAAAGAAAGAAAGAAAAAAAGGAAAGAAAGAAACAGGCTGATGACATAAAATATGTAATCGTGCATACAAACACTTCCTATGAATATCTATCGACTTATGGAATAAACAGTCGGCTATTCTTGGTTTTCGGTTCGTAACCATGGACTCTTCCCCCTAAAGGTAACAAGTTTGTTGAGAAAGATATCTCCCATCATTTTATGCAATCGACTCTTCCACTAAGAAGAGTTTTTTTTAGTTTTTTTTTTCTAAAAAAAATATCTAATAGAATTCAACTCAGTTAGTCCCTACTTTCCAGAAGTTCACTTTAAACCGATTTTTTGTTTTTATGAAAAAAAAAAAAATAGGAAAATAGTGTTCATTTTTTCCTGCAAGCCACTATAGAGGTAGCGTACACCCTCTTCCTCTTTATATACTCTTCATTCTGCTGTACCTATCATCCTTGCGACCTCCGGCGATTCAGTCTGACAAATCATTATGTTTTTTCTTGTTCTGGGAACACTAAAAGGTTCTCCCGTATAAATTGATAGTAATGACTTCTTCGCTTTAAGCTATTTCAGTTTACGAAATGTTTTAGGAACACTCTACTTTCGGATGGCGGTGTAAACCAGAATATCTGTGAATATTTAGTATTAGTGTAAACATCATTGATTGAAGTATTCATTATGATATATAGATAATAGATTTATTCTATAACGAGAATTGTTGGTTCAAGGATGGATAAATCGCTTGGTGGACATGGATTGACTGAGATAGCTTGTTAGTCAGGTAGTTATCTAGATGGATAGAAATCGGCTGACTGAGTAAGAAACTTGCTGAGTTAGTTCGCTAGTTAGATATCTATAGACCGAGATATGTAAGAACAGAGTGATAGATAGACATAGATAGAGAGATAGGGATATATATAGATAGATAGACTGATAGATAGA
>OY735240.1:30284624-30317124 GCA_963457665.1 Thysanoteuthis rhombus | reverse complement strand
CTGCTGCACTCAACCATATCATTCATGTTGACTTCAGGACTTGAGTTCAAGGCTTTAGTGATTTTAGATTTTATTCTTGATAACCCGAGCGAAGCCAGGCCCTTATAATAAAAAGAAAGAACGAACAAAATAAACTTAAAATAAATGGAGAAAAAAACAAAAACAAATAAAAATAGATGAAGAAAAATCCCAAATCCTATATGTGCTTTACATGATTTTGAAATGTGTTCACATGGAAATATAAGACGGTATTGAAACAAGAGGCCAAGTTGTGGCGGCCAATAAAATGAAATTATCTATTTTACTGAACGCTCAGTTTTATTGAATTATTGTCATTCACCTTGGATAATCCATTTCTAAATTATGGCTCACTATGTATCTCCAACAAATACGTAAAAACAAACATCTATATATATATAGTCAAATGATGGATTCGCTTCACAAACACGTTCATGTTCCTACCTTTTATATATATATTCAGACCCAGAAGCTGGCATTTTACCCCTGCCCTACGCAGAACCAGATGGTCAGTATGACTGAATTTAAACGATATATTTACTTATGCACAATTCCCCATTCCCCAGAATGCTCAATTCCAGAGTTTGGAGAGCATTGCTATGTAGCTTATAATGAATGAGATGCCCTATTTAAAGAGTGCTCAACCCTGAATAAGGGAGCGTTAATTATAATAATAATTAATAATTGAGTCATTCAAAGACATCTGTTTCGTTGTATTACAACTCTTCAGTGTGACTATAGACTACCCAGTATAGCAGCAATCCTTTATTTAAATATACATTGTTGAAAATGACAAAATAGTAAATTTAAAAAAAAATCAAATAGACTGAATTTGTTACATTTGACAATATATATATATATATATATATATATATATATATATATATATATATCATTAAAGATGACGAACAAGGAACATCTTTCTAATTTTTTTCTAATCTTTTCTCGTTTTTGTTCAAATGCCCAGATCTCTTGTTCCAATGTATATAAATACTTTCAGAAGTATAGAGAGCTTTCGGCAGCATCTTCCGTCATTTTCAATACTTGAGTGTAATATTACTGTTCAGTTTCATGGCAGAGTTGTACATTCTTTGCAGTTTTTTACGATTTAATTATAATCTTAATTTCAAAGTTTGCAGTTCGCTGTTCATTTCTGTTGGCCTTTGTAAGTGTTCCGGTGACGTCATTTGGTGGTGTGTGCACATTAGAGAATTTTTTTCTTTTCGTTCGTTCGGATTTTTCCAATTATTATACATATCAAAGTAATCATTAAATTGATTAATTGAATAATTAATAATCAATCAACCAGCTAATTATTAGGCATATTTGATATATCAGTACCTTGACTAAAAAATTATAATACCGAGTGTGGGACTTCTTTATAAGGGCTTCTGTTATTTGCAACATGTTAATGCAGTTAATTTTTTAGCGTTCGGGTATTATTTACATGTATTTTGCGGATGGGAGTATTATCATTTGAGTATTTTCTGATGTATTTTATTGCACGTTGATCTGAGAAGTGACAGGTTAAGCGTCGTGATAATGTTTTTCTTGTATATTCTATATATGAACTAGGTGGATGTTTATGATAGGGGACGCAATCTCCCAAAGTGCGAGTTGACTCATATATGACATTAGTCTGGTTAATTGGGCACTTCTCACGACGGAGGTTGTCGTTGATAATCAAGTTTGATGTCGTAAACCTTTTATGATACACCATTAACTTTATTTGCTCGTCTTTTTCAATTGGAGAAGAGCATTGTTTTGTGATATTACTGATTACTGATTAATCTTGTTAATAATGATAACTGTACATTGAAATTTGTTTTTATTGCTTTTTTGTTGTTGACAAATGATGTCATTGGATCACCAATGATAACAGACAAAATGATAATTTGAAATCTACTTATTTCAAGTTAGATAACGAGTGACTTTGCACATTTTTACTCACATAAAGGAAGAAAAACAATCACATATGGTTATTACTACTCTGGTCACAAAAACAAAGTTCGAAGAGAATGATAGCCATTTTCTATACTTTTCAGACATAAGCAATCAGAAAACAATACATTACCCACGAACAAAAATCAAATTGAACGGTGTGATTGAATGAGGTGTAAGCATCTCTTTTGGTCGCATATTGTCTTCATCTTAATTCAATTAGTACACCTTATTTCAACTCGTAACTTAATTGATGGTATGTAAGACCCCTAAATGACTCATAAAATGAACGTAACCTTTGTTGCCCCACACCACATTGGCCAGAACTTGAGGTGAATAAAAAAATGGATGATAAATTAGAGAGATTCAGGAAAATGCAGTTTCCTTTCTTAATATACCATTCTGAAATAAGGTGAGGGGGGTCTTATAAGTCACCAAATACGGCAATTTCTCTCAAGGGAGAGCGCAAGTACCGTCATTCGGATTACATAATACTCTTGAAAAATGAATATTTCTTTGCTTGTGTTTTGGCGGTAAGCTTGTTGATAATGTTCACGTGAGCTCATCATTTAGAAAAAAAAAACAGTTCTAAAACCAAAGGAAGAGGTTCTTATCTTGAACAAATGTTGTACGGATGAAAGCTAAGAAAAACATTCAACAACATGAATCACGGTCGGATATGAATGCAACAATTCAATATTAATCATCGACAGGTAGATGGTGAAAATTGCATGGATAAGATACACGTGATTATGCCGCAGAGAAATACAATATGGAATTTTCTAGAACAATATAGATATCTCTTAACTCACGGGTATTCTGCATTAAGCGATAAGGCGTACATGATTTTAGTCTAGATGACTTTCGGCTAGATTACTTTCGTCTAGATCACATTCGTCTAAATCACTTTCGTCAAGATTACTTTCGTCTAGATCACATTCGTCTAAATCACTTTCGTCTACATTACTTTTGTCTAGATCACATTCGTCTAAATCACTTTCGTCTACATTGCTTCCGTCTAGAACACATTTGTCTAAATCACTTTCGTCTACATTACTTTCGTCTAGATCACATTCGTCTAAATCACATTCGTGTAAATCACTTTCGTTCAGATTACTTTCGTCTAGATCACATTCGTCTAAATCACTTTCGACTAGATTACTCTCGTCTATATCACATTCGTCTAAATCACTTTCGTTTAGATTACTTTCGTCTAGATCTCTTTCGTTTAAATCACTTTTGTCTACATTACTTTCGTCTAGATCACATTCGTCTAAATCACATTCGTCTAAATCACTTTCGTTCAGATTACTTTCGTCTAGATCACATTCGTCTAAATCACTTTCGACTAGATTACTCTCGTCTATATCACATTCGTCTAAATCACTTTCGTTTAGATTACTTTCGTCTAGATCTCTTTCGTTTAAATCACTTTTGTCTACATTACTTTCGTCTAGATCACATTCGTCTAAATCACATTCGTCTAAATCACTTTCGTTCAGATTACTTTCGTCTAGATCACATTCGTCTAAATCACTTTCGACTAGATTACTCTCGTCTATATCACATTCGTCTAAATCACTTTCGTTTAGATTACTTTCGTCTAGATCTCTTTCGTTTAAATCACTTTTGTCTACATTACTTTCGTCTAGATCACATTCGTCTAAATCACTTTCATCTTAATCACTTCTGTCTAAATCACTTTTGTCTAAATTACTTTTGTCTAAATTACTTTTGTCTAAATAACTTTTAGGGAAGTTTGAAAAGAATAATTGACATTTTATCTACTTTTTAAACATCATCAATCACAAAATAACACTTATCACTCGAGAAAAAGAAAAAAATGGTTGTTATTGATAAACTCATCAAAATGAGACCCCAAAAGGTAAAAAATCGTGCGCATGTTTGAGTGCTCCAGCGCTCCTTGCCATACCGTTTTGTCTACAGACTTGAAAATTGGCATCAGTACTCGCAAAACTTCTATTTTTTTCTACTCTTGGAAAAAGAGCTGTATCAATTTTTTTGGTGGGGGGAGGTGACAGGTTTAATACTAACATCTAGATTCTCCAGTATCTATTCTGGCCATATTTACTCTTCGATGAATTTTTTCTTTTACATGACTTCAAATTTTGATGCTATGATGGTTCAATTATTGACTGTGCTGGCGAGGTATTTTTCTCTGGTATTATTAAGTAGTCATAAAAGAATAAAAATAATGAGTCTACTTCTTTTTCATAGGATCTAATCTCGGGTCAGTTGAAGACATTGCCACAAGCATTTGAGAAACGAACCGTGGACCGGTGGCCTATAGCCCACGTCCCAATATCAGTACGTATGTCACAATCTGAGTATCACGTTGCACGAATGACAGACAACCGATGGACATCGTGACTCACGACGTGGATCCCCCGTGATCACATGCGCAACCGAGGCCGGCAGAATATTAAATGGAGGGACGAGCTAGATAAATGAAGACAAGTACTGGCTCCGCGATGCCCATGATAGAGAATTGTGGCACATCCTGGGAAAGGTCTATGTCCAACGACGGACGTTAAAAGACTAATGAAGATGAATTCACAAATGTAAAATCCCGAAACTCGTTGACTATGGTCCATCTTGCAACTTTCAACTGTTTACCTCTACCCAGGGTTGCCGCTGTTTTTTTTTTTTTTTTTTTTGTCGAATGTACCAAAAGTTTAGGCCACAACATACCAAATTGTCCATAAAAGTACCAAGTATCATCATCATCATCATCATCATCATCATCATCATCATCGGTCTTTTAACGTCCGTCGTTGGACATAGACTTCCCCCAGGATTCGCCATATTTCTCTATCATGGGCTTTGAAGAGCCAGTATTTTCTGAACTTGTCTTGCTCGTCTCTCCATCTAATATTCTGCCGGCCTCGGTTGCGCATGTGATGTTGGGGGATCCATGTCGTGTGTCATGATGTCAATCGGTTGTCCAATATTCTTGCAACATGGCCAGCCCTCCGCCATTTGAGCTTTTTAATGGATTCTATGATGTCCTTACCTCTGGTCTTTTCTCAGATGTACTGTGCTGTCTTGTGGTCTCTTCATGTGAGGCTCAGCAAAATTCTTTCATGTGCTCGTTGCATGGTTCTCGACAGGGTCAACCAATTGGAGCTCAAAGATGCTTAGCAGAAAGTGAAACGAAATATGTTCCTATATTTCGCTCGACTATGATATAAAATTTAAATTTCAAAGGGAATTGCCAAAAATGTACCAAATTTTCCGATCGTAGATACCAAAAGCTGGTGATAAAAAGTACCAATCTGGTACGAACGTATCCAAAAGTAGCAGCCCTGCTTTTACCCAATCCAAAACGAGGTCATCCGAACGCTCACAACCCCCGACCAAATGCTCAAAACGAGGCTACTCCTTTCCCCTTCAACAACACACACACACATACAATGCTGATATCAAAGGAAGAAAAGGAAGACTCTGGAATGAACTACTTAACTTGTCTAACACCCTCCGGCATAACAGTGTTTACGTCAATGACGTTGAACGAGACGTACTTGAGTACTAATCGACGCCTCACATCATTTTATCTTATGTAAGCCATTGGCTTGATGCTGAATGAGAATGTCAGCAGGTAGGATTCGTTAGCAATTTGCAGCAGACATTTTGATGGCTTTAGTATAATGGTCTTGATAATTCCGAGGAAAACAATGAATGAATGAATGAACAAAAGGTATTTTGAACTGAATCTTGTATTAACACCTAATTTACGTTTCAATTTGGGTGATTTAGATTTGGAAAAACACCATTTCCATCACGTTGGAATAAACGATTATCATTACTTTCGGCGTCTCATATTACTGAGATAATTTTCATGTATCTAATGGAGGTAATCTTCAAATTCTGCTTGAAATTAGATTCAAATTAAGCATTCAATAGAAACCGTTATGTGACCAATCTCCTTTGGCAGCATGCTGTGTTGGGAGTGATCAATTAAAATTGGAAAAATTAGAAGAAGACTTGATCAATAGATAAGTTACTTCTCTCGTCTTTCATTGGACAGTGGTCACTTGAAAAGTTGGCCAGTGATCACTTACAATGTTGGAATTTTCCAAAAAACAAGCATGAATACTGCTGGATGGCCCCCACACACTTAAAATCTATTTGCAGGGCTAATTCAGAAAAAAAAAGAAGTTTTTTTGAGATATGATGAAGAGTAAATGTTGAAATCAGCCTCTGGCTCCATTTGAGCTGCCGGTACGCGATATACATTCATAGCCAGCCAGCTTGACCAACTTGAAAACTGAAGAAAACTATGCTGATAGTTCAGGTTGAAGGTTTCTAATTACATTCAACTATGGTTTAAGGCAAAGGTTAAGATTATTCGTTTCAATAAATTACCGATTCAAATTCTTTTCAATAAAATAATGATTCAATTCCGTTCCAATTGAATATTTAAAATTTTTGTTTGGATTTTTTTAGTTCCATTAAAATAAGGGAGGCGCCGTTTTTGACCTCGAGGGAGAGAGGGAGCAAAACTTTATATTTTACAATTGGGACCACTACAACTACATTGTGCCAAGTATGTTCTTTTTCGTTTTTGAAAGAAAATTTTAACCTTTATTGAAGATAGTTGACAGATAAACGAATTTAAGACGTTAAAAGTTGGAATCGCCGGTGTAAAATATACAGCGTGGAGACAGAGAAGGCCATCGAAAATATGAGCAATTGTTAGAAAAAAGAGAAATCAGTGAGTTGAACAGGTAATCTACAGAATGGTGTAAAAGTCGTTAAAGGGTTTAAAACATTCATATCTTATTTGTTTCAAAGATTTTTTGAAATCGTTTTTACCGAAAAATATATTAACAAGAGTAATTTGATTAACTTGTGTACGGAAAGTGTTTCACTACAAATGTCCATCATTTCAAACTTGGAAAATTCTTGCGGCATAATTTTTACAGGGATATCTACACACGTATACGATCTTCAGCATTTCTGACTGAATGTAGTTTCCGTTAGTGGGTGATCAGTAAGTGAACCTAATTCTCGAAAATACGCAAACGAACGAGGAATCGTGTACTCAGATGACGGGGTCCGCACATTCACAAAACAAGAATTGTCTCCTTGGGTTAAGGTTAAAAGTATTGAAAGTAAAATTGTTTTATCTTAGTTCGTTTCTCAATTACGTAATTATTTTCCATGATAAAGGTTCCTTTATATAACTGAAAAAATGAAAAAAATATTGAAATAGAAAAAAAACATGAGTGTTTTAAATCCCTTCGTGGCTTTTTCGTCACCCAGAACCCTTTTACAGATTGATTTTGTGAATTGAGTTATCTCTCTAAGCTTTCACTATATCAATTTTTGCCAGCAAACATTTCATTTTGGAGCATGTTTTTTTTTTGTTTCATAAACGAGTAAGTGATATAGGTATCATGAAACCATTCTACCTCGGCTAGATGCGGAATGAGAAGAATGGTCAGCTGATAGGAATCAGAGTCAATTTCCAGGAGACATTTTGTCGGCTTTCGTTTAATGTTCTTGTTTATTCTGGAGAAAGAAAGAATGAATGAACAAAAGCTATTTTGAATGGAATCTTGGATTCTAACATCTAATTTACATTTTACTTTCGAGCAAGAAATAATCAGCCCAGTTCAAAATCTGCAACGTTGTTCATTCAATTTTTGATAATATATGGCTCCATTTGTCAATATTTCTGCAATAAAACTATTTATTTCCAATCGATTTTCTAAGTTAATCCTCTTTGAAACCTTCGAAACAAAAATGATCCTTGTTCCAAAAGTAAAATGGAAAATAACGAACGAAATGAAACATAATTCATCAGAAGATGAAAAAAGTCATGATTAGATATCTGAAGTGTTATATATACACGCAAATAATTATTAGCAATGTACCGATATCTTCTATCTTGCTAAGGGGTGTAACTGACGTAGTAAATAGAAGTTGTCCCGCAGTAGACTTACAACAGTTGCTACTGCTAAAAATGATGATGATAGTGGTGTTGAAGATCTTATTTCAGCATGGAATATCAAGGAAAGAGCCCTCATTTCCCTGAATTATCCTCATTTATCACCTAGATTAAAAAAAAAGTCCATTAATTTGTCAATGTTTGGTGAATCAACAAAGGTTGCTTTTAGCTATTGAGATAATTTGTCTTAGATGCTGTTAGATATAGTAATTCACCTTTGAGATCTCTCTTTTGGCTTTTTTTTACTGAACCAAACATTTCTCTACCTGACTCAGGGATTGAACCCACGACTTAAGGGAGAACAATTAGATAATAAGATATATTCCCTAAAACGCCTTTCAAGATCATCCCCTGACTTTTGTCAATAAGATTGTTAGTTTCTCCCTTCCATTAAAGAAAGTTGCCGTAAATAATAATTTCAAATAATCATTTTGCTTTGTGTTTAATTAAACAGCTTTATAATGAGACTTTTAGTTTAATTATATAATTGTATAGCAGGTGCTGCCGCTGCTTATTTGTTACCCGGAGAAAGAAAGCGAAATTAATTAATAATAAAATAATGAAATTCTATTTAATTACACAAAAAATAATTCTAACATTGTAACTGATACACACGTTGATATGGATATAATAAATAGTGGGTTCGGTTTTCCGTATTTCCAAATACGTGGGACACCCGAAGAGAGCTAGAGAGTACAACAGTCGAAAGGCTGTGACTATAACAACTAAAATGAGATTGCTAGTCCAAATGAAGCATTGTAAAATAGGAAGATTTTTTTTTGCATCTGTCCTACGGGTAAGTATAGAGAGCCAGCCTAGTATATCAGTTCAACGAGCAAAGAGGTGATCGGAGAGTGTTCAAGATCGAAACATTTTTGTAGGCGATGATCTGACAAGTCCACTCAAGTAGTACAATGGTTAGAACGTCTGCGTTAAATTCAAAAGGTCCCGGTTTCATTTCCCAATAAGAGTGAAGAGTCTGGAAAAAATCTTATTACGACAAATTTCCCTGTGCAATCAGCAGCTAATTGAGTATACACTAAGCTATGTGATTTGGTATCCCTTCGAGGGTCATCAAAACTCTTAAGAATTGAAGTCCCTCCTTCATCAAACCTGTGACTCACAAGGATCACCAAGTTAACAGATTCAATGGAAACTGAAACTTTGTCTCTCAATAGACGGATGCTTTGCCCTTTTTTAAGAGGCACTCGGGTATGACACTTTTTGGTCAGCTGGCCCCTAATCATCTGAATATCAATTTTCTCAATTTTTGAGCTGTTCCATGTTTAATTGACATGAAACATCCAGATCTTCCGTTAAACCATTATCGTCTTCCTCTTCATCAGCCTGCTTCAACTACCATTACTAGCAATGCTAAATATCGATTTTATATCAGTCGTATCATGTTGGATTGGTATGAATCTTGATCCAGACTTTCAGGTATCTCCTTCTTTCTCCTCCTCTTTCTGTTACTACTATCATGAATGTCGAACGCATCATTGAACTTGTAGTTCTTGTTTTTAATCATTTGATTGACTGATCACCCGTGTTAGTTTTCCTTTGTCGACACAAAACAAAACAAATTTGCTCAAATACAGACTCGCTTGTGGCCACGTCGTGTAACACATGAGGCAGTCAAGGTGCTTCACTATGTACGACAGGGTTACTATTTTGGCCTTTTTGAGGCCAGATTTGATAATTTTTGCTTTTTTTAAAAGCATCTGGCCATGAAGTTTTTACTTTAGCCATTTTGAAATTTTTGCTCATTCTTTGCATTTATTTCTATTTCCTCCGAACATTTCATCTTAAACAATGGAAAAAAATGCCACCATGTAATTTTTTTGTGCTTTCCGTCTATAAGACCACTGTTTCCTCGGGAAATGTGTCAATTCGAAAAAGTTGATTTTCTGAGGTTTTGCGTTAGGTTTCCGTTTACAATGTAATTTTGATTTATCTCCTATTTTCTGTACAAAACAAAAATGTTGACTTTGTTGTAACATTTTCAATAAATTTCTTGGGGGGCGTACGGCAGTATTGCCATGTTTTACGAACAATTTTGGTATTTGTCCAATTTTTGACCTTTCATCTTGTCTTATTAGGGCCATGAACGTCTCCAACCATCATGCAACCCTGGTGTACGGTTTTTGGCCAGCCTGGTGGTGTCGTTCCAGCTTCTATTAGTGTCACCAGTTCATCTTCGACCATCCAGTCTTTTTTTATTTTTTGGTGTCCAGCTGTTTGATTTGTCGTGTCCTCGATTTTGTGAGGACACGGAACTGGAGCGAGTCGATCACTAAATCTACCTAAGACAACGAATCTCCATGAGATCCTCAAAGGGAGAAGAAACCAAGCGAAGAATCACACTAGGATGACAAGCCTTTGGCAGAGCAAGCTCAACCTTCAAAAATAAGAAGATCCCATTAATCCTAAAAAGAAGAGTATACAACCAATGCATTCTCCCGGTAGTCACTTATGGAGCTGAAACATGGAACCTAACCAAGAGACAGATCTACTAATTGAGAACTACGCAACGTGCGCATGAGAGAATCATGCTCAATCTTACATGGAGAGACTACGAGACAGCACAGTACATCCAGGAAAAGACAGGAGTCAGGGACATCATAGAATCCATTAAAAAGCTTAAATGGCAGTGGGCTGGCCATGTTGCAAGAATGGTGGACAACCGATGGACATCGAGACTCACGACAAGGATCCCCTGAAATCACATGCACAACCGAGGCCGACAGAATATCAGATGGAAAGACGAGCGAGACAAGTTCAGAAAGTACTGGCTCTGCGACACCCATGATAGAGAATTGTGGCGAATCCTGGGGAAGGTGTATGTCAAACGACGGATGTTGAAAGACTGATGATGATTATGATGATGTTTGATTTGCAGGGTCGTGTGGAGCATCAAGACATGCTGCAAGCAGTGGAGTTATCGTCTGCAATTGTGATTTTTCTATGGCCTTTTTATTTGACTTATATTCCTTCCAATTGATGCTTACGATGTTACCTAGGCATAAAGTGTCAAAGGGGTCCAATTTATTCTTCAGGGTAGCGTCGTTGCCTGGTTTCGCAACCATACTGCATAGCGAATACCAGGTTTGAATCATAAAACCTAAATTTAGTTCTAAAGAAAATTTTCCCGTTGTTCAATACTTTGCCTTGCCGGTAAAATACTACTGTTGCTTTTCCATTCCGTAATTTCAGTTTGTGGTCAAGGTCATTAATTTTGCTGATGGAACTGCCAAGATATGTGAAGTTCTCTATCTCCTCAACATTCTTCTGCCTAATGAAGACACCGGTTCGAATGAACTTGATAAGTAGCCTAATTGAGAGAGAGAGAGAGAGAGAGAGAGAGAGAGAGAGAGAGAGAGGGAGAGAGAGAGGGGGGAATCTATATAGAGAGAAATAAAGAGATACTGAGAAATATATAGAGACACTGAGAAATATAAGGGGCAGAGAAAGAGAGGCCAAAAGAGAGAGAGAGAGAGAGGGGGGAGAAAGAGAGGGGGAGAGAGAGAGAGAGAAAAAGGGCTGAGAAATAGAGAGAGGAAGAGAGAGTGATATGTAGAGGTAGACAGAGAGAGAGAGAGAGACTGAGAAATAGAGAGAGGAGAGAGACTGTGAGATATATAGAGACCGAGAAATAGATAGAGAGAGATGTGAGAAATATATGGAGAGAGACACTGAGAAATAGAGGGACAGAGAGTGAGAGACAGAAAGAGAACGAGAGAGACACAGAGAGCGACAGAGAGGGAGAGAGAGAGAGAGAGAGAGAGAGAGAGAGAGAGAATGAAAAAGGGCAATCTATTATTGTGTGCTCTGTCTACTGCAACGCCAAAGCACGTTGAAGGCACTTTTCTTTTAAGAGATCATGTTCAAGAGGGCAAGACGTTTACGTCACGTTAAAGTATGACGTGTCTCAAACTCTCTTCTCAACTCAACCTTGTGCCACATCTTGCCCTCGTGAAGAGGCGGGTAAATCCCAATTGTAGCAACAGAAGGTAAAATCTATTAAAATTCATTTTTTCTTTCTCTCTCCCGCATTCGAACACCTCTGCATATTCTGGTTATTACCATCCTTCAGTGGGCGTCTTCTCAAGAGACCACTTCACTAACCTGTTTTTATTTTCGTATATTAATCATTTTGAAATACATTCAATTTCAGTTCAGTCTTGAATAATTCAATCAGAATATCGTTGTTTTTTTGTAGTTTTGCGGATTCCTGTGGAAAACTTCATGTAAAATACGCTGTACAATATTAACAAAATGTAAAAGGTTCGTGAAATCTTAAATGCATATGCATTTATAATATAGCAACTACCACGAACTTTTAACGAAAAGTGACATGAGTCGATGAAAATGTCTAGAACTCATAATCTATTCATTTTATCGTAATAATCTTTGTGTTATTATTTAGAAGAAAAATTGGAGAAAATTATCAACTAAAAATTATATATAAAGATTATATTGGTTGAAAACTTGTTTACGCTTACGAACTGGTCAGCCGAGCAGTTTTTTTTAATATCAATTTTTTTCCCAATTTAATGATCAATAGATTTATGAAATATATGGTTTTCGTTGATAATCTGTATATTTTTAAAAACTGTATTCATTTATTTATTTGTGCATTACAATTTAGGAATGGTAAAGTGTTTGTTTATCATAAGGTTTATGGTGTAAGATTTGTTTCGTGAGAGAGCGAAAGGAGTTTAGGGGAGTCAGCAAAGATTATTCACTGATTTAGCACATTTGCTCCCCCAGGCATCCTTAACCCCTCGTGAATGGCAAGGGATGACAGTATTTTTCATCATTGAACAATTACATTCCTTTCAAACCATTTGGAAGCAGAATGTTGTGTGACGTCGTATCAACAAAATATCTCGTCAGCTGCTCCAAGGCAATTATTGCCTTTACTGCCCTCAGCAAGATCTACGAATTTTCCAAATAATATCCGATTCACTGCCAGACTGAGGAAACCCAGAGATAATGTAATGTGTGGTGAGTTATCTGATCAACTGCTACAGAACAATTATTGTTTTTATTGCCCTCAGCGACAACGATAAATTTTCTGGAATAACACTCTGTTCCACTACCATAGTAAGGACACCTAGACCAGAGAAATTTCTCGTAAGATATCTGCGACAAGATGGTTCATCATCATCAGTCTCTTAAGAATCAGGAGGCTGAGACATCATAGAATCCATTAGAAAACTCAAATGGCAATGGGCTGGTCATGTTGCAAGAATGGCAGACGACTGATGGACACCATGATAGACAATATGGATCTCCAGAGATCACATACGTATCCAAAGTCGGCAGAATACAAGAAGGAGAGACGAACTGCACAAGTTCAGAAAGTATTGGCTCCGTGACGCCCGAGATAGAGAGATATGGCAAATTCCGGAAAAGATCCAACGACGATAAATGACTGATGATGCTGCTGCTGCTGCTGCTTCTGCTTTGAAATGTGACTGTTGGAGTGAGTTGTAATTATATGCCTTGCAAGTATTATATGATATTGTTTTATCAAGGTTTGTAGCCTCGTTGTATCATTTTGATGCCTTTTAATCTGCTTAAAGTTTTTCTTCATCGTTTTTTTAGCTAAGTTTATCATTCATTTGGCTTATTTTGTGATCACAAATTTTGAAAAAAAATCTCTATATATAGTGTAGAAAGCCTTAAAGCTCCAAACACTAAACATGAAAAAAAACCTTTTTTCGAAAGATTTTTTTTGTGACACTTCAGTTACTCATTTCCCAATGTATGTCAAAGAAATTCACGTCATTTCCTACAGAGATTTTTTTTTCTGTTTCCCCTACACTTTTTTTTATAATGGTACGATGTATAAATTGTCTCGCGTTGTGATCATCAGTTGTTTATCATGTAATCGTTTCGGGGATTTTAAAAACAAAACAGTTGTATCAACATGGCACCCCAGCAGTGTTGATCCAACACAACACACACACACACACACACACACACACATATATATATATATATATATATATATATACATATATATATATATATGGTACAGATCAGGCTAGTAGTGTAGCATAATATGATGATATATTGATAATATAATAAAGCAACTTCTGATATGTGATGGATTAATTTCATAAAGTGCTCGATACATTCAACTTTATACGATGAAAATCAAGTTGTTTTGGAGCTGGAAATAAATTCGCCTGATGAGGCCCGGATAGGCAGAAACACGAGCTTGTTTTTATAGCGAATCCACACTCTACTAATATATATATATATATATATATATATATATATATATATATATATATATATATATATATATATATATATAGTTTAGAAGGCTTTGCAGCTTTAAACACTAAACGTTAAAAGATTTTTTTGTCACTTCAGTCACCCATTTCCCAATATCTGTTAATGCAATATATGTAATCTTCAAAAGTGTTATTTCCTGTTTCCCCCGATACTTTGTTATTATTGTACAATGTACAAATTATCTCTTGTTAGGGTCAACAGTTGTTTACCATGTAACCGTTTTGGGGGTTTAAAAACAAAACATTTATATTAACACGGCACGCAGCTATGCTGATCAAACGCCACCTCCCTTTCTTGTTTATGTCATAAATCCAGTTTATCATTCTATATTAGGTTTTATGCTTATTGTACATTGATATCATTTTAAACTACATATCAATTTTTGAAATGGGTCTTACTCACATAGGTTACCCCAGAAACATTTTTAAGATGAGGGATCAGTAAGTATAACAACAGATATGACTAGCTTTTCGTATTCATTCCAATCGAATTTTCGCCCCTTTGAATATTAAATCCGTTGTGTCAATATTAATCTCAGATTGCATGCAAACCAATTCTTTACCAACATATTCAAACGAAGAATTTGACAATGTTTTTCACTAACCTCAAAGTTAGTTTTCCCACGTCGTATAACAACAAACTTTTGTCATTTTTTCAACACTTTTAATTATCAAATGAAGTATTTCTTATCTACCTGGTTGAAACGAAACCACTTTTTAGCGCGTAGTAACACCTCAATATATATATATATATATATATATATATATATATATATATATATATATATATATATATATATATATATATATACACACAAAGGCCCAAATACCCGTTTGCACTCCAGATTCTCATCTCGTTTTATTTTTCTTCCAACGCGACGGTTATGTATTAAGAAATTGATGTATACGATCCGACAGAATGTAGCTCAAAGATAAAAGCATCGATATATATATATATATATATATATATATATATATATATGCGTGTGTAAATAGATAGATAAGTTGATAGATAGATAGTGAGGTATTTTCAACTGGTGTCATCATCATTATCAGTTGTTGGACATAGACCTTCCCCAAGATGGTTCGGGATAATCCCCACACATTTTTCTGGCCGGGATTAAAGAGTTGTATCTGTTCTTTGGCAGAGCCCAAGGCACCATTACTGACGAGATGGTGTGTGTCAAAGACCGAGTGCGCTGGTGCAATGCGTTAGCCAATGGGGTTATACTGAGGCTGCGCATTGCTACGCGCATTGGGAGCCCTTGGATTCGTCATTAGGCTCTCCATCTATTACTTGGCCCAGCTGCAAGGGATACGGAGGTATTTTCAACTGGTATCATCATCATTATCAGTCGATGGACATAGACCCTCCCCAGGATCCGCCACAATTCTCTGTCATGCGCGTTGCAGAGTCAGTATTTTCTAAATTTGTTAAGTTCATTTCTCCATCTTGTACTCTGTTGGCCTCGGTTTCGCATGTGATCTCCATTGCACTTAACGGAACAGGTCGGGCTCGTGCCTGACGCTTTCGTGGTGGTGGTTGCTTTGGGTGTTAAGCCAACTAAAGTCGCGTCGGCTGGAGCTATTTTTCAAGGGTGTCTCCTATTTTCCCCACGTAATGCCCCGACCTTGAGTCACATTTTGCTCTGTTGGGAGAGTAAATAAATAGCGCACACCGTGTTCCGGAATGTGAAATTCGAGATTTTTATAGCCATCCGGGAGTTCGGTTTTCAAGCTCAGGCCAAGAGCTTATCTCGTCTTCCGTCGTCCGATGATAAACTTGGTAAATGTCAATAAAATTCATATGCAAATTTATGCTGAGCGGGAATACATGCAAGAATGGCGATTCGGAGCTGTATTAGTATAGGACAGCGAACATCGCTTTTAACAAGTCGAGTCCGTTAAAACGAGAAGCGGTTAAAAAAAGGGGAACATTGAGCTCTTGAAACGAGGATTGGTTGGACTTCGTGGTGGTATCGGATTACCAATAGACTGTGCTTACGTCTACGGCCAGATGAGGAAAAAAACCCTGGAAGGCCAGGGTCGTTAAGTACGCACGCACACAAGAGGATGGGCCGTCCCAGTTTCCAGAGGGCTTCACATGCAGACACGTACACACCATTTCCCCTCCGTCTCTCTTCCTCTCTCTTTCATGCGTGCACTATTTTTTCTTCCCTCTCTCTCTCGCACGCACGTATTCGAGAAGTTGCCGTCCCAGTTTATAGAGAACTTCTTCGCACATCAGCACAAATCAGTGTTTAGACAGACGCCCAACCTGGAACCATTTATGTCCGGAGGAGGATAAAGAGTATGCAGATGTGGAGGAAAGAAGAAATAGAAAAGGGACCACACTACACTAATCTTCGGAAATACTTATACAGTACAGTAAAGCCTTATACCGTGAGCAAGATACGCTCTAGGTAGAGAGCATGCGTTAGATAGCCAAGCACGTTCCCCTATTAACATTTAGTAGAACATAAAGATGCCAACCGGCTATTCTTGCATAGAGGGCGCTAAATTGGCTGCCGTAAATATCAAATAGAATATATCCCTCCGTGGCTGAAAATGATTAGATTTTCCTATTTTTAAAAAAATTTCCAGCTAACTGCATAGCTAAAATCTTAAGCATGCTCAAAAAATCATACTGTGACTACTGAAATCTCTGGATATTTGAATTTTATTTCAATGAATATATTAGTTAAAACCGGCTATTCTTACAAAGAAGGCACTAGTATGGCCGCTGTTAATATAAAAAAGAAGTTGCCTCCCTTGGCTGAAAGTGATCATTTAACAAAATGAATAAGTGTTATAATTTTATACATTATCAAATTTAATCCTAATGTTGGCAGAAACTTTATTGTTAAAAATTTATTTCGCGTAAAAATAGTAGACCCAGAAACTAGTTTTGCCTAATAACGAAGGGAATTAAGAAATTAAGTTACCATCTTCGTAAGTTAAGCGCAGACTGCATGTCGTACAAAGCAGAAGTCTGCAGTAGCCAGTACGTGCTAGTATGGTGTGTAGTACTAGACATTCCGTTAACCGGCTTAGCGCTCTAGATTCATTCCCAAACAGCATAAATAGACATTGTGCCAGGAATCATTTCAGAAAATACATGATGTCCTTATTGAGCCCCAACAAGATAGAATGGATTAGTGCTGTGTATCCATCTCGTTTGGAGTTTATTCTTAGAAAAATGCCACATTAACAAGTGTGCAGTAGGCATGGGCAACCTTTTTTGATCTAGCGGGCCACATAAGTCATTTTTCTTTATTTGGGCCATACATTCACTTCAGAAATGTCGATCGTATTATAGGAAACATACTTAGTTTATATTTTCGGAAAACATATGAATTACAATAGTATTATTGATTCGTGAAGCCAAAACGATAGTAATCGTACGATAGAGATTATAAAATTCGCTTTATGAGAAAAACTATATAGGATTTTAAATAAATGCCTAGACTGGCTGCAGATCACAAAAATGTTGCTGTGGGCCAAATCTGAACCGCAGGCCTATGGTTGCCCATGTGTAGAACACAGTATACAATCATTTCGGAGACTATGATGATATCTTTTATCAATGGATAGTAGTAACCAACAAAGGCGAAGGGTTTGATCCCTTTTTATAGGGGTGTGTGTTTGTATGTTACTTTTACCATTGAGCTAAACAGCTCGCTGGTAAGTCGTAAGTCCAAATAACTGCTACATGTCCAAATCTAATCTTGTTCATTCACTTTACATATCTGCTCTATTGTTTCTCAACGCAAACGATTACACTATCAAGAAATGGATGTATTATCCGACAGAATTATCATATATACGTTATTTTATTTGAACCAATGGAGCTACGGGGCTGAAAAGTTGAATATTTACTTATTATGTCTGGAAAGAAAATTTTTCTCTGGAAAATCCCCATGACAAACACAAAAAAGAATTTTAGTAGGATGCCCAATTTACAATAAAAGTTTATGCTAAATTGGTGGTATTGTCTGTGTCCGACAGCATTAAGTCATGTATTTTGAAAATTCGAACGCTTTTCAGTGATCATGGTCCAACAAAAGGTGGACAGAAGTAATGCATTAATTGAAGACCTCCTTTTCACAATCTTCTAATTTATCACCCCTAATACGGCATACAACCAAAATAAATTGTACAATCAATGGTTTCTATTGAATGAATAACCGAACTTACTCGAGTCTACTTTCTTACAAATGTTCGGGGTATCTCGCCCGGGCGTTTTGGAAGTTAGTGTACAGGTTTCGATCCTCACTGGGTGACCTATCCGTGGCTTAGCGCCAGTCAAATATTCAATTCATTTGGACTCAATTATCAATCCATGTCTATTTCAATCTGGGTTGCTAGATATTTGGAGACATTTCTGGCCCCAAACACCCAAAGACGGTCAAATACCAAAATTGTTTAGAAAGCACTACCACTCTGAAGTACACACCCAAAATGAGAATTTATCTAACTGAAATTTTTCGTTCCGTACGAATGGAAGAAAGTTTAACGTTAAAGTTAAATTGGAGAGACATTGTAAAAATATAAAAAACTGACTTCTTTCAAACTGACAAGTTTCCCGAAGAAACGAAGGTCTTATGAATGGATAGTATAAAAAATTTTTTTTTACAATTTTTAAAAAATAAGACATTCGATGGAAATAAAAAAAAAATCCAAAAATGGCCAAAAAATTTATATATAGCCAAATTAAAAAGTTCATCGCCAAATGCTTTTGCAAAAAAAGGCCAAATGTGTCTAATTTAGCCATAAAATATTAAAAATGGCAACTCTGATCTTATTTCTGCCTAGCAACAAGTCGGTAGGTAACCTTTTAACGTGTGCGAAAAAGGAAAGGCGATATTCCTTGGACTAGAGACCTGAGATCTCTCGCTTAATCATTTATAAGACGCGAACATTCAGCTAATATACATACGTATGTAAATAAGTCTGCTGGTACAAGGTGCGCCCATATCAGCTTGCATATGTTGAAGTACAACTGTCTGCCGCAAGGATTTTGCTAAACTGACTTCTCATGAAAAGGGCACTTTGTGCTGATCTAATACCTGTGCTGGTATTTCTACACAATGCTGCAATACCCTGAAAAGTACGGTTTTGATTAGTGCTGGTTTTGACGTAGTACGGTTATGGCATTGCTATAAACGTTAATATAATTAAGTATAATGTGGAAGACTTCGAGCAGTTTGGTTTTGAACTGCACAGACAATTTCGGAACGAATTGACTGTTCTAATCAAGACATATCTGAATATATATATATATATATATATATATATATATATATATATATATATATATATATATACATATATATATATATACATATATATATATATATATATATATATATATATATATGTATATATATATACATACATATATATATATGTATTATTATTATTATTATTATTATTATTATTATTATTGTTATGTCATCCACAGACAGCTGTTTCGATGTATTACATCTCTTCAGTGTGGCTATAGACTTTCCATTATATATATATATATATATATATATATATATATATATATATATATATATATATATATATATATACATATATATATTATACGAATAGGTGGAATGTGTCTCACTGTCTGTGTGTCTATCTGTTTGTGTGTCAGGCTATAAAAAAACCCATTTAAACACGGGCGCAACCAAACCAATTTTGGTATGTATACTTAATGGACTTAGGGGGAGGTTTAAAAATTAAAAATTGCTCCTACCATTGAGCTAAACAGCTGGTAAGAGCAACGTTACGTTGAAGCAGCTACCCTATTAGTCGCAGGTTCGATTCCTGCAGCAGTCCCATTTTCTTTAATTGTTTATTCTATTTACGTTGTCTAAGCCAAGTGATACATCAACTGTGTAATATCGGGAGATCGTTTCAGACGAGAGTTTCAATATAGTGTAATGCAATTCATCATCATCATCATCAGTCTTTTAACGTCCGTAGTTGGACACAGACCTTCCCCAGGATTCGCCACAATTCTCTATCATGGGCATCGCGAAGCCAGTACTTTCTGAATTTGTCTAGCTCGTCTGTCCATCTCATATTTTGCCGGCCTTGGTTTCGCAAGTGATCTCGAGGGATCCATGTCGTGAGTCGTGATGTCCATCGATTGTCCGCCATTCTTGCTATTCATAGTCATGTGTAAATATATCATAAATCCCCGAAACGGTTACATGGTAAAAAACTGATGCCCCCCCCCCCGCAAAAAAAAATTCACACAGTTACCATAATATCAAAGCATGTGTAAAACATGAGAAAAAACACCAAAGAATATAACATTGATTGCATCAACAGATATTGGGAAATAAGTCACTGAAGTGACAACTTTTCTTTTTTTTAAAGCGGTCAGTATTCAAAGCTGTTAAGCTTTCCTGACTCTATCTATCTATCTATCTATCTATCTATCTATCTATCTATATATATATATATATATATATATATATATATATATATATATATATATATATAAATATATATAAACATATATATATATATATATATATATATATATATATATATAATACACATCAGGAGTACAATATTATACAATGTCCGATGTGTGATAAGTTTAATTTATTAAGTACTTGATACATTTAATATTAAGCATCGAGTTGAATTAGAGTAGAGCTTAAAATTCAAATTTACTTCATTATATATATATATATATATATATATATATATATATATATATATATATATATATGTGTGTGTGTGTGTATATATGTATATATATGTGTGTGTGTGCGTATATATTCATAATATATATACATATATATATACACACACACACACACACACATATATATACACACACACACACATATACACACACACACACACACACACACACTAACACACACACATGTATATATATATATATATATATATATATATATATTGCAATGTCTGATGTATGATGGATTTATTTCATTGAGTTCTCAATACATTCAACTTTGGATAATAAGTTGGTTATGAGTACAGTATCAATTATAACGAAATGAGGATCCACTACACGAACATGTTTATGTTTCTGCCCTGATTGGGCTCATTTTTCGCCTGAAGAGGCCCAAACAGAGTAGAAACTCAAACGTATTTGTGTAGCAAATCGTCATTCCATTATAAATATGTGTTTGTTCAAATTTCAAAGTAATTCCTAAACTGAGTGGCCAAAAAGTTCATTTTGTTTATTTAGTAAAACTAAAAGAGATATTTTGTTTTCCCCTTTGAATTGTTCTAATTGATTGAATAACCTGTTCAAATCAATTGGGGCGTCTGTCGTTAGAGAGGAAATGTCACCACAATGTATTTTTTATGGTGAACTATTCAGCCATCTTTGTTATATCACGTGGTATAATCAACAAGTTTCAAACTGGCCTCTGACGCTCTATTAAGCCATTGTTTACAATGCGATTTTTCACTACTTGCAAATCTCTAATAGCTAAGGCTAAATACTGGTTGCGAATGTGTTGCTTATGGTTATTCTTCCATTGTACGATATAAGAACAATGTAATCATATTTTACAGAATATACTGAATTATCATACAATTGTTTTTATGAAAATCAATCCAAAAATGTGGTCGATGTGTGGTTTTTAAAACTGTGGAGCTCATTTTCTCAAAACTATGTTTTGGTTAGTTCGCCCATCCTACGATTGACGCTTCAGTCGTTTGGTCCTCTCAAAGAAGCTTATGGTAGAAGACTCCCGTCCAATCCCACTGTGTTTGGTATCACGTTCTTTGGGTGAAGATCAACATCTGGTGCATTTAGAGGCAGTTTCTTTCATTTGCCGCTCGATCCCCTGTGTTTCACGTTGCTGTAAAATACACCCCTTTCATCTCTCGTTGCCATTTGTTTTCAAAAAGGAACATCTCTTCGTTGTATAATAAACTAAAATATCACCCGTCATATGATTGTATTTTAATACTGGGAATATGATGATACGTTTTTGGGTGGTTGGGGGCAACAGTTTATTCATCATCATCATCATCATCATCATCATCAGTCTTTTAGCGTCTGTCGTTGGACATAGACCTTCCCCAAGATTTGCCACACTTCCCTATCATGGACGTCACGGAGCCAGTATTTCCTGAACTTGTCTAGTTCGTCTCTCCATCTAACACTTTGCCGGCCTCGGTTGCGTATGTGGTCTCGGGGGATCCATGTTGTGAGTCGCGACGTCCATCGATTGTCTGCCATTCTTGCAACATGGCCAGCCCACCGCCATTTGAGATTTTTTATGGATTCTATGATGTCTCTAACTCTTGACTTTTCTCGGATGTACTGTGCTGTCTTGTGGTCTCTCCATGTGGGGCCCAGCATTCTTCTTTCATGTGCACGTTGCATGATTCTCAGCTTACGGGTCTGTCTCTTGGTTAAGTTCCATGTTTCTGCTCCATAAGTGACTATTCGGAGGATGCATTGGTTATACACCCTTCTCTTTAGGATTAATAAAAATCTCATAAAGACTTGTTTCTTGAAGCAATAGAGATGCATTAATCACGTTGGGTCAATTAAGAACTAAATACCAATAGAAAACCGAACGTTCTTCATGGACAAGGGCAACTAACGCTTATGGATTCATTACGAGGGTCATTTTATCACTTAATAACTACAGAAAACCGATTATTAAGAAAGAAAAAAAAACTGTTTCCGTATGCAATTTATTTTTCTTTCATTCAACCGTATTTTTCGTGATTAATTCAGAATATGAAAGCGGCAGCTGGTCTAAATAACTTAAATATGAACAAAAATTATTCGTGGCCATTTTAACGTTACAGAGCAACAGGCTCGGGTGTTTAAAGAGATGAATTGCTATGTTATGATTTAATCCAGAATAAGCCAATCACTAATAAAATGAACAACCTTTTTTTTTTCAATTTAAATAGGATGTTAAAATTAAAAATGGATTGCAATAAACAAAAATCTCATAAGCACAAAAAATGACTGACATATTGTATTAAATGCCAATGAAGTCAACAAAAATGGCGGACCTCTCAACGGAAACGCGAAATCTCCAAGAAAAGCTTCCGCTCGATGGAAGAAAATCCATAAAATGTATTTGACAACTGCGGAACATGAATTTATTGGAATCAGAGAGAGCGGGCGTATTGGTATCAATTTGTCTTTTTACAATTTGTTTAACCATTATTTTAAAAATAGGAGGTGTGAGTGGCTGGGCGGTTAGCGGCATGGAGAGTGGACTCGACGAGTTCAAATTTCGTTAAAGAAGATAAACTGAAAGTTACTTCTCTTACCTTTTGATGGAAACTAAAATGACTGATTGTTGCACACGATCTCCGTCTTGCTGAAGTTCATGTATAGGCCGACTTTCTTGCACCTCTCATTGAGAGACCACAAAACAGCACAGTACATCCAGGAAAAGACGAGATTCAGGGACATCATAGAATCCTTGAGAAATCTCAAACGGCAGTGGGCTGGCCATGTTGCACGAATGGTGGACAACCGATGGACATCGCGACTCACGACATGGATCCAAAGAGATCACAAACGAAACCGAGACCGGCAGAATATTGAATGGAGAGACGAGCTAGACAAATTCAGAAAGTACTGGCTCTGCAAAGCCCATGATAGAGAAGTATGGCAAATCCTGGGGAAAGTCTATGTCCAACGACGAACGTTGAAAGACTGATTGAAAGACTAATTGAAAACAAAAAAACAAAAACAAAAACAAAAAATAAGCATGAACGCGGCACAAACTGTGACAGTGTGGGTTCGCTTTGCACTAATGTCATCAGGAAAGGCATGAAACCCTTTCCCCTCTCCCGAGCCCTAAGTGAAGTGAGTGACGCCCATTCAAGTGCTTGTCGCTGGTCACACATCGCAAAACCTTCAAGAACTTCGAAGTAAAACCGATACTGAGGAGCGTAGAGAAAACTGATGATGTATGATACCCGGGCAGAGACAGCTGCAGCCATAGCCAGCATAAGGACATTATTAATTTGTTATTTGCTAATCGAGTACACTCTAAGCTATTTAATTAGGGTAGAGGTACTCCTTCGATGAACTTGCATCCTGCCCATGGATGCATGGAAAAAAAACTTTCGAAGTCCTGGTCTCGACCAGACTTGTGGCTAACAAGGATCACTCAGCTGACGCCCTAGGAGCCGGGACTTCATCACTGGTCGGTCATACCCCACTGTCTCCCAAGAGACGAACAATTTACCTCGGCTTTTTAACCTTAGTCATAATACTAGTGCAGTGGTTTCAAAACTCAAGGTCCCTTTCTATAAGAGAACTATTCTGGAAAATCTTTAGCAATGGTCTTTAGACTAATCAAAGAACTACAACAAAATACGATTTTTGACCTTTAGAAATCAATTTTTAATGGATTTCATTCAAACGAATTCGAATATATGATATCGATCTGTGTAGAATATTGTTTTTCGATTGCTGTGCGACAAATGATTACGCCACGAGATTCGCTATGTCAGGTTTAGATAGAGCACTGTTGCGGACCATCGAGTAGTATTTGTCGGGGACACAGGAAATACGGTGACCAAATCATCATCATCAGTCTTTTATCGTCCGACGTTGGACATAGACTTTCCACAGGATTCGCCACATTACGGGACAAACAAGGAGTGGAGAGTTCACTCCCCGTAATTTGGTGTGGATTATTCTTGTTGTGGCGGTAAAAAGAAACAATGTCGAATCTAGACTTGGATTAGATTTTGACAAAAATATGCAAGGGTTGAGTTGTAAAAGATATGGGGGGGGGGTAAAGATTTCTTGACGTTATTCACTAAGCTTCATCTGCTTTAGCAAAACATTCAATAGTGGAGGATTGTGTAGAGCCAGTCTTACTAGACTAAAGCACCTGTCCACACTGAAAATCGCCATTGCGTAGTTCTAACTCTTTTTCGTGGCCTTGAGCGCAGACTGTTGTGAGCCACTGAGCCGACACACCCACATCTTTGTCTATCAAACAAACCACGCAGCCCACGTTGTTCTTTGTTCTTTCTTTCTGCTTCTTTCTTCTTTCCTCCCTTTCTTTCTCTCATGTTTCTTTCTTCCTTTCTCCCTCACTTTCTTTCTTTCTTTCTTCCTTTCTAATCTTCCTTACTTCTATTATTCATTTCTCTCTCTCTCTTGATCTTTTCGGTCCTTTATTTTGCCTCTTTCTCTTTTTCTTTTCTCTTTCTGTCTTTCTGTTCCTGTCTATCAGTTCCTTTCTTCCTTCCTCCCTTTCATTCTTTCTTTTTTCTTTCATTCTTTTTCTTTCTTTCCCTTTCTTTCTTTTTCTTCCTTTCTTTCATATTTCTTCTTTTCGTTCTTTCAACCTATCCCTATCTTCCTTCCCACCAGCTTCTTTTTTTCTTCTTTTCCTCCTCTCTCTTTTTTCTTTCAGTTCCTCTCCTTTGGCCTCTCTTTCTATCGCTTTATTTTTTCTTTCTTTCTTTTTTTTTTCTTTTATTTTATCTTTCTCTCCGGTCCTTTCTTTTTTCTACCAACGCCTCCCTTCTTCCCTTTCTTCGTTCGTTCGTTCGGTCCTTTCTTTCTTTCTTTCTTTTATCAGTTGTCAACTCATATTGACAATTCCAAAGAACTCTTTTTGGCTTCAACATCTGCACATTGTAAGGTTTCTTTTGAGTCCTCATCAAACATGGCCCGTCTCTAGGCAAGGATTGTTTGCATATTTGAAAGTGAACCTGGGCGGTTAAGGCTTGAGGCTGAATAGATGACCACGATCTCTGATGAAGATTCAATGCCAATATTTTAGTTTTTTTTTACTAGCCGAAAATCAACCCATAAAGCAGGAATTTCAGCTAATAGTAGTAGTTACTGAGTTCGCATTCACCCTGATAATTATGATCTTATTCTTCCCAATCTATCTATCTATCTATCTAACTATCTATCTATCTATCAATGTCAGTTCATATCTATTTATCTATCTATCAGTCAGTTAGTTTATATCCCTCTACATATCTATTTATCTTATCCAGACAATTATCTACTTATCTGCGCCTTTTCTTATCTATCTATCTATCTATCTATCTATCTATCCCAGTCAGTCCATTATCTATCTTTCTTTCCTGACACCTATCTATCCCAGTCTTCCCAATCTATCTATCTATCTATCTATCTATCTATCTATCCCAGTCAGTCCATTATCTATCTTTCTTTCCTGACACCTATCTATCCCAGTCTTCCCAATCTATCTATCTATCTATCTATCTATCTATCTATCCCAGTCAGTCCATTATCTATCTTTCTTTCCTGACACCTATCTATCCCAGTCTTCCCAATCTATCTATCTATCTATCTATCTATCTATCTATCTATCTATCTATCTATCTATTAAATACTAAAAGCATGGCTCTGTTTATGTGAGTGTGACCTCCAAGTCACAAAAGCCAGTTTTCAGCTAGTTTTGGCTAATTAGCGATCACATAGATAAATGGAATCAGGCCTTTAGTATTTGATAGATAGACAGAGACTGACATACAGAGAGGTGAAAATCAGATCATTATTATCAGGATGAGCGCGAACGCAGACACTACACTTTATCATTCAATCGCAAATCACCCGAAGAATTTTTTTGCATTCTTTAAGTTTTGAAATTTTAGGAGTACCTCAATTGAATTCCTCTGGCTACTACTCAGAGGTCGCATACAGACAGATAAAATCAAACTTTTAGTATTATATAGAAACAGATGGCAATCAGACCATTATGTGTTAACGCGAACGCAGACCTCACATTATTATCCATTATTCCCTGAATCCTCGATTTTTTGCTTTAAAACTTCTCACTAGGTCCTTCGGGTATGCATGCCAAATTTGGTTGCACTTAACATAATTCTAAATGGTTTTGTATTGCTCGACAGGCAAATAAACAAACAGATATATAGATTTCTAAGTGTCTAATACGTACCGTTGCCAAAACCTCAATTAACGCCCTTTGGCTCTTGGAGTGTCCTTTGATTTCAAAGTTAAACCCTCTCCACTTTAAAGATTGACAGTGATTCTTGTTTGTTTCTTCTTATATTTTGATATGTCTCAACATCTGCTAATCTCTTTACCGTTATCTTCAACTATTTGACTTTCCAACTATCTTGTCATCTAATCTCTTCGTTTGTCTCTTCATCTATCAGTCTCTTCGTCTGTCCAACTTTTCATCTGTCTCAATATTTGTTGGTCTCTTCGTCTGTTCAACTTTTCATCTGCTTCAATATCTGTTGGTGTCTCCATCTGTCCAACTTTTCATCTGCTTCAATATCTGTTGGTCGCTTCATCTGTCCAACTTTCCATCTACTTCAATATCTGTTGGTGTTTTCATTTGTCCAACTTTTCATCCGTCTCAATATTTGTTGGTCTTCTCATCTGTTTCCATATTTGCAAATCTTTTCATCAGTTCAACTTTTCATCTGTTTCAGTATCTTCCCGGTTTTTCATCTGTCCAACCCTACATCTGTTTCAATATTTGGTAGTTTTTTTCATCTGTACAACTTTTCATCTGCTTCAATATCTGTTGGTATCTTCATCTGTCCAACTTTTCATCAGCTTCAATAATTGTTGGTCTTTTTATCTGTTCAACTTTTCATTTGTTTCAATTTTTCCAGTCTTTCCATCTGTACAACTTTTCATCTGTCTCAATATCTGTTGGTGTCTTCATCTGTTCAACTTTTCATCTGTTTCAATATCTGTTGGTGTCTTCATCTGTTCAACTTTTCATCTGTCTCAATATATGTTATTCTCTTCACCCGTACAATTTTTCATCTGTTTTAGCATCTGCTAGTCTTTTGATCTGTCTCTCCATACATCTTATCATCAGCTGGACTCTTCACTTATCCAGCACCATCTGTATCAACATCTGCCAGTCAGGTCTATTCGTCCGACTTTTCATCCGTCTGAATAGTTGCCATCGTCTGTCATTTAAACCAGTCGGATATTTTTTATCGCTCTCAACATCTGCTACGTTTTTTTCATCATTCTATTCTTTCAAATCATATCTCTCTGTATTTCCATTTATCTCTTCACCTATCTGAACATCCCCTAGTCTCTTCATCTGTTTTCCATCTCTCCCCCCTCTCTCTCTCACTTCAAATGTTATCATTTGTCTGTCTTTTTCAAACGTCTGGCTCTTGGTCTGTTTCTTCATCCGTCTATTTATTGGCTTCCATGTGCAATAATCATGTTGAGAATAAGAACATAACTGTCAAGATAGAAGATGCAAAACTCGGCAAGGTAGACCACTACATCTACCTAGGACAACGAATCTCAATGAGACCCTCAAAAGAGGAGGAAATCAAGCGAAGAATCACTCTGGGATAGCGAGCCTTCGGCGTAGCGAGCTCAACTTAAAAAAAACGGACGATCTCAATAATCCTAAGAAGAAGAGTATACAACCATTGCATTCTCTTGATAGTCACATGGAGCTGAAACATGGAACCTAACCAAGAGACAGACCTAAAAACTGAGAAGTATGCAATGTGTGCATGAGAGAATCATGCTCAACCTTACATGGAGAGATCAAAAGACAGCACAGTATTTAAAGAAGAAAACGAATGTCTATAACATCAAAGAATCTATTAAAAAACTCAAATGGCAATGGGCAGGTCATGTTGTAAGAATGAAAGACAACCGATGGACATCGCGACTCACAATATGGATCCCCAGAGATCACATGCGAAACCGAGGCCGACAGAACACAAGATTGAGATGAACTGGACAGATTCAGTAAATACTGGCTCTGTGACGCCCATGATAGAGAATTGTGGCAGATGATGGGGAAGGTCTATGTCCAACGACAGCCGTTAAAAGACTGATGATGATGATGATGATAATTTGTCTGTTTTTCCTATGTCTGTCTTAAATGTTTCAACATGTGTTCATCTGTTTATTTGTACGTCTTTTCATCTTGCCAAAGATCTGTTGGTTTATTTGTATAAACCATCAACTAAAACAGTCTACGTCAACATAGTCAACATCAAAATAGGTTTCTTCAGTTTTTTAGTTGGTCTGGCTTGCTGGCTAGCTGGACCTATATGTATCACGTGTACAGGCCGTTCTGATGGAGTTAGAAGGCTGAAGATGCAAATATATACATCTGCAAACTTCTAAAAAATTGCTGTTAAAAATTCCCCCCAAATTGTTTTTTTTTGCGGGGGATTCAATTTGTTATGTAAGTTTGTGCTAAATTAGTCCCTTTTTTGGGTCCGGCTACATTAACGCTGGTTTTTTGAAAATTTAGATTTTTTTAATGATCACCTCTCAAACAACAATGAGAGAAGTAATTTATTCATTGATCATCCTCTTTTCCAATTTTTTTAATTGATCACCATCGTGCATGGATCCGCTCCAAAATTTAATCACTCATTTTGTCAACCCTTTGAAATTTGTTGCGAACTTTTGGGGATTTAGTATAGACAACGATGAGCATATGGAAAAATGTATGAAAAAAAAAAAAAAAAGCAAAAACGGAAAAAATATATCTCAATCAAAAAACATATTCCTGGATCCGCTCCAAAACTAAACCAAATTCTCCTCATTCTCCCCACCTTCCACAAAATTATCTTGAAATTCATTGAGTACTTCCGGAGATATTGTGAGAGCAGACGGGTGTTTTCTTAGAAAAAAACAATTGTCAAGGAACTATATGAACATTTTAAGGCAGTGGTTCTCAACCAGGAGGTCATGCCCCTCCCCGGGAGGACGTGAAAAAAAAGTCAAGAACCACAATAATGTCACCCCCCCACCCCGATGGGGTCGACTGGGGCGACCCCCCCCCGCCTGGTCTGCCCCAGTTCTAATATTCGTTCTTTTTTTTTCATCTCTCATTTTCTTTTGACTAGCATTTATTTCCTTCTTCATTACTTCCATCTTCCAACTTTTCTCTTTCCTTCGTTTTCTTTCTTCTTTTCTTTCATTCAATACTTCGACCCTGTTTTTCACTTCTCAGATTTTCCATTTATTTCGTTCTTTCTTTTTTCTATTTAATTCTTTCATTTTTTCTTTCGTTACTTTATTCTTCGTGATCTGTTCATCCTTCCCTCTAACCCCCTCCCTTTCTCCTCTCCTTCCTTTACTTCATTATGTTTCTCTTATTCTATCTTTTATCTTCTTCCTTTCTCTTATTCTCCATTTCTTGCCGATCGCTTCTTTCCATCCTTTCTTCCTTTCTGCAACTGTTACCTTCTCCGCGTTAAATTCAAAACAGTTCCGTGTTAGATTTCGCTACTCTGGGGACCACAGCATTTTTTTCTCATTTTTTTTTTCTTCAGTTTTTCACTTTTTCATAATCTTATCTGTGAATTTATTTTTTGAAAATTTGATTTCCAAATGGAAGCAAAAACTTTGACCATTTAGCATTTCATTTTTATAAAATTTAACTAAGGATAAGTGAGGTTTATGGTTAGTGTTTAGGGTTAGGATTAGTGTTCAGGGTTAGGATTAGTGTTCAGGGTTAGTGTTAGGGTTTAGTGTTTCGGGTTGAGTTCAAATAATTCAATTACCGAACAAGTTGAAGCAATACACTTGCCATAATCGCCATGTAAAAAATAGTTTACATCATCCACGTTTTGAATTTAACGCGTAAATGGTAACAATCCCTTTCCTTTCTTCGCTTTGTTTTTCCTTTCCCTCCTCCCCCCTTCTCTTTTTCACTATCCTATTTCCTTCGCTTCATATGATTTCTTTCTTTTCTTTCTTGCTTTCGTTCTTTTTCTTCCTTCTTACTCTCCTCTTTATCCCTTTCCTTCATTGCCCCCTTCTCCTCTTTTTATTCACCTTTTTTCTTTCTCCCTTTCTTTATTTCTGTATTTTTCATTCTTTCTTCCAGACTCTTTCTCTCTATTTCTTCTTTCTTCTTTTCTTTGTTTTTTTCTTACTTTCTTTTTTAATTTATTCGTTAATTCCTTCATCTCCCTTTTCCTTCTTTTCCCCTCCCTCCATTTCTCCCCCTTTTCTTTCCTTCCCTTTTTCCTGGGCTTCTTTCTTCTTTTCCTGTCTATTATCCCATTTTCCTTCATTTCTTACCGCGCTCTTTCTCTTGTTCTTTTTCTTACTTTCTTTATCTCCATTTTTCTTTTCACTTTACTTCCTTCCTTCCTTCCCTCCTTCCTTCATTCCTTCATTTTTTTTCTCTCCTTCGGTTGCCTTTATCATTTCTTCGATTCTTTCTCTCTCTTTTTCTCCTTCTCTTATTCTTCAGTTTTCTTCTCAGGTTTTCTTCATTGGTATTCGTCTTTCTTTCTTTTTCTCTCATTCTATTCCTATCTTCCTTTCTGTTCATATCTCCCACCTTTTCCTTCATTTTTCTCTCTCTTTTCTTTTTTTTTTGGTCCCATACTCTTAGCTTCTTTCTACTTTATTCCTTTCTGTTCCTAACTCCCTCCCTTTTTTTCTTTCTTTCTTTTTTTTGTTTTTTTTCAGTCTCTCTCTATGTAATCTATCTATCTATCACTATCTATCTATCTCTCTCTGTTTTCTTCTTTCTGTTCATATCATCCTCCTTTTCTCTCTTCCTTCTCCCTCTTTCTTTCTTTCTTTTTATGCTCCATTCTCCTGGCCTCTTTCTTTCTTTCTTTTTTTCTTTCTTTCTTTCTTTCTTACTTTCTTTCTTTCTGTTCCCACCCACAAAAAAAAACCCGCTGCACTTCTAACCCCCTTTTCTCCATAGCCCAGCACATCGTTTCCGATTCTAGTCCATCTCGGCCCTTTTTTTGCTTCCCTTCAAGTTCTCAACCAATTCCCTACCGAGGGAAAAGCAGACGATCCCATAATTCCCTGACCCCACCCCCACAAACGTCCTCAACCAAGCCTGTTTGATTAAAAAATAAAAAATACAACCACGCAAGTGTTCCCACGCAGCCTTGCCAAACTAGATGTTTTCCTGTTGATCTTACGTTGCATCTAGATGTCAGTAATTGCAATTTAGATGACTTTGATGAAATTTACTCCGTCAATATCTCATCATTCAATTCATTGTAATAATATAAGTAATATTCTGACGAAGTCAATTTTAACTATTGAAGTCACACTTGATTTATTGATAGTATGTAAATTTCCAATCGTAGACATATATATATATATATATATATATATATATATATATATATCGAGATGATGTTTCTGGATTAATTTTTGACTCAATTTTTGGTGTAGACGTGAAAATAGATTTGGCAACACGTGTATTCCTTTATCATATGAATCGGGTTCGGGTCGACTCTTCATACTACATAAGCCATCACCTCGAGACCCGTG
>OY735240.1:30242124-30282124 GCA_963457665.1 Thysanoteuthis rhombus | reverse complement strand
CTATTTACGGCTACTTCTCTTTCTGCCCACAAGTTTTTTTTCTCTCTCTCCCGAGATCTCTCTCTCTCGCACGTGATATATCTCTCTCTCTTACACACACACACATACACACACACACATACACATACACGTGAACACACACGGCACCAAATACGAACCTCGTCTTCACCAACAAGATCTCTCTCTTTCTCACTCATATACCAAAAAGAACGCACACACACCTCTCCTTTAGCTACAAGAATCCCTCTTTTCTCTCAATATCTCCCTCTCTCTGTCTCTCTGTCTCTGTCTCTCTGTCTCTCTCTCTTTCTCTCTCTCTCTAACACATACACATATACACAGACAAGTACGCTCATATACTAACGTGAGCACACACACACAAAGAAACAAGCACGGACCTCTTTTTTACGTACACGACCCCTCTCTCTTCCTCCCTCTCTCACACACACGCACACATACGGACACACACACACTTAGACACAGCAACAAAGTCAAGCCTCTTCTTTATCGACAAGAACTCTCTCTCTCTCTTTCTCTCTCCCTCTCTCGTGCACACGCACCCATATACACATATGAACATAGAAAGCGGCAAGCACGGACTTCTTCTCTACCTACTAGACCGCTCTCTCTCTATCTGTTATTCTCTGTCTGTCTGTCTCTCTCTTTCTCACGCATACACACATGTGCGCGAACATACACAGGCATCATATACGCGAACACACAGAGAGGGCAACCAACGCGAACCTTATACCTACGGAATCAATATGCTTTTCTGTCTAGAATAAGAAGGAACACACGACTAAATAAGAGATACGAATAATACAGCTCTCTTTGTTTATATTTTAACGATAAAAAAAAAGAAAAAAACAATTTTAACTTAGGAAAGAAGGAAGAAGAAAAGAAAGAATTCGAAAAGGCCTGAGAAAGTTTTCTAAAAAAATAATAAAAAGGATCAAGGTTATATATATAAAAGGTTGTTTTATCATTCCATGCCCAAAATTGGAACCAATTTGGTAGTAAGTAAATTTACGCATAGTAAGATCACAGCTTATATTTTAGACGTGAAAATAAAGAATAGAATCTTAAATTGAGAAAAAATAATTAGAGAACGAAAGAAGAAACAAAGAAAGTTTAAAAAATGATAGAGCGAAGTGTAAGAAGAATCTTTTATTCCACGAGCCTATAATCGGAATTTCCATAAAATAAGACATATGAAAATTACAAGTGTTTATATTTTGACCAAAACAAAAGAAAAGACGATTCTAAATTGAGGGAAAATAAAAAAATAGAAAGAGAGAACAAAGAAAGTAAATTATATATATATATATAAATATATAAATATACACAAAGAAACAAAGTATATAAAATATATATTTTATCTTTAAAAACGGTGGAAACAATTTGAATTAAGAAAAAAAGAAATAGAAGAAAGGAAAGAAAAGAGAAGCTGAGAAAATTATACCAGGTAACACGAATTGTATACATCTAAGAAAAAGACTTACGATTAGTACTTCAATGTTTATATTTTAACTACAATAGAAGAGAAAAATATCTGAATTGAGAAAAGAAGATAGAGAAAGAGAGATGAACAAAGAAAATAAACAAAATAAATAAGTTACTGAAGAAGGGACAAAGTATTACAAGGAAAAAGGCTTTTATCCTTTTCCCGAAATATTCACCCAGGCGGACTTTTACAACCGGTGTTCGCACGTTTACCATAGTGATATTTTCATTTTGACGACTGGGAATGAAGTACTGCTTACCAACAACAAGAAATGAAGGTAATTGCCTCTTTATTTATTTAGTTTTTACTTACTTTCGTGCTTATGGTTATTTTTGTCTCTTCATTTTTTTGAATAGGCATTGTTTATGAGTTTACGCCGTGAAGAAAGCGTCTATTCTTGCAAAAATTAATCAATGATCAAACCCTTTTATGACAAAAACTGCATGTGCATATCTATCTATCTATCTATCTATCTATTTATCAATCTGTATCTATGTCTATCTATCTATCTATCTATCTATCAATCTATATATATATATATATATATATATATATATATATATATATATTAGAAAGCGTCAAGCAAAACTTTAAACAAAGGTTTCTTCCAGTTTTTTAGCTGGCTACCTGACTGACTGACTATCTATCTATCTATCTATCTATCTATCTATCTATCTATCTATCTATCTATCTATCAAACCGAATCTCTTCATCTTCAATCACACTTGTGCATGTGACAACAGTTCAATTCATCTTCCAATGCAAGGCTCCACCTTTTCCTTAGCTATCGGAAGCCAACCTCGGTATTATTACGAACACATGAGTGTAGTGTGGAGTGGTCCAAGTGGTTTACACCATGAAGAACAGACTCGGCAAGCCGAGTTCAAATTTCGACCCCTTCTCCCACAGCTATGGTAAGTAGGACAGACTTAGCTTCTCAACCTACAGCTGGCAACCACTCTAGGAGACGAGCAATTCCAGACCAGTCTGGAGGGGATAGGCCCCGTCATGCTATCTCGCTCTTGACACACCCATGATGAAATTATCTGTGATACTGGGTTCCAGGATAAAATAAAAAATAAATGGGGTATAACCCGTGAAGGATAAATTACCACCCGGGACCCTTGACTGAACTTCGGTGAGGCCACACCTGACCTTATCATTTATGCCCCACCCTTTGACGAGTAAGATAATGCGACATCAGGTCAAAAGCATTTGTAATATTCCGGATATGAAACAATAAAAAAAAAGTAAAGAATCGGTTGAAAATTGTTGAAAGCATTTGGTAACCTTTGTCTGCGTTTGTTTCCAGAATGACACTATTCGTTTCCAATTGAATTCTTTTCGAGTTAATCCCCGTTAAAGCGCCCAAAGCAAACTAGTGAATTATTATTGCATTGAAAATAAAACGGAAAATATCGTCCAAAATGCAATGAAATTCATTTGAAAATAAAAAAGTTATAAATACTCATAATATACATGAATGTGTACATTTGTTATAAACACTGCATAGTCTCAAAAAAGGAATATGACGTTATTTTGTTTTGTTTTCGAAAACTTCTTTCTAAATAAGATTTTAGTGGGAGTGGTGTCCAATCTACAAGATAAGTTTATGGTAAATTAGTCTCATAGTTCCTCCTCGGTAGTATATATGCTTATTTATTTTTTGGGGTTTGGGAGGTTGGCAGAATTCAGACTTTTAATGATAACTGCCCAATAAACAGTTAGAGAAGTAATTTATCAAGTGATCACCTCTTTTTAGATTTTTTTTCAAAGAATTGATCACCCCAAATGACGTTGGTTACGTGACGGTTTCTATTGAGTGACTAACCAGACTTGAGTTCAATTCTTTTTTTTTCTTTTTGCTTTCGTTTATCTGTCGTTCATACTTCCTCCTTTTTTTAATTTTCTTTCTATTCTATAAATATATATATGAAGTGTACACATTAGTTATAAACACTGTATAGTCTGCTTTTCTCTCTTTCTTGTTTTCTATTTTTCTAATCCGAGAATTGATTTTTCAAGTAAGGGACATGACGCAGTACTATTCACCCACTCCCTCTACCCTTCCTTTCTTAAGGACGTTAATGGCCTTTTCAAATTTGGTCCGAACAAAAAAGTTTTGGGCAATCATAGACCTGCCGATGTTCGTCACCGGTATGTATATATATATATATATATATGTATATATATATATTTCGGACTGACTAACTATCTGTCTATCTATCTATCTATCTATCTATCTATCTATCTATCTATCTTCTATCTATCTATATATATATATGTATACATATATATATATATATATATATATATATGTACTCACACACACACGTGTGTGTGTGTGCGTGTGATGTGTTTACATGTGCATGTGAACAATAGGGTGTGAGACAGACTCAAGAGTAAAAGTGGATGGAGACTCTGTTTATATATATATATATATATATATATATATATATATATATATATAAGTAATTTAATATCATCTGAAATACCCATCGGGTATTCTCAAATGAACCAATTTTGTACACTGAAACTAATTTTTGACTCTTGGGGCTCCCCCTTTCCAGGTTTTTAGGCTCGAGCCTACTCAACCTAATGGTTAATCTGTCATTTGGCAAAACAGGTTTCGGCTCATTCCGTAAAGACGCCTGCCTATTAATAATCTGTCTTGAGTTAGGGCCAAACAGAGTGCATTTATGTCAGATGAGGTTTTTTTCTCGCTCTAAAATTATTGTAGAAAATACGCTGTTGCTATGGTAATGTATATTGCTAATGATTCATATTTACTTAACTTAGCAAGTTATGGCTCCGAAAAAAAATTCTTCACTAGGAGTGGGAAGAGTTTGTCGTCCATGGAAATGAACGTCTGAAAGTACGATTTGGCAATTGCAACCTTTCCCGTTTCAAAACGGCCGCCGTTCCAGCTGCAGAATAACAGACACTGATGACGAATTGACCTTAACACTGAACGTGATAACACTAACCCCAACCCCGACTCTATAGAACGGTAGCCATTTAGAAACGGAAACAGTAACAATTGCCCCTGATTAGTTTGCAACGCTGATTTCCGAGGGAGGCAGATCGATTTTCCTCAGTTGCCTTTTATGGTGAAAGTGGATCAGCTGAGTCAGTGTTAGACTAACCAATACGCATGGCAACTCCGGAAAAAATCTTCTCATACCCTCTTCAACTTACTATCAGTCTTGTGAAAAGAATATCTGTAAACATGAACAGGCTACCCTGGTTTTATAACGGTTTAATATACTAAAAATCCGTCAACATAGGTCTCTCCAGTTTTTAAGCTGGTCTGGCTATTAATGTATGTATGTATGTATCGCACGTACAGGTTACATCAGTGGAGCTTGAAGCCCGAAAATTTTAGTATCAACCTCTTATCACGACCAATCTGCAATTTAAATTTATGCTAAATTGGTCTCATAGTTTCTCTCCGTTATCATACACGCTTGTTTATTTCCTTACATATTTTTTTTTGAAAATCCGAACACTAATGATCATTTCCTGTTTTTTTTAATTGATCACTCCTAACACATGCTGCCAAATACTAAAAATTCAGACTTTTAAAGATCACTGCTCAAGAAACAGTAAGATAAATTATTACTTCATTGATCACTCCTTTTTCAATTTGAAAAAAAAATGATCACCCTAAAAGATGTGGGCCACGTGGCGGTTTCTATTGAGTGACTAACCAGACCTGTCTTCATATCTTTTTTTTTTGCTTTCGTTTATCCGTCACTCCCATTTCACCAATTTATTAATTTTCTATTCTGTTAATTGATCACCCCCAGTATGACATTCTGCCAAAAGACGGTCTCTGTTGAGTGACGAACCAGACCTGTTTCTTTTTTTTTTATCACTGGCTATTCAGGTTATTTTCGTCAAGTTATTATTATTCATTCATTTTATAAATCAAAATGACAAATCGAATAACCGTAACCATCTGAGATGGCAAAGGGTTCTAATCCTTTTTTTCATTTGTGCGTTTGTTTGTCTACCTTTGAGTGAGTCAATTTGTTTGTATGTTTATTTGTTTGTTCCATCACTCCTGGTCATACCGTTTTTTCTACCGACTTGAAAATTGGCATCAGTACTCCACTATATACCTCCTTATTATTTTCTTTTCGATTTTTGGAAAAAAAGGCTTTTTTGTATTTTCTGGGGGCTCTTTTCGGCGGATTTATTAATAAAATCTAGATGTTTTACTTTTTTTCTCCCCTATAAACGTTTTTCAGTGGGAAATGCCACTGATGACTTTAATGGAATTTTGTCTTACCTTATTTATTCTTCAATGGAAACATACACACGTGTTTGTGTGTTTGTTTATGTATTCAAGCGCTCTGGGCCATACTGTTTTATCCACATGATTGAAGATTGGTGTCCGTATCCCACGAGTCCCTTTCTAAGAGAAAATATTTTCAAATTTAAAACAAAAAAATCGATATTTTTTGAGGACCTTATTCTGACAGGTTTATTGATAACATCTAGATTATCTTCATCTCTCGCTTTCTACTATGTCTGTCACTATTATAGTTCCAGGGAGGGGGGCACCAATCAGTCGATACTGTTGTCGTACACTTATGATATGACACCCTTACAATCAATGGTCCCCCGACTTTTAGTAATCAATTTGCGTAAAAATCTTATGTTGTGTAGAATCCTCTTCCCGCGCCAGAAGTACGTGGACACTGATTGCTCGTGCAAATATAAACTTGAGATTGATTCAAGATACTTTTGTCCTCAGCCTCTCGTGGAAAATGTAACTATTTTGGTTTGTTTTGATATAACACAACTATGGCTGGATTCAAAGGAATAACATATTTAGTTAAGATTTTATTCAATACTTTGAACTATTTGGTTCTGCTTGTTGTTCTATCAAATAAAACATTAATGATTATTCCTTATTCTTATATGCTGCAGCGTCGAAATAAATTAATAAAAATCCCAACCAGTAAGTATCAGTTTAGCGTCATTAAAGTTGCTGAGAATAGTTTGATCAAAACTTATTCAGTCACAAACCTACATGACTTTAGGTAATTAACCTTTTTTGCTAACATCTCTTTTCTTGTGCACTGGTTGCAAAGGACGTGTGCACACACACTCAAAGCTTACAGGGAAGTACGCTCTTGATGGAACCTAATGGTATTGTTGTCCGTGCACGTGATATTCTTAGATTTTCCTGACGTTTTTGACACGAGTTATGAACACAACTCGAGATATGCACTAACTTTGGTACTTGCTTCTTTTTGAGGAGTCATGTGACTGGATCATTGGTAAAGGAACAGATGAATTAGAGGCGTCCTCGAAGAGGCCGCGTTGGTCGGTCGATCGGTCCCCAGCTGTTTCAAGTCAGATTTACTTGAAACTTGGCTGAAAGATGTCCAATGATTCAGCCAGAAATATTTCCCACCCGGGGTCTTGTGATCTGGCAACAATGACAATAATAGCAATAATGGCGATTAAAATCGATTTCCCAGCTGTTTCAGGTCAGATGAACTTCGAACTTGATTTAAAGGTGTTCGTTAATGATAAACCTCTCAACTACAAAAATCTTTCCCTTAGGGTCACGTGATCTGTCAATAATTGTGTCTGAACATTACGCTCGATTTTCTCGCTGTTTCAAGTCAGATTTACTTGAAATTTGATAGGAAGGTGTTCCACGATAAGATTCTTCTCACCTAAAGTTATCATCTATATGGCGTCTAGACTTCATTGTGGACACCTCAATGAACTTCCGGTTCTTGTTTTCTAAAAAGATGGATTTGGCAGGTGGCCAGGAAACTAACCATCCTACAATGCTGCCGAGAATGTTGAAGCCATAAATAAATTCGGGAACAAGTCAGCGAGATCGGATGATATTTATTACTCGATTCAGACTCTATATATTTCATCTGTCAGTCTGGTCTCTTCAGGAGTTTTGAAATCATGTAGTTTTGAGATTTTTTACAACAGACCCATCGATCCCTCGCGATGACATTGTCAAGGGAAATAATCCTTTTTAACAAGGTCGTTAGTCCAACAAAGCGTTCGCATCCCACCTGCCATTACTACAATACGATGAGCCTTTTACTTAACATCATTCTTCTGTTACAGGCTGAGTTGATTCGCATTCAATATGAGGTCAGATAAAAAACAAAACAAAAAAAAACCCAACTTCTAAGGAGAGAATTTTTGATCAGATCATTTTGTCCTTCGAATTCTAATGACAATATTGGAATTTTTTTTTTCAATACTCTAAATAATGCTATTTCGAGTAACCATAAAGTCAGAGTCAAGATCCGCATTGTAATTGTGTATTTGTTTGAGCCCCTGTACTAAAACATGTCTTGGAGTTGGGAGTTCAAGTCATCATAGAAGTTGTCTATTTCCTGTTGGGTTGATTGCGAAGTGGGAGCGTAGAATTGGATTATGTTGAGTGTGTATCGTTTTGAAAGTTCTATTGTGACGCTTGCTACTCGGTCAGAGACGGCTTAACGTGCACATGAAAGAATTATGCTGGGCCTCACATTGAGAGACCACAAGACAGCACAGTACACCCAAGAGAAGACATGAGTCAGGGACATCATACAATCCATTAAAAATCTCAAATGGCAGTGGGGTGGCCATGTTGCAAGAATGGCGGACAACCGATGGACATCACGACTCACGACATTGATCCCCCGAGATCACATGAGCAACTGAGGCCGGCAGAATATTAGATGGAGAGACAAGCTAGACAAGTTTGGGAAGTACTGGCTCCGTGATGCCCATAATAGAGAAGTGTGGCAAATCCTGGGGAAGGTCTATGTCCAACGACGGACGCTAAAAGACTGATGATGATGATGATGATGACTATAACATGACATGAAGGATGGAAGCTATCCGATTCAGTTTTTATTTTAGAAGTTAGAACACGGTGAAGGTGCATGGCTAAAATGACTCTTTCTACCATATGACGAAAAACGATTTCGACCGACCTACTGACCCTGTTATAGAGGTGCGTATGAGTGCATCTAAAAAAAAGGGACACTTTTATTGTTGATAACTCAATCCCATTTAAGTCCCCGAGCTCCGAATTGAATGCCTGTAACCATTTTGATTCTCTGGATATTCTCAGGGTTTCAATGTTGAGGTAAACACTTTCTTTATTATCTGTATAATAGCTTCAAACATGCTGTAGTTATTGTGAGTGAAAAGCTCTCATACTGCTTCTGTGTTCGATCTGATATAACCAAAGTTGAAGCAATCATGAACGAGTCTATAGAAAATGCCTTCTTGCACTTATCAAAAGAACAGCAGCATTTTACTCCTTATCCTCATCTGATCAAGACTTGCGAATTTCAGTCTGTATTGCCCGTAAATGCTGCTATATTTTCATGTGCCCGAATCTTGACTTCCATATCTTTTCGTTTGATGGTCTCATTATGAGCTTTAAGTCCTGTTTCTGTTCCCAGACGAGTGATGAACTGATTCAGGTTTTGCAGCAGTGCTTTTATAACTGCCCTCTCAACCCGATCCGACATCTTAATGTACGTACCATCTATGTTCTTGGCTTCATAACCATTTGAATCACATAAAAACAAACATTTCACAACTGTCTGGTTTGGATTAATTTGCTCGGTGATAAACCCCGATTCTGAAGTTCAACGATCCTACCGCGCTTGAAATCGTAATACCGTGGTCTCTTCTTCACACTGCGTAGACTTCATGCTGTTTTTAACAACAAATTACAACAGAAACAGAGGAATTGAAATTTGAGCCATTAATCGTCCATGAATTTAAAGTTTTGCTGCAACAAACATTTCAATTGATTGAAATTCCATGAAAACTTCTCAACTCATGATCCCTGCTCAATGTTAACGTATTGGAAAATGTTTGCCATCCAAATAATCACGAACAGTAATGAATTTATTCCAAATTGAAATGAAATTTTCACTTGAGTTTAAAGTTTTGTGATGCATTGTATATATCAAATACCTACATATCCGAAAGATTAGAAGAAAAAACTCGTCATCACAGTCAATGACTGAACAACTGTAGCATCAAAATTTGAAGTGATGTAAAAGAAATTCCATTGAAGAATAAATATGGTCAGAATAAATTCTATTTATGACATCACTGGCGTTTTTCACTGGAAAACCGAGTTACAAAACATCTAGAAACATCTAGATTGTGGAAAATGTAGATGATATTGATAAACCTGTCAAAATAAGCCAGGGGGGGGATTTTGACAGGTTTATCAATATCATCAACTACGGTGAAAAAAAAAAATTCTTCCAAAAAAAATTGAAATAAGATTCATTTTTAGGAGGGCTCTAGTGGAGTACTGATGGCAATTTCCAAGTCTGTAGACAAAACGGTATGGCCAGGGTCGCTGGAGGACACGCACAAATAAGAAGGGATAGAACTCTTCGCCACCCTTCTCTATGGTTGTTCAATGATGATAATTTTTGTTCAACCAAGTGGAAATATGGAAAGAAAACTCCATGTTTTTGTGTCCATTTTAGATATATCTATAGCGAGCCATTCATTGTTTGTAGCAATTGTGGGCTTCTCAGACCTCTTTCAGCTCCAGAAAGGAGTAAGACAAGGTGATACCAGCTCATCCAAATTCTTCACAGCCTGCCTTGAGATGATCTTCGGAAGACTAGACTGGAAGGGTAAGGGAATTAAAATAAATGGCAAGTATCTGAGCAACCTCAGATTTGCAGACGACATTGCCCTTTTCGCAGAAAACCTACACGACCTCCAACTAATGATAGATGAATTAAATGAAGAGAGCAAGAAATTCGACGTACACATGAACTTCAGCAAGACGAAGGTCATGTGCAACAACCACATCAGAGATAAAAACACCAAGATCAAAATCGAGGACACACAACTGGAGGAAGTAGACCACTACATCTACCTAGGGCAACGAATCTCCATGAGATCCTCAAAAGAAGAAGAAATCAAGCGAAGAATCACACTAGGATAGCAAGCCTTTGGCAGAGCAAGCTCAACCTTCAGAAATAAGAAGGTCCCATTCATCCTAAAAAGAATGCATCCTCCCAATAGTCACTTATGGAGCTGAAACATGGAACTTAACCAAGAGACAGACCCGTAAATTGAGAACCATGCAACGTGCACATGAAAGAATTATGCTGGGCTTCACATGGAGAGATCACAAGACAGCACAGTACATCCGGGGAAAGATAAGAGCCAGGGACATCATAGAATCCATTAAAAATCTCAAATGGCGATGGGCTGGCCATGTTGCAAGAATGGCGGACAACCGATGGACATCGTGACTCACAACATGGATCCCCCGAGATCACTTGTGAAACCGAGGCCGGCAGAATATTGAAGATGGAGAGACGAGCTAGACAAGTTCAGAAAGTACTGGCTCCGCGATGCCCATGATAGAGAAGTGTGGCAAATTCTGGGGAAGGTCTATGTCCAACGACACGACGTTAAAAGACTGATGATGAAAGGACTGGGGTGCAGCTGGATGCCAATGATGAACTGTCTTGCAGGGTTGAAGGGCTTCAACTGTCATTTCATTTCATTTATCCATATCTGGGGTGGGCTTAGATTCATGCCTTTCCAAAGAGAAGAGTGAATGCAAACTTACAGCTGATGTTTGACCCCAAAACAAATGTCACTAAAATGAAATTATATATATATATGGAGATAGAGGGATTCTGGGAAATCTAGATGTCATTAATAATCTATTATAAATTCGTTAAAATAAGACACCCTAAAAGTCTAAAAATCTTTTTTTCAACAATAACAATAAAAAACTTTAGAAGATGTCTAGTGGAGTACTGGTGCCAATTTTCAAGTCTGTACACAAAATAGAACGGCGCTGGAATACACAAACACATACATATAGAAAAGGATAGAACTTTTCGCCGTCTTTGATGGCTACGTAGGTTCAATTAAAATCTAAAATTTTGTTCTTCACTTTTTGGCCACCACTTGAAAGTCAATATGCCTTAAAATGTTCATAGTACCTATATAAATAATCATAATGATGTAAGCTTAAGATAGAAATTGATACGTGAGGAACTTTTAGTCTTCCTGAATCTGCTGATTCGATCTGGAACCAACTGGATGTAGCAACGTGACTTGGTGAGATTCTGCGAGAGATAAATCCATTCAACATGATTTCAAGAAAGTATTTAAAGCACGCACATTCATTGAAATTTAAAGACTATCACAAATAAAGATAAATAAATCTATTTAATCGTTCAGCTATGTTTTAGGGCAAGTGTACTATTATTGCAATCCTTGTGTTTTCGTCCGATAGATACTCCGGCCTTCTTCAGGTGTGTGTCACACGCACACAGGTATGCACACACACACACAAACACACACACACACACACACAAACACATGCACACACGCACACACACACACACATATGTATATATATTTATACAGAGAGAGAGAGAGAGAGCCTTATAGTGGTATAATGGTCAGCAAGCTGATCTTCCGTATCTTGTTACTGAGTAGTGAGACAAAACCTCACTGGATGCTTCGTACTTGCAGCCTGATGCCCAAACTAAGCTATACTTGCAAATAAGTATACATATATATATATATATATATATATATATGTGTGTGTGTGTGTGTGTGTGTGTGTGTGATGACTTGGCTCCTAGAACAGAGACCGTGAAGGGTTTTCTCCGTCGTTTCATGTCCTAAGTCGGCGACTCCACCATTTAAACCCAGGGTTTGCCTGCAATGGTTCCCTGAAGAGTCTCGAATAGTATATATATATATATATATATATGTGTGTGTGTGTGTGTGTGTGTGTGTGTGTGTGTGTGTGTGTGTGTGTGTAATTTTAGGCTATTGTCTATTCGCTAACTTGCACATAACTTACTATTCCACAAAATTTGATTGGAATTCATTGAGAAATTTCGGAGATATCGTGTGGACTGACAGGAGTGAATATGGAAACAAAACAAAACGAAACAAAACAAAAAACAAAAAAAAACTATTAGATTTCTGTTTTCGCTCCTGTATCTCCAAGTTAACGCATTTGGGAGTGATTAGATTTTGGGACGAATGCATGCACAATGACTCGATCATAATTTGAAGAAATATAGATTCCCATTCATCAGTTTCGAATTTCAAAATAGCCGCCTTCAAAATTAAAAAAAAAACTGGTGACACTTTTTTTCTTGATCCGAATGTTTTTAAAGATATAATTCAACATCTCAATGTATGTATGTTTGTGCGTGATTCGTGATGTATCTTTGAATGTGTGTGTGCATGTGTGTTTCTTGGTATTATACTTTTTTTTTGTGAAAAGCTGCTGTAATAAGCTTACGCATTCACAATAAGATTTGGGAGGAGTTTCAACGAGTATTACGAGGCTGCTTTTGGCTGGCGGGTCCAACAGGGAAAAAGGCAAGTTCTTACACAGTAGCAACAGAAAATTTGTCAATCGGTGTTGCCTCTATGTAGGAAGCCCCCCAGCCTGTGCATTGAGTTTTTTTGATGGTGGGGAATGTGTGCTAAGACGAGGGATAATCTGCATGGCGCAGCGGGTGGGGCGAATATACTTATATATATATATATATATATATATATATAGAGAGAGAGAGAGAGAGAGAGAGAGAGAGAGGGGGGAAGGGGATTAACCGACAGAGATGAACTAGTATATATATATGTATATATATATATTATAGAGAAAGATGAACTAATATATATATATAAATAGAGAGACATGAACTGAGATAGAGAGAGTGAGGTGAAGTGATATATATATATATATATATATATATATATATATATAGAGAGAGAGAGAGAGAGAGAGATTAACTGAAATAGAGAGAGTGAGATGAACTGATGTATATATATATATAGAGAGAGAGAGAGAGAGAGAAAGATGAGCTAACATATATAAATAGAGAGACATGAACTGAGATAGAGAGAGTGAGGTGAACTGATATATATATATGTATATATATATGTATATATATATATATATATAAATATATATATATATATATATAGAGAGAGAGAGAGAGAGAGAGATCTTTGCACAGACTGAAATTGCAAGGTGGGAATAGAATGAGATAGATATATTGATAGAGAAGGGAAAAGAGAGAGAGGGAGCGAGAGGGTAAGACAGAGTGAGGGAGAGAGAGTGTGAGAGAGAGAGAGAGAGAGGGGCAGCAACGCAGGCATACTCAGTGACACATAAATCCTGGTGCTGGACAAAATGTTTCCTAATATAATGTTTCTACAATGATCACCCATATATATATATATATATATATATATATATATATATATATATATGTGTGTGTGTGTGTGTGTGTGTGTGTTTATATATTTATATATCTTAAACTCTCAGTAAAATGGAAAATGTCAAAACAAAAGTATATATGCCAGAATATTGAAATCCCAAAATGCCTAAATGAGAAATTCGAAATCATCATTTTTGCCAATAGAACCAAAAAACATAAAACGGAATTATTAAACAAAAAAAAAACCGCTCAAAATTTCTATTTACAAACATAATTTAATAACCCTCTCATAGGTATACAACAAATTGGTAATATAGATATCTTATTTACATAGCCACCTTAAAGAACAATCCAACCACCATAATTATCTTAGATATGTGAAAGCAGACCTAAACCAATATAATCTAATTGACAACTGAGATCATATAAAAGTGAACTTGGAAAATAGATTCAAGTGAGAATGAAATTAGCTCATATATGCCACAAATGGACTGATAGACCAACCACATACTGATAACGAAAACACTTACATCATACCCTCCTGGCTTGTAATTCATAACCACCAACAGACATACATTCCCATTAAATAAAGCAAAAAAATATTGCAACGACCAACCATTAAACAAAAACATATATAAATCGGATAGAAGGAATATCCTACTACCTACAATAATATACTCCCCAAATGTCTCAAATAGGAATCTAAAATAAACTGAATCATCCACCTGAAGAAGCCTAAACAGGCAGAAACATAAGCATGTTTGTTTAAGGAATCCTTACATTATATTTTAAGCTCTATTCTTAATCAACTCAATGCTTAATGTTGAATGTATCGAGCACACTATGGAATAAACCCATCACGCATCGGATATCATATAATATTATATTGCATCCCTGATTTGTACTGATATATATATATATATATATATATATATATATATATATATATATATATATATATCTGTGTGTGTGTGTGTGTGTGTGTGTGTTTGTACGTATGTGTGTGGATGCGTGCCTGCGTGTATTTCGATTAAATAGACTCTCTAGAATGTCAGCTAAGGTTTAAGCAGTAAAAATTTTTTTTCAACAAGAGTTCGTTTGACCCATAGTCAGCGTGGGCGTGGCCCTCACCACTGTTTACCACCACCGGTAGGAATCAATACGAGCGCGTGTAAAATACAAGAAATTCGTACACGTACTTAGAAGTATTTCGTTCGCAATTCTCCGGAGAACAGGTCTCAGAATTCCGAGATATTGAAGCCAGGAGAATGAACACAGTGCGATATCACATTAGATTTTCCTCACTTGAGATGGCCGTTTTTTGGTAATTGTTTTTATGATTGCAGGTTCGAAAAATTCTGCCGAAGCAAAAAAATTTACTTATACGTATCTACATGAATATACGACATCATCAACATTATTATCATAATCATTATTATTATCATCATTATCATTATTATTATTATCATTATCATTATTATTTATTTATTTATCATCTTGTTTCGTTTTTTAAGTTTTTATTTCTCCTGTCATGAACGAACGTTTCGTGTGGGACCACCGACTGATTTATCCATTTGAATTTTTCTTTTCCAACTCTATTTCAAGTCTGAGGCCGGGGTTGACCTTTTATTTTTCAACTGTAACAACAACAACAACAATCCTCATCTATCTTAGGCGACTAATCTCTTCACTGTTTGTTTGTCTCGTCAAGCTAAAACAGGCCAATATATATATATACATATATAATGAACAGTCCATGCCATGATTTGAAATCACAACCATGTGATCGGGAAGCGGCTCTCTTACCAACTGAGCTAAACTGAACAAATGTTACATACTCACGAATCTATTCTTTATGCATACAAAAATTGCTGTAATTATCCTCAGTCGGGAATGGGAGAAGAAGTAGAGTTTGATCCTGCAGCAGACAGGCATGTCATCTCATGCGCTCGCATGTTTACACGTCTGGTGGTTTGCACCTGTTTCATCACGTCGGAAAACGACATAGTTGACACAAAGCAACAGAATGGATGCTCGAATGAGACGAGCGCATGATGCAATTTTAACGGTTAAATTTCAACGGTTAAATACTGTTCTGTCTGGGTACAGTGTTGCCACGTGGCTGATATTGTAGCCTAAAAATTACGTACACCTCAATTCAACCCTCAATTTAGGGTTGTGTTCAATATGATAAACAATGTATAGGCTGTATCGCCCATAAATGAGTACACCCCACCATTTTCTTTTTCAGAAGTTGATTTGTTTCCGATCTTAACATGGCAGGATTTTATTATTTCTGGTAGAACATTACACAATGAAAACGGATATCATCAGGTATTATCTGTGACCGAACTTCACAGCATTGAAACTCTATTACCAAAAATATTTTCGTATGGGTGTACTCATTTTTGCGCGGAAATATGTATTCATATTGATTGCAGCAGACTTTCTGTTGAGTTTGGTCGTGATTAATGCCTGATAATATCTGTTTTGATCGTGTAATGTTCCATAAATAAATAAATTCTGCCATGTTTGGTTTAGAGGAAAACTCGCCATTACAGTCAATAAGTGAACAACTGTAGCGTCAAAATCCAAAGTCATATGAAGGAATTCCATGATAGATATGGTTAGAATATATTCTATTTATGATATCACTCGCGTTTTCCACGGGCAAACACTTAAAATAGACTCTAAAAAATGGCACCTAGAAATGTCTATACACATCAAAATAAGACCCCAAAAGCTTTTTTTCTAAAGACAAAAACAAAAAAGACTTTGAGGGTTAACTTTTTATTAGAAGAAAGTGGCAGAGATGTAGTCATTCATAGACGATACTGCACAAACATTGTGGTACTGAGAAGTACATCAAAAAGAAGACTTTAGTCCGAAAAGCTCTTGGAATCATATCACGACTTATTTATGGATTCTGCCAGTTCCGGTGCATTCAAGCATAGACTTCAACGTCTAACATTCCAAAGCTCACGAGGAAAAAAAATATCACGTCTTAATCTTGGTAGAGTGCATCATCCCTAAAAAATCCTCTCTCGCTCTCGTGTACCAGTCGATATCTTGCTGTAGAACAGGGATTGACAACCTACGGCTCGCTGGCCAGATCCAGCAGCGTGAAGGGATTTTGACTGGCCTACGAGCAAATATTGGGATACAATGCTTACTTTTTGGGGTTTCAAAAAAATTTAAGTGTCTGGAGTTTCGATTGAAATGGACTGTGAATAAAATGAGTTTTTTTATCGCTAATTGGCATCCTTCATCATCATCATCATCATCCTCATCATCATCATCATCATCATCATCATCATCATCATCATCATCATCATCATCATCAGTCTTTTAACGTCCGTTGTTTGACATAGACTTTCCCTAGGATCCGCCTAATTTCTGTATCATGGGCGTCGCATAGCCAGAACTTTCTGAATTCGTCTAGCTCGTCTCTCCATCTAATACTCTGCCGGCCTCGGTTGCGCATATGATCTCTGGGGATCCATAATAGCAATTAGCTAACAAGTCTCTCAGATCTTGACTGCCAATATTTCAACCCTATCGTGATTTACTGGCCAATGTAGACGGTCATTCAGTGAGGGTCGAACTCACAAAAACGAATTACTTTGTGAGACAAACACCTATACAGACAAATTCTCCTCTCCAACAGGTAAGTAATTAAATACACTAGCCCCATTCTTCTAAAATCATGGATCCCCCTACACATGTGCTTATTCGCACAGCAAAATATCAATATGAACTCATAATCCTCCAACAGGTTAGTACGAAGATCAAATATAAAACACATCTTGAAGAATCTAAATGAATAAAAAAAGATCTATAACCTCCACTCTTCTAAAATCTTGGATTACCCACGCACATAATCACAGAATATAACAATGTAGACATCCCTCAACAAAACTCCTACAGCAATGCACACTTACACACACTACGTACACATTTACATTTTTCTCGATAACAGTCTCTAAACCAAACTACACGCACATAAACACGCACACACACACAAAGAGGCATACAAAACCCTTCTCAATCTCACTTATACACGAATGATTCAAACTTTGACACGAAAACAATTATTTTCTCGCCAATGAAGGAAACACATCCAGAAAAACAATTGTTTTGCATCATCTCTCTCCACTCTTCTCCAAAGGTTGTTATCTGCAAAATTTCATCATCTTTCCCATTTGACATTTGACGACAAGAGCAAACAGTCTCTCGAAACATATAACGGAAATAAATTAAATCCAGTTTCCATATTGTTTAACAAATTTGTTATATATATATATATATATATATATATATATATATATATATATATATATATATTAAAACGGGATTTTACTGTTATCTATGGATAGATTGATATTTCCGAATATCTATGTTTTAAAACATCGTTTTCAGCCTAATGTCTCCCTCTTCCTATCATAAATCATCTTTAAAGAGAGAAAGAGATTAAACATTGTTTCCTGCCAAACGTACTGTATTTGTACGTCAGCTAAAGCAGTCAGTCACGCTTTTGGTACTGGTCACACAGTCACATCTGGTAATAATGACAAGAAAAAGATTCCTTAGCTTTGATGGCGAGATGTTAAATGTTGTTTCCGTCAGAGTCCAGTCTTGCGAAATTGTCTAATGCCAATTATTATGTTATTCACAGCATAAGCAACCTTTCGAAGACAAATATCTTCGAAGATACAGATAATTTTTTATGTCAGAATGTTCTACAATCTTACTTTTCATTAACGACACATTTTTGGAATGATAAATTTTACCATAGGAATAATAGTATCTATTACTACAGTGTATTTCGGATCTGAAGAATATAGAAACGATCTGGAAACAGCATTTTTATAGCACAAAAACACTGGAAACGCCATTGTTAGAGACCCCTCCTCAATGAGAGTCATCTCCACAGAAAATAGCTCCAAGTCGAAAATTGATGTTGAGACTTATGAGTTGGAAGTTTCTGTAAAGACTTTCATGTTGAGGCTTATATGAAGACTTCTGTCCAAATATTCTGTTCAAACTTCTATGTTAGAACTTTGTGTCGAGACTTTTATGTTAAAACTTTGTTAATACTTTTACGTTAGAACTTTATGTTGAGACTTTTATGTTAAAACTCTGTTAATACTATTACGTTAAAACTTCATGTTAATACTTTTATGTTGGAACTTTGTTAATACTTTTAGGTTAAAACTTTATGTTAAGTCTTCTACGTTAAATCTTTGTTAATACTTTTACGTTAAAACTTCCTTTTAAGACTATTATGTTAAATATTTATGTTAAGACTTTTATATCAAAACTTTGTAAATACTTTTACGTTAGAATTTCATGTTGAGACTATTACGTCAAAACTTTATGTTGAGGCTTTTATGTTAAAACTTTGCTAATGCTTTTTCTTTAGAACTTCATGTCAAGACTTTTATGTTAAATTTTTGTTAATACTTTTACGTTAGAATTTCATGTTAAGACTTCTATGTTGAAACTTTGTGTCGAGACTTTTATGTTAAAACTTTGTTAATACTTTTATGTTAGAACTTTATGTTGAGACTTTTATGTTGAAACTTTATGTTGAGACTTTTATGTTAAATCTTTGCCAATACTTTTACGTTAAAACCTCATGTTAAGACTCTTATATCAAAATTTTGTTAATACTTGTACGTTAGAACTTTGTGTTGAGATTTTCATGTTGGAACTTTGTTAATACTTTTACGTTAAAACTTCATGTTAAGACTTATGTTAAAACTTTGTTAATACTTTTACGTTAGAACTTTGTTAAAACTTTTATGTTAAAACCTTATGTTAAGACTTTCATCTTGAAACTTGCCTCTGTGTCCAATAAAATTTAGTAACTCTACATCAAACCGTTTTGCTGTCTATAGAGGACAGACAAATAAACACTTCCCAGTTATACAATCATTATCATCGGCCATTGTAAGTCTACTGCTGGTCAAAGGCATTTCCCATCTCCTCTCATGATGACTGAGATTGTACTAACCTTTGCCATGTCTCACTGGCAAACCTTTCTATCTAATCACCATCTTGTCTGGTCTTTTCCTCCTGAGTTTACTGTCCAATAGACACTAGTCGGTTTGTCTTTTGGTCCAGCAGTTGTCATCTCTTCTTGCTAAGTGTCCAGCCCACTTCCATTTTTGGTGCTTGATTATTTTTATAATATCGTTCCCTCTTGTGCTCCCTCTTATCTTATATTGATCTTTCTCGGTCTTTTAAAGCTATCCCTAGCATTGCTCTTTCCGTGGCTCTCAGTCCAATTCTTGGTCAGTTTCCAGTTCATTCTCTTAATTCCCATGTTTTGCATCCGTTAGTCATAAGAGAACGACCATAAAAACGAAATGAATCAACGCATAACGAATGACTGGACAACATTTGGTATGAATAAAGACATATCAAAAAGCATCTTGCCAAATACACACACACACACACACGTATATATATATATATATATATATATATATATATATATATATATATATATATATATATATATATGTGTGTGTGTGTGTGTGTGTGTGTGTGTGTGTGTGTGCGTGTATTTGTGTGTTGGTAGGTGGTAAATATGAAGACATTTTAGAGGGGACCATATAGGAGACTATCTCATTCAGTAGCAAATCAAATGGCCCGAGTTCTCGCAAAAAATGAAGAAATGGGCGTAGTGCAGGGATCAAACCTGCATCCATCAGGAAGCAGCTGATTAATAGGATCAGCGGTGCCGAACAAAATATAGCTCCTAAAAAATGTCTTAATGATTATCCAATTCTGTTCGATATAAATTGTCCATCTACTGATGTCAGACCACACATTGGCAATTCAAACTTAATTTTGATATCTTATATCATCATGCATATTCACCAGACTTATCTCTAACAGATTATCATCTATTCCGGTCCCTTTAGGCATTTTCTTCGCAATAAAAGCGTATGCAAACAAAGGAGCAGTAATGACAGCCTCTGGACAGTTTTTAGCTTCAAAAGACATTCATTTCTATAAAGGAAGAATCTTTATACATGAAGCCCAACGGAAAGAAGTTATAGAAACAAGTAGAGCTCGTTTTCATAAATAAACCAGGCTTGTTAACATTTTCATGTTGTTTTCATTTTTCCTGTCATGAACGACTGTTTCGTGTGGTACAACCTAATAATTTATCAATTAAGATATTTCTTGTCCAACTCAAGTTCAAGTCGGAGTTGACTTTGTTTTTCTCCCATAACAAAAATAATCCTCACCACATTTATAGGAGTCAACTCTTCACTGTTTGTCTCTCCGTCACATTAAAACAGACAAACATATATAAAATGAACATTCCACGTTAAACAGAGCTGATATGTGAAATCAACATTCCCCAACTATGATTCTAAATTATGATCAACGGATAGGTTTGCTATGCTGTCTTGTAATCTCTCCATGTAAGGTTGAGTATGATTTCTCATGCACACTTTGCATACTTCTTAGTTTGTAGGTCTGTCTCTGGGTGAGGTTCCAGGTTTCACCTCCATAAGTGACTATCGGCAGAATGGCAATGGGCAAGCCATGTTGCAAAAATGAAAGACAACCGATGGACATCACGTCTCACAACATGGACCCTCAGAGATCACATAAGAAACCGATGTCAACACAAGGCAAGATGGGGAGATGAACTAGACAGATTTAGGAAATACTGGCTCCGCGACGCCCACGATAGAGAAGTTTGGCCAATCCTGGGGAAGGTCTATGTCCAATGACGGACGTTAAAAGACTGATGATGATGATGATGATGATGATGATGATAGGTATGCGTATCTCTTACCGTTTGAGCTAAACAGGCAAGTCTTCCATTTTCACATAAATTCGTTAGAAATACGCAAGTATTTATTTCATTCTGATGAAAATTAATAAAACTACCGTGATTTGAACAATTCATTTGTTGCTGGCTCTCTTACCGACTGAGCCATATGACAAATCTTATACATTTACGAACATTCATCTTATAGCTACGCCAGGGCTTTTTTCATTCTAATAAGTAAATGAATTTATACGAAATTTTGTTTTTCATAAATCTTAACATTTATTTATTGTTATATACATAGACAAAAAAAGTTGCAACAATCATCTTCAGTCGGGGTGGAAGTAGGAGTGGGATCTGCCCCTGCAGCAGACAGGCTTTTTCAATTGCAGACAACCGATGGACATCACGACTCACAACATGGATCTCCAGAGATCACAAGCGTAACTGAGGCCGGCAGCATACAAGGTGGAGAGACCAACTAGACTAATTAAGAAAGAATTGGCTCTGCGAAGCCCACGATAGAGAGGTCTCACAAATCCTGGGGAAAGTGTACGACGGACCTTAAAAGACTGAGCTCTTCCTTGGCGTTCCTCAGTCTTGCAGGGTCGTGTATAGTTCAGTTCACAGAAAAATGTGGACGATTGTCATTCATAGTCGACACGCGGCCTGCTCAGCAAGGCTACCGAAGTTGGTACATTCGTATCAAGTTGGTACGTTTTGTCCTACACCTGAAGTATTCGGTACGTTTTATATTTTGTGGCCTACGAAGTATTCAATCATTGATTTACTGACCGGCAAAAGAAAAGATTAAATGACGCAGGTGTCTATCAGCGAGATTATGAAGTCTACGATGAAGAAAACGAATGACGTATAGAAACAGGTCTGGTTAGTCAGTTAATAGAAACCAAGATCTTTTGGCAGCATGTGGATTTGGGGGTGATCAATTGAAAAAAAAATTGAAAAAAAGGGGTAATCAACGAATAAGTGACATCTCTCGCCTTTTGTTGGTTGGTAACCACTGAAAAAAAATCCGATTCTTCAAAAGAAATAAATAATGATGAATGTTGACGGCCACAAACTAAATGACCAATTTATCACGAAATTAAATTGCAAACTGGCTCCCCTCTCACTAAAATCCTAATTAGGGCTGGGGTTCGGGCAGAAATACTATTGACGCAGTCAGGAGTAAATGCTCAAATTTTCAGCCCTATAGCACCACTGGTGCAGCAAGACTGGCTTGAAAACTGAAGAGACCTGGAGTCAGTTCAGGTGTCAGTTTTGGTTGATGGTATCTGATTCAATATTCACTAGACTTCTCCAAAACTCACTTCTTCAACGTCATTCTCGGATGAGAATTCTTCATCATCATCATCATCATCAGTCTTTTAACGTCCGTCGTTGGACATAGACCTTCCCCAGGATTCACCACACTTCTCTATCATGGGCGTCGCAGAGCCAGTACTTTCTGAACTTGTCTAGCTCTTCTCTCTATCTGATATTCTGCCAGCCTTGGTTGCGCATGTGATCTTGGGGGATCCATGTCGTGAGTCGTGATGTCCATCGTTTGTCCGCCATTCTTGCAATATGGCCAACCCACCGCCATTTGAGCTTTTTAATGGATTCTATAATGTCCCTGAATCTTGTCTTTTCTCAGATGTACAGTGCTGTCTTGTGGTCTCTCCATGTGAGGCCTAGCATGATTCTTTCATGTGCATGTTGCATGGTTCTCAATTTGCGGTTCTGTCTCTTGGTTTGGTTCTATGTTCCAGCTCCATAAGTGACTATTGGGAGGATGCATTGGTTTGGCCGCTCAAATGTTACTACCAGACCAAGATTGCGCTCGTATTAGACTAAGTACTCCACCGAATAGACAGTAGTAGGTGATATCACTGCAGCAATGGCTCCAACAAAGCTACCAACATATGACGACCCTAGGGCCAGACATGATTTTGAGGCCTGGGCGCCCCAGCAGTACCTAGCAATGCCACCGGGCTTTGTTGGTTTCTTAACACATCTTCAGTGAGAGTATTCAATAGCTTTCGATAACATTGTTCCATCTATCAACAAGTTTTCAATAATTCATATATGGTGCCTCTATGGACATCTCATTATAATATATCGTCTTATCAACATTCCCAAATCTCATTCCCGTTTGAAATTGCCTCATCATAGATCGATTAGCTCTATTGTATACTTGATAACTTGGAAAAGGATTTTTTCCTATTTATTTATGTATTCACTCGCGATTGTTCACACAATATCCCCAAAAGTTCTCAATGGATTTCAATGATAGTTTGTGAAAAGGCTAGAAATGGACTAAGAAAGGATCGATCAAATTCAATTTTAACCTAAAGTGAGTTTTTGTCCATCAAAATGGTTTTGCAAACTCCTAAAACAATGGTTCCCAATCAGGGGGGTAGGGTTAGATAGTCAGGTTTGGGGGACGATTAAGTAAAAATATAAGTTATGGTAAATGTTTTTCGCTCTAAGTGTATTGAGATGTATTTCCCACTCATCATCAAAAGACTCCTAACGTTCGTTGTTGGACATAGACCTTCCCCAGGATTCGCCACACCACTCTATCGTGGGCGTTGCAGAGTCAGTACTTTCTGAATTTGTCTAGCTTGTCTCTCCATCTGATACTCTACTGGCCTCGGTTGCGCATGTGATCTCTGAGGATCCAAGTCGTAAATCACGATGTCCATCGGTTATCTGCAATTCTTGCAACATGGCCGGTCCATGGCTATTTGAGTTTTTTTTTTAAATGGATTCTATGCTGTCTTGGACTCCTGTCTTCTCCCAGATATATTGTGCAGATTTGTGGTCTCTCCATGTGAGGTTGAGCATAAATCTTTCATGTGCACGTTGCATGGTTCTCAATTTACGGATCTGTTTCTTGGTTAGGTTCCATGTTTCAGCCCCATAAGTGACTATTGGGAGGATGGATTGGTTATACACCCTTCTTTTAAGGATTAATGGGATCTTCTTATTTTTGAAGGTTGAGCTTGCTCTGCCAAAGGCTTACCATCCTACGGTAATTGTTCTGTTGGTTTCTTCTTCTTTCGTGGATCTTATGGAGATTTGTTAGTTCCATAAATTGAAGATCTCGTAACAATAATAAGCAAGGAGATAACATTGATGCGTATATCTGTTACAATAGCGGAATCATCATTCTTTTATCATAAGTTGAAATTTCAATTGATATCCTCTATTTCGCTTCCTGTTTTCGAGTAAAAAATACACATCAGCACCTATACAATTATTAGATTAAACCAACGTTTTTTTTGTAAATCATTTTAAGTCATTCAATGTAACAACTCACTTTAGTAGAAAGTGGGTGACTAATAATCTTATTGACAAAAGTGGGGAATGGCCTTCAGAATATAGGTCACCACAGTCTGAAACGAATGAAAGTGAGATGAAAGGACGTCGGGAGAATATGTAATTCAATCTTTTTTTTCTTCTCAACCGAGTGCCTCTTTGAGATTTTTGGACACCCAAATGGCTTCAGGACATGCATTATCGTGATGAAAAGTAAAAGCCCTTTTCTGTTCACCAAAGATAGAACTTTTCTGTCCGAAGTTGCTCTTTCTCCAATCGCCAGAGGAGTTGGCAGTAGAATTCTGCTGCGAATATTTGGCTATCGTTTAAAAGTTCATAACGAACGATTCCTCACTTATCCGACAAAACACCATATCTTATTTGGATGAAGGTCGACTCTTGGTCGGGGTACGGACATATTTCAGCTAACAGGCGGACCCAGTCCAATTAAGAATGTAGATATTTGCCAAGCTTACTGAAGTCTAGAACCAGGTCAAAACAATCTTCCAAGAGGGAAGAGCCTATTTACCTTGAAAATGAGCCTTCAGAATCTTGATTTCTATCTTGGTTCGACCACTGGCAACCACAGAAAACGTGGAACTACTTTAGCTACCAGGCAAGCTAAGTCTTATTAAGAAAGTAGGTATTAGCTTTATTCTTGAACAAGGTTAAATGCTGGCTGGGAAGATATTGTTGCACTAACTTTGGAGGCCTAACTTCCTTGAGAATCTGCATTTGAAATCCTAGCTTTCACCTGGGCTTGGCACCTGGTATCATTGGAAATACGCAACTTCTTCAGCCACGAAGGAAGCCAAGCTTTTTTAAGAATACATATATAGCTAACTTTGGTCCTGGTAAGATCAAGTAGAGGGTAGCAAGATTGTGTTGCGCCAAACATCCAAGTGTGTGGGATGGAGCGAGGAAGGGGTTGCAGTATGCCTGCATGAAAGAATTAGTATTCGAAATGTGGGATTTTTTTCTCAAAACTGGAATCGAACACCGATTCCTGACACCGGTGGGAAGAATGCAACCATCTTAACCACAAGACACACGAAGGGAGCGAACCATTTTACATGCATATCGACTCATTAATTGTGAATTACGGAAATTCCTGACGTTCTATGGGTAACTGAAATTTTGACAAACACCAAGTGTTGACTTTCTTATCACGAATACGTCAAACATTGGAATTCAAGACTTTTGATTTCAAGACATGAATAAAAGAGAGAGGGGGAAAAGAAAGAGTGATGTCATGACGTCATATCGTTTCAACTTGCGTTTCTTTTGTCACAACAATGTCAATGACCTCGTTAAAACGAATGACGTCACGACGGTTCGAATAAGAATTACGTATGCAAAAACTGATGACGAATTCATTCTTTCAATTAAGGTTGTTGATTTATTACAGGAACTACTAATAAATGAATTGGAATGGGACGAGTAGATTGGGAATAGTATTGTATGGAGAAATGAATCCTGTTTTGTTTATTTTTTTAGATTTTAATGAAGCAAGGGAGTTTGACCCTAGCGCAGCCAAGTTTGTTTACATTTTGTTTTGTTTCTTTCTTACTTGTGAATTTGTGACTTTTGAATTTGAGACATAAATAAAAGAGAGAGGGGGAAAAGAAAGAGTGATGTCATGACGTCATGTTGTGTCAACTAGCGTTTGCAAGTACGCAGTATTTTTTGTGAACATTGAATTTCTGTTGTGAGAAATATAGTGAAATCTCTACTATTGAGTTTTGACTCTATTTCCATTTGTCATAACAAGGACAATGACCTCAGCAAAAACACAGTGACGTCATGACGGCTCGAATAAGAGTTACGTGTGCAAAAGCTGATAACGAAATCACTGTTTCAACACTAGTCGACTTATTTTATAACAGGAACTACTAATAAATGATTCGAAATGGGACGGGTAGACTGGAGGAAAAATATCGTACAGAGAAACGAATTCTGGTTTGTTTTTCGTTTAGATTTTGATGAATCAGGAGAGTTGATTGGCTTGTCTGTTTTATTGTGATAGATGGCAAATAAGTTTTATGGGTGACCCGGGGTTTTTATCTTGCCATGAATACCTTTCACTGGATTATCTTGCAATGAACCAGGGCTTTTATTTCGCTGTGGATAACTATCACTCCTCCTTGCTGGCCGCAGTTAATGGATAAGTTTTGGCCAGTTTGTTTCTTTTTCCTTAATACACCATTATTTTGACGTCCACTTCGTAACGTCATTAAGCCAGGCCTATGTCAACGATTCATTGCTCCATCACCCTACACAAACAAGCAGCCCCTTCCCTCATAACCCCCCGTCCCTTGCTTCCTCCGGAGATAATGGGGATTGTAATCGGGTGCAGGTGAGAAACGAACAGATTGTCCGCATCCGTTTCATAGCAACCAGATTTCATCAAAGCGCTTGTCGTCAAAAATAAAAAAATAAAAAAATAAATAACATGACGGCTTTTCTGACGAATGGTGCTGATATCGGTCAAGTACTTCTCTGTTTTTCCCGCCAAATTTTGCTCTGTTTGAAAAATCACTTTGTTGCAAATACTTCTCGAAAAACCTATCATGCTAGGGAAAATCCTGTTCTTGCGTCCCATTAGTAACCACGGTTGGCCGTGCCCCTCGGCTATTTTTATGTTTTGCGACCACAGACAACCGGAAAGACACTTGATGAATTATGGTTAGATAGTAAATATGTAGGTTCGAATGAACAATACTTAGAATTTATTTGATAAAATAGATGAGTAAAAATCAGATGAATTAACCCATTACATCAGCAAAAGACAATATTGGGAAGTGGTGTTTTACAGCTTCCCAACTCAGGCAGAATGTGACACAAAGTCGTGTTTCGTGTGGATACCCGTGTACTTAGGTGTAGTTAGTGCCAGAAATTGCCCTAGGCCCTTTGACACTTCTCTTCAGGGTGCCTCAGGCATCTGGGATTGCCCGTCCCTCGCTCTTTAAGTGTAATTCGGAGGTACAGCATTGAGGAACGGTTTCCTAGAACCATATGAAAAGCAAAAACCCAACAGAGGAAAACTGATTTTGTTGGTCTTCTGTCATCATGTGAGAAAACTGTTGTACATAGGTTTCTTCAGTTTTTAAGCTAGTCTGGCTAGTTGGCTATGTATGCATGTATGTATCGTGTGTATTGGTCGCACCAATCGTTCAAGACAGCCAGAAATTTAAACATTTGTTCCTTATGTCTAAAAAAAGACTTCAAAAAATCCCTCCAAAGTACTTTTTAGAGGGGGTTCCAATTTACAGTGTAAGTTTATGCAATCTGACAGTGTTCATGCTCGGGTAATGCAATGGTTAGCATGTTTGTCTCTCATGTAGGAGGTCCTTGGTTCGATTCTCGGTATGAGCGAAGAGTACGGAAAACTCTTCATTAAGACAAATTTCCCTGTGCACTCAACAGCTAATTGAGTACACTCTAAGCTGTGTGATTAGGGCTAAGTCCTGTAAGCGAATGATGATTCAAAAATCGTAGCTATAAAGTCCTAGTCTCAATTAGGATGACTAAACTGACGCATGTAATAGAAACCGGGACTTCGTCACCGGTTGTCAAACTCTAAGGGGGGGAGGGGTCATCTCTTAAGAGATCAAATGCTTTACTTCAACCTAAACTGCCAACATAGGTTTCTTCAGTTTTTAAACTAGTCTGGTTGGTTGGCTAGGCATGTATGTATCACGCGTACGGGTCGCCCCAATCATATCAGAGAGCTGAAAATTTATATATTCACTCTTGATTATTTAGATTTTTTAATAATTCCCTTTAAATAGATTTTTAGTGCGGGTGTCAGTTCACAATGTAAGTTTATGCTAAATTGGTTTTTAAGTTTGTGCATGGTAGCATTCCGGTTTGTTTATCGAAAAATCTGACTTTTCCCTCGGTCACTGCCCAACAAAATGGAAGAGAAGTCACATTCATTGAAAAACGCTTTTCCAATCTTTTTTTTAAAAAGTTGATCACCCCCAACACAGCATGTTGACTTTCGGGCATATTCAAAATATTAGTTCACCGATCAACAAAGGAATCCTGTGTACTGTGGTATCCTCCCAACACTAATTGCCCTTAAATAAAGAATCCCGGTCCAAGATTCACGCCGCTATTGACACAGGCGACCAATTTTAGTGAAATGGCTCAGCTCTCTTTCTTTTTAGACATGATGACTTTTTATTCCCTGTCCGCTTTCAATATATTATGGCGACATATCCATCATGATAACGATTATAAGATGTTTCAGTCAACTGAGAATATATATATATATATATATATATATATATATATATATATATATATATATATATATATATATATATATATATATATGACACCGTTATAAACAAAACAGACTCTAACCTATAAGAGCGTATACCAAAAATCCACAAGCAAAGATGACTTCATCAACTTTTTGTCACGCCACAACGCCAGAACTAAATCTGGAATAATTATTGGCATCTATCTACGAGCTGTAAGAATTTGGGGCAGCAAATTCTTACAAAAAGAAATGGAATAAATAGAACAAACCTTCCAGAACATATATATATATATATATACATAATAATTAAATAATTGAGTTATCCACAGACAGCTGCTTCGTTGTATTACAACTCTCCAGTGTGACTATAGACAATCCATTATCCCGTTCAGTACCAAGAGGTAAGATCGAAACCTTTGCTTTAGACCCTGATGCTGGCATTTTACCTCTGCCCTACGCAAAACTGGCTGTCAGTAAGGTTGAATTTAAGCGATATATTTTCTTACGCACAATTCCCCATCCACCAGAGTGCTCCATTCCAAATTTAGAAGAGCATTATTCCTATACATCTCTCCTTTTGATCTTTCTGATCTCATAAAACTAGAAATTAACTACAAAAGACTTAAAACGTCAAACCTTGTTATCAATAACAACCTTGTCGACAAAAAAACAAGCAATAACCATACTAATGTCGTATATGAATTCACAAACCTTCAAAGAAAACTTTTCTCCCATTCACAACCCCCCGAACACATATATTGGACATACCACTACAACATTGTCTAGACGTCTCACTTCTCAAATCAAAGAGCAACAAGTGCCCATTTATATAGATATACAACATTTGAAACAACTAAGAGACAAATTTCGGTTGACAACACACACTCAGCAGAAAATAAGACAAAAAATAAAGAAAAACTTGTCGTACTTGAAACCATTTCAATAGGAAAAAAAAGAACTGTACACTCAATAAGATCTCCTATGAACGTTGACTAAGAGTATTTCAAGTGTTTCAAAGTTTTTAAAACTAATAACTTCATACTCTAAAAATTTTTTAAGGACACCAACCACAATGAAAATCTGTAAATTGAAAAAAATCCTTACCAATCTCACTTACATTTTTTTCGATTTTATGATCTTGATGATGCCTGACGAGTCGGTCGAAAGCCCTCGGTCTCAATCGACATCTGGTCAATTTCTTCATCGGTTTGATCCTGAAATTTTTTTTCTCGTGAGAAAAGAAAAAAATCGCTAAATAAGTTAAAACGACATTCCGTTTTGGTCGTGTTCAACCAAAGTTGAATAATGATGGGAGACCATTTCAAATAAGAGTTACTATATAATATAACACAATTTATAATCATTCTGTCCGACCATATATATATATATATATATATATATATATATATATATATATATAATGTGTACTGTAGAGAGTGAGAAAGACTCGGGAGTGAGGTGTTCGGAGGTAAGGTTTATTAATCCTTATAAGTAAAATGTCCATACATGTTTCGGGATTCTTCCCATCATCAGTGGTGTGTGCTGTGTGTATTAAAATGTACCATATATATATATATATATATATATATATATATATATATATATATATATATATATATGAGTCCTCATACGTCCATCGCGGGACAAAGGTCTTTCCCATCTCTTTCCATGACGGCCTCGATTGCACCAAGTATCCATTTTTGTCGCTTAATTACTTATTAATTAATGATGATACTCTTCACCTTGGTACTCTGTCAGATCTTCTTGAATCGCTAACGAGTATTCTTGAGTATATGTGTTTTAGAGAGAGAGAGAGAGAGGGGGGTAGAGAGAGAGAGAAAGAGAGAGAGAGAGTTATAATGACAAAAAGGGACAGGGAGAGAGAAAGAGTGTGAGATAAAGAGAGAGTGAAAGAAAGAGAAAGAGTGAGTAAGAGACAAAGAGGGAGAAAGAGAAGGAGAGAGAGTGAGAAAGTGACGAATAGAGAAAGAGAAAGTGAGAAAAAGAGATATTGAGAGAAAGTGACGGAAAATAAGAGAAAGAGAGAGAGAGAGAGTGATAGAAGTAGGCAGTAAGAGAGAGAGAGATTGAGAGAGAGAGAGACAGTGAGATAGACACAGAGAGAGAATGAAAGAAAGGGGCAGTGTGAGAAAGCGATAGTGAGAGACAGAGAGACAGACAGTGAGAGAAAGAAGCAGAAAGGGAGTGAGGGGAGAAACAGTGAGAGAAAGAGGCAATGTGAGAAAAAGACAGAGAAAGAGAAAGAAAGTGAGAGAGAAAGACAGAGAGACAGCTAGATGAAGGGACAGCGTGAGAGAGAAAGAGAGAAAGAGAATGAGAGAGAGAGGGGGGGGCAGTGAGAGAGAAAGAAATTTCTGCTCTTCAATAGATGTAAATGATTTGCACTGAATGGGATGTGTATGGATATCATGGCGTTAATGCCCTGTTAACTAAAAACTGTGTATTTAAAAAAAAATCCAAGCTCAGCTTAGAACGGCCAGATAGCACGCGGCTGTTTCATAGCAACTCAATTTCAACGGGGCGCTTGTCTTCATTCTTTATTATTTATGCTCACTAGCTGAAAACCTATCGCGAGTGATTTCCAGCTAGTTTCCGCAGAAGGCGTAGAGACATGAGCGTCAGAGGATGAGGTGAACAGAAGTTGAACCTTATAGAAACCAGGGTCCAAGGGATCACTATTCAGCAGGGACAGCTTAGGATGACTCACGGCTTAGACACTCTCTAGTCCCTTACCTGACAACCAACATCCGGATATATCTCCCCACCCAACTCCGAATATATACTTAGTCCCTCCGGGGAAAAAATGACAGCGGGCGCCTCTGGTCATAGATTTAAAGTATGTATTTATTGAATCATACTGTACCTGAAAATCATCGCCATCATGGACCCTTGGATGAAACGTAATTTAAATTTGACGAAGATTGGGTGAATTATAGTAAAATAGATACATAGATAGAAATCAGATCATCATTATCAATCAGAACATGAACGAAATATTATTTATTTGTGAATCTTCAAAAATCAATATAAACATGTCCCAGGGTCTCATTAGTAACCACAGAAAATTTGGAGGCCATATCTCTAGCCGCCCTTGAGTACAGCGATGACGGACAGATCGATTGTTATACATTTACTGAATTTTTTTCCACTAATAATCTTTGGCATAACCAAAACTGCTGTTGATAATTTGATGCCTCCTCGGTGTTTTTTGGCTTTTGTATTTTGTGGTAAAAAGTATGGGAATTTCTACCTGAAAATCAGTTTTGATATCTGATCAGTGTCTATTTAACCCCATTTAGGCCTTCCGCAAGAACTTGAGAAAAAAAGGAGGGGGTCAGCAAGTTATAATAAGATTATGAGATGAAGTATTGTAACCTAATACTGTTAATTTTTTTAACCTTTTCTTTTACACTCATCTTAATTTTTCGTTATCTTCATCCCCACTTTAACTAGGGCCGTCACTCGATGGTTACGAGTAAACGATACTCAAATACTCTTGTTATATAAAAAAACAATATGAAGGTAAAGTTATCACTTGAAGTTGGATGGGGCAAAGCCACTTCTGTTTGGGTATCACATATCTTGTCTACCATTATTCTCCACACTTCTCTGTCTCCAGGTAGTCGTTGGAGTTCTTCAAAACCATCCTCAGCGTCAATTTCAAGCCATTTTGTGTAGAGTGATCTTTCAGTGTGGTGCCGAAGTTGGTAAGTCCATCTGCGTCACTTTATAATTTCACTAGCAGAGTTGATCTTGGCCTTCCTCTATTAATCCTCTGATAAAGTAGATGGAGGTAAAAGTCGCTCAAATTAACAAAAATGAAACGTTTGTCGCCGAAAGCAACATGGCGACGTTTTCACCGAAAAGTAGGAATATCGGTCGAACGCGACTTGCTGTCTGGGGCGTCTTTTCTCCTTTTCCCGCTAAATTCTGCTCGGTTGAAAAATTTCTCTTCCCTGCGAATAAATCCCAAATTGTTCAAACTCACTCTACTGGAAGGGAAAAAATTATAAATTAAACGTGTTTATTTTGCCTTATTCATTTTTTTTTCTAGGAAAAAAAAAAAAAAAAAAAGAAAACGTGTTTGGTTAGTCATTCAATCGAAACTGTCACGTGACCAATGTCTTCCGGCGCCATGTTGAGTTCGGATCGATCGGTTGAGAATTTTGAAAAAGAAAGACGATCAAAGAGTCGAAACTTAAATGTAAAACAACTTTGAACACGTTAATGGTGCGCTCTGCTAAGAAAAAACGAAACTAAGTTCGAACGTCACACAGTTTTGAAAGTTGTTTCACCTTCGAATTTTGACTGACGAAGATGTACAATATATCGAATGTCTTGTTTTTCATCTTTTTTTTATTATAAAAAACCTGTATCAAACAGAAAATTTAAACGTAAATCGTAACGCTTGTAAACATTTTATTTCTGCAACGTATAGCTTCTTCCATAATTTTTTTAACATGGAAACGTTCTCATTTTTTCTTTCTTTGATAAAAAAGAATTCCGTTTCGTGTGTCTGTTTAGCAGAGAAAAAACTCAAGGTAATTTACGTACCAACAATCCAGTGTATCGTATAGATACTTAACCATGCCGCCTATCAAACCCTCAGGCAATCCCCCCTACAAAAACAACAAACAAACAAAAAAACTAAACACGTCTGAATTGTCCGACACTTGTTTTTCGAATTTATAGACAATACATTCACAGTCAATACGGGCTTGAATGATGATATGTGTACGTATCATCATTCTCCGCTTATACTCTCAACGAGGATGTTGTGGGGTAAAGCACACACGGGAAATAGTTAATAAGACCCACTACAGGCTTGTTGGGCTTTTCGAAGCTTCATTCTGCTTATGACACGTGGCATAACCCAGACTCGATTTTGCTTAAACGTGGTGATCTTACACGAGCCAACGTCTCCAAAAAGATTAAACGGTAATCGCTTGGCCTCCGTGAAAGGTTCATCAATCTTACGTTTTTTTGCTGGGTGTTTTACGGGAAGTCATTGAGTACCATTCTAAACGTCTTTGGAATGACTTGATGATGAGATGAACCAGAGCCTGCTGAACTGGAGGCAAATACTCTACCAATGATTCATGATAATTAATATTGCATGACAATACTCCATGAGTAGGCTTTAAACATGTTCCCAGCAAAAATACATACCATTCGGCAACTGCATCACTAAAATCAACCAGAATTTCTATCCATACCTTGCATAAATGATTCACCCTAGCCCGCACATGTACCAGAAACTATTTACCAAAATTGGATCTTTTATCTGAAATTATCTGAAAGAAAATATCCGCTCAAGATTTAGGCATTGTTAGTTCAAAACGACCTTACAAAACCCTAAAAGGTATTTGTTTGAGAAAGAAAAAAAGACGGTTTTTAGATGGTGCCTAGTGTTGTGCTCATACAGATTTTCAAGGTTGTAGTTCCAAAAAATGTGACCAGGGGGTCCCAGAGAAACAGACTGATAGACACACAGATGAGCAAAGAGAAAAAAAATTGTAGCTTACTTGGTTGGTCGGTCGGGTAGGTCCTTCATAAGGCTACGGAAATTCGATACTGAAGCATTGTAGAGACTTGCTGTCACTTGATCTCTGGTGAGTGCTAACAGATTCTCTCTCTCTCTCTCTCTGTCTATCTCTCTGTCCGTCTCTCTCTGTACCATGTCCATTCGGGACGTAGACAATCATGGGTCGTAACTGTATCCTGTCTCCTATCGCTTTCGGCAATTTCTGCCTCTTGGTGACCCCTCTTTTCCATTCTGGTACTCATTCAGCTATCAATTAGCTCTAACTTTTCAAGTAGGTTACCTGCTACCTACCTCTACTTCTCAAATCTTCTACACACCCTGTGAGCATTAAATTCTCCAAGACTTACTTCCTCACTATGCATTTCCTGGATTCCAATTGTCTCTTTCTGATTCCTAGCCACAGTTGAATTGTAGTCGTTACTTCATGTTTTACACGTACTTCAATATCTGGGTACTATTTGTGAATTTTTCTTGTGGGGATCATCAGTTATTTCCCATATAACCGTTTAGGGGATTTAAAAACAGAACAGTTATACTACTTCCCTTTCAGCTATGATTTTTATCCATGGATTATATCATATTACATGTGGTTTGGTATTTCATATAGGTATTATCATTATGTATTGTACATGGATTTTATATTACATAACACGTCTTTGATTTTTTTTCTAAACATAAGGCTTACTTAATTATCATCATTAGTCTTATCGTAAGACGTAGACCTTCCTCAGGATTCGCCACATCTCTCTATCGTGAGCGTCGCGGAGCTAATATTTCCTTAATCTCTCCAGTTCGTCTCGCCAGTTCATGTTCTACCAGCCTCAGCTCCACATTTGATGTTTGGGGATCCACATTATAGGGCATGATGTTCATCAATCGTCTGCCATTCTTGCATCATGGCCAGCCCATTGCCGTCTAAGTTTCCTAATTGTTTCTATGATGTGTCAGGCTCCTGTTTTCCTTTGATATACCGTGCTGTCTGGTGATCTCTCCATGTGATATTGAGCATGATTCTCTCGTATACACATTGCATGCTTCTCAGTTTGTAGGTTTGTCTCTCGGTCAGGTTCTATGTTTCAGCTTCATAAGTGACAATCGGGAGGATGCAATGTTTGTATACCCTTCTTTTTTATGACTAATGGGATCTCCTTGTTCTTGAAGGTCGAGCTTGCTCTACCGAAGGCTTGCCATCCTACAGCGATTTTTCACGTGATTTCTTCTTGTGAGGATGTCATGGATATTTGCTGTCTTAGGTAGATGTAATGGTCCACTTTGTTCAGCTTAACGTTTCCGATTTTGATTGGTGTGCGTTTATTTCCGACATGTTTGTTGTACATGATCTTTGTTTTGTTAGTATTCATGTGAAGGCCAACTTTCTTGCTTTCTTCATTCAGTTCAGCTAGCATTATTTGGAGGCTGTGGTAGTTCTCTTCGAAAAGGATGATGTCGTCTGCAAATCTGAGGTTACTCAAGTATTCGGTGTCTACTCTGAATCGTTTGTTTTCCCAGTTTAGGTCTCTGAAGATCATCTCGAGGCAGGCTGTAAAGAGTTTGGATGAGATGTTATCACCTTGTCTGACCCCTTATTGGAGCTGAAAGGGCTCTGAGTGTTTTTGTAGCCCGATGAAGTATATATTTGCAAGAATATCTCTCATTCACCATTTGAACATTGGACTCTCCCACGGAAACACATTTTTAGTTTCTTTTCTAAACAAAAAAAAATCATCTCATCGAATTCAAACACCGGTTCTCCTCTTTTTGCGAAAGTTTGCTATCTGCCACTTTTTCGCTTTTCGAAAAAAGGCGAAAAGCGGAAATAGGGTTCTGCTTTTGCTATGCAGCGAGCCATTATAAGGATAGCAGACACTCCCCTCCCCTCTTTGTCTTCTACACACAGTTTCCTGTACCTCAAACAATCACAGCCTCCAGTGACTCAGCCTGACGCATAATCATCACCTTTTAGGAGTCTGGGAACGCTCAATTTAACAAAAATATAAATTATTATAACGATAATTGCTCCTTCGCTTTACGCCATTTCGGCCCACAGAATGTGTTTTTAGGAACGCTGTACTTCCAGATAGCGAGACCAACCTGTATATTCGTGATTTTTATTTTCACGGGGATTAATTAGTCTATTAATAAACCACTGACTCTAGGGTTACCGTACCCCCTCGCCCCTTGAACATTGGCAAAGCTCAACCAAGTTTGTAAAAACGACTAGCTCTGTTTGTTATCGTGCCCCCGCCCCCCCCAAACATTGGTGAAGCTCAACCAAATTTGGCATGCATACTCAATGGACCTAGGGGGATGTTTTGAAGTAAATAGTTAAAAGAATTTGAAGAAAAGAGTAGGAGTATGTTTACAATGTATTTACAAAAAAGCCGGAAATTGTCTGATTGGGTAGGTTTTAGGTATTTGAATAATTAACCAAGGTAATCAACTGGAATTCATACCTGTAGGGAACATTGTAGATTTGATTTCATGTAACCCTAACAATAGGAATTTTCAAATGAGCCAAAGATTGGTCCACAGAATATTCTTGCAGGTGATTAATATTAATTAACAAGAAGAGAAGCAATTAAAAATAAAACTCATCACAGTCAACAACTGAACAACCGTAGCGTCAGAATTTGATGTCATGTAAAGAGATTCCCTCGAAGAATAAATAAGGTCAGAATAAGTTTTATCTATGACATCGCTATCGTTTTCATTGGGAAACATCTACGATACAGTAAAAAGAATCATTTAGAAACATCTACATTCTGGAGAATCTGGACATCACGAATAAACCCGCTAAAAATAGGCAAAAAAAGCTTTCTTTTTTTTACTAAAAATCAGAAGAAAACATTTTTAGAAAGGGTCTAGTGGAGTACTGATGCCACTTTTCAAGTCTGTAGACAAAACAGTATGACCAGAAGTGCTGGAACGAACGAACAAATGAGCTAACCCTCAAACACACAGACAATTACACCCAAATATAAAAAAAAAGGATTCAACGGTTTCGTATTTTTCGCTTTCTTTTCGCCTCTATTAATATTTGTACATCCCAACGAGCATGGGATTCTTCACCCTTTTTTATTTTACAAATATTGAATAACCGTAGGGTGGTGAAAGGTTCTATTTTTCTATGTTAGTGTGTGTTTGCTTGCATGTTTGTGTGCGTGTTTCAGCGCTTCTGGTCATACCGTTTTGTCTACAGACTTGAATATTGGCATCAGTACTCCACTAAAACCCTTTGAAATTTGAAAAAAAAATTGAAAAAAAGAAGCTTATTTTAACCCTTTTTAGACCTTTGTTTTGGAGTTTATTGAAAATATCTACATCCTCAAGGATCTAAGTATTTTTAGAATATTTTCAACTCCATTTTTGACGATTTCCGGTGTAAAACGCCGGTGATGTCATAAATGAAATTCATTCTGACCATATCTATAAATGTACACTTATGAAGAAAGTGGACCACTACATCAACCGAGGACAACGAAATCCTCAAAAGGAGACAGTAAGCCAAGAATCACTCTAAGATGGCGAACCTTCGGCTCGACTTTCAAGGACAAGGAAACCTCACGTCCTCAAAGATCTACAACCAACGCAACGTCCTGATGTTCACTTCAAACTGAGAACCATACAAAGTTAACAGCGGGGAATCATGCTCAACATCACATGGAGAAACCACTCGACAACACAGTATATTAGAGATAAGACAGGAGTCAAAGATATCGTAGAAAAAGTTGGAAAACTCAAATGGCAAAGGGTTGGTCATATTTCGAAAATGGTTGACTAATGCACGACATAACGATGGGGAGCGTGGATCCCCAGGGATCATATACGACATTGTTGTCGACTAAGAGTAAGATGGCGTGACGAGCCAGACAAATTCAGAAAGTACTGACTCAGCAACATCTATGATAGATAGATCTGGCAAAACTTGGGGAAGGCTGATGTCTAAATACAGACGCTAAACGACTGCTGCTGCTGCTGCTGATGATGATGATGACCATGAAACAAAAACAACGTTTCTTTATAGTGAAATATAAACAAACAATCCGATCGGCCATAACTCGTCCCCCCCAGCTAGAATCTACCCACATGCCTACATGTAAAATTCCATCGGGATATATCAAGAAATAACGATGTCATCCAGTTGAGACAAAGGAGACGAAAACGACGACAACGACACATAGCTGGTCAAAATTACAATCCAAATAAGGTGGGGAGAGGAGCATGTCAGATGACTTGAAGGTATAACTCGGTGACAGACGTTTTAAAAATCTAAACAAATTAATCTATTCACTTGGGCAATCAAACAGAAACGTTGGAGAATTCTTAAAGCTTGCACGTTCCATTGATGACATCACGATAACCTTGTTCTATATATCATCTAGAAGTAATTTACTCACATCTGCGTTAGATATGAATCTTTGTTTAAACTTGTCAGGTAATCCTCGACTAAATTACAAATAGAAAAAAAGACAATAGCTGAAAGCTGAAAAGTATTATAACGATAATAATAATAATAATAATAATAATAATAATAATAATAATAATAATAATAATAATAATAATAATAATAATAATAATAACTCCAGCGGTTACCACCAGGCAACTGGTGTGAGATTCCAAATAATAATAATAATAATAATAATAATAATAATAATAATAATAATAATAATAATAATAATAATAAAAACCAGACGTTCATGTGGGAAAGGTATGTGTATGTGTCTCTCCGTCTGTGATTTGAATTTCAATGAAACATGTCTGGTTGCTGCGAGGTCAAACTCGACTCTTACTTGTATTCCGACTGAAGATTATTGCTGCAACTTTTGTCTTGTTTATATGATATATTAATTCGTATACATCTAAGACTTGTCAGTTTGTTTCAGTATTGCTTTGGACTATGAGAGTGTGGAGAGGAGGGCTTGAGACTTTCGGTGACTTGCTGTCACTCAACCTCCAGCGGTAACCTACGGGCAACTGGTGTGAAATAGTGGACAGTAATAACTTATGAGAAATGATCGATAACGCCTTGCTTGTTAATATTTTGGAAGGAAGAAGAACAACAAGACTGTTTTGAATTTTTTAAGAATATGATATGATAAAGAAGAAATGAAACTTTTTTTCGAAATGTTGTATATCTTCGTCAAGTATGTAATAGTCTTTTTAGACTCTAGAGTAAAAATCCATGAATATTTTCTGTTAAGAGAATTATACTGTAAACTCATTTCTGCCTTTGAATTTTTACTGACGAAGATGTAATGATAATAATAATAATAATAATAATAATAATAATAATAAT
>OY735240.1:30207124-30237124 GCA_963457665.1 Thysanoteuthis rhombus | reverse complement strand
GCACCTTTAAATTCTCTCTCTTTCTCTCTCTGCTTCTTGGTGGTAACTTTTATTTCCATCAAACTCGTTTTTATGAAGGTATGATTAAATAAGTGACGCTACTTCGGGTGCTTGTCGCCTCTACGTCTATTTCACACATCTCAAACTTCGAAGAAACTTGCTATATGTGAAACTCAGACTGGAGCAGTTGATGCTGTATCCAGCATAAGGGCAATGCTTGATAATTCCAAATGTTGATCAAAGAGCGTAACCCATGTTCACCATCTGTGGTAGTAGTAGCAGGAGGAGGAGGATGGTTCACCCGAAAGTCCTTGGTAAGTTTCATATCAATCCAACATGATGCAGCTGAGAAAATTGATATTTAGCATTACTAGTTGAGGTAGTAAGTGCATGATGAGGAGGAGGAAGAACAAAATTGGGTTCGTTCATCCGAATGTCTGGACCAAGTGTCATATCAATCCAACATGATACAGCTGAGAAAAGTCATATTTAACTTATCATGAACCGACCGCCCAGCCGACCGGAAAGTGTCTTATAGAGATACATGACGCATATAAACATTGCTCTGAAAATCTGTAGGCCACCAGCTGTGACATCCACCCCAAACAAATTAACTAATGGATACATTTGAGACGCTACAAGAGTCTATGCCATCTTACGCTGATCCTATCATAGACCACTTCGAAGATACATATATTAGCAGAACACATCGACATAACAGGCGAGCTCCAAGTTACTTTGTTGGCATGTTGGATATGAATGATCGTTAGTTGAGACTTTGCCACGCATCGATAATCCCTTGGAATGATTGCATAACCATATGCAAGCTAACATTGCTTTATTTCATCCTAATATCTGGAGCTATCTTGAAGTGTTGAAGAGGGAGAAGACATTGGCCGATTCACGGTGAATTCAACGCAGGTAATTTCAACATGGTAAATACATTACCTGTATTTACTTCCCATGGAACTGAAACTTGGAACCTAACCAAAACATTAGCTCCCTGAGAACAATGCAACGTGTACAGGAGGGGATCGTTTTTAGCGTCACATGATGCAATCACAAGACAGCACAGTATATTAGAGGAAATTTATGGTAGAATTCATTAGAAAATTTAAATGGCAATGGTCTGGTCATGTTACAAGGATAGCAGACAACCGATCGGCATCTAGATTCACAGCATGGATCCCCAGAGATCATATGCGAAACTATGACTGACAGAAAGTAAGATCGCCTGACAATTTAAATAGATTCAAGAGATATTGCAGGCAAATCTTAGGGAAGGTCTAATTCTAACGATGAACATTAAAAAGCTGCTGCTGCTGCTACTGCTGATTTCATGGCGTAGGTAACTCAGCGCAAGGTGATTACATTGCGAGCCAATATATCGTCAGGAAATACTAGTTAGGCGTACTTTTCCATCAGTACTTTTTTTAGACCACTACATCTATTTAGGACAACGAGTCTCCATGAAATCCTCAAAAGAAGAAGAAATCAAGCAAAGGATCACTCTATGATGGCAAGCCTTCGGCAGAGCAAGCTCAACCTTCAAAAATAAGAAGATCCTATTAATCCTAAAAAGAAGAGTATACAACCAAAGCATTCTCCCGATAGTCACTTATGGAGCTGAAATATAGAACCTAACCAAGAGACAGACTTACAAACTGAGAAGCATGCAACGTGTGGATGAGAGAATCATGCTCAACCTTTCATGGAGAGATCACAAGACAGCACAGTAAACATCATAGACTCCATTAAAAAAACTTAAATAGCAATGGGCCGGCCAAGTCGCAAGAATGGCAGACAATCGATGGCAGACTCACAACATGGATCCCCAGTGATCACATGTGAAACCAAAGCCGGCGGAGTACAAGATGCAGAGTACGAACTAGACAAATTCAGAAAATACTGGCTCTGCAATGTCCACGATAGAAAATGTGGCGAATCCTGCGGAAGGTCAATGTCCAACGACAGACGATAAAAGACTGGTGCTGCTGTTGATGATGATGAAGACTAGTATTGTCTACTAAACCTACAAAGGTTATAGTACATACATGTATTAATAGTTGATAATCACGATGTATAGATAATGTTTGGCGATGAATTCCATTGCGATGAATTTACCTGGTAATTAAATTGTAGGCAATCTAATTACCAGTGATGAATTTACCGCGATGAATTTACCAGACACTGGCACTGACCAGCGCCACCACCAATCAGATGCTTGCAGGATATTCGGCATAGCCCAAGCCAATGTTTTTCTAGTTCTTCCAGTCCAACGTCACCCTATGATACCTTGCTACATATCAACGCCCCCCGTAGTTTGAAAGTAAACAGTACTCAATACAGATTTTTAGAGACATGAGGTAGTTTATCTATATAAAGAAAAACATCAGAATTGAGTTCAATGGTTTGTTTTATCAATGAAAATGTTAACGTAAGAATATCAATGAATTTCCAGGCGGATACAACTAAACTCACAGCCATTAGTAAATCCGAATCATAGATGTTTATGGAATCTATAAAACACCAAGAAATCCAAACGCCCCCTCAAGATCACAGTCGCCTCAACGTTAGCTTGAACAAACCAACACCCACCGACAAACCACAAACCAGCAAACCACGGAGGTGTTAGCGCCCACGCGGAGATCCATTGACCCAAGCAGAAACGTTATCAAGATTTGAAAGTCAGAATAGCAGACATCGTATAAGACTCCGAGAACCATTGAGTGCTTGGGCTTTCTGGAATATACAGCGTGTCCTTAAAGTGACCACCTATTTTGGAGAAGGAGAGCCGATCTCAATCAATTGTTAGATTCACATGACTGGATGCGAATTCCCATGCCAAGTCCGTATTTATGACACTGCTTGGAATTAGTCAATTTTTTATATTTTTTCAGGCCTTGATTAATACGTATAGATCAAGTTCCGTTATATATTTTCAATAATTCGCGATTAATCTGATCTCTAGGGTCTCTTTCATGGAACTTTCTCTTGGACGTTTCTCAACATTTCATACCCTTTATCCTGTACGTTATTTCAGGAACTGGTTCTCGATCGTTTTGTCAAATGCTGTATGACCGACACTCAGTTAGCCAGAAGCAATTTCGCGGTGCAGCCCATTGTAGACAACTTTTTTTGACGACGTATGGTTCTTAACTGCCGTTTCGTGGACTGCTGTTTCGTCGACAACATTTTTAGCACCATTTATAGATTTAAAAACGTTAACAAAGAAAACAAAACTGAATTTTTTTTGAAGATGATTTTATTTTACATCTTAACAACATTGGAAGAACACTAACTGGATGAAAAAACCCATACACTATAAAACGATTTTTTTTTGCAAATGATTAGTAGAAATAACCCAGCAGGCATCTGCACTGTAAAGTAATTAAAATTTAAACAATTTAGTTCTCAAGTTTTTCCTTGGCTTTGTTAGATAGAAAAAGGCCTAAATTTCAGTCTTAAGAAACGAAAAACAATTTTTCATTAATTATTAGGTAAAATACTGCAATGCTTTGGATAAGTATTTTTAAAATTTACTCATATTTATCCATAGAGAAGTTGGTAAACAAATGTTATATATATATATATATATATATATATATATATATATATACATATTAATGCTCCTCTATTCAGGATTGAGCACTCTTTAAGTGAGGTAACTCATCCATTGTAAGCTTATGCAATGCTCTTCCATAGGAATAGAGCACTCTGGTGGATGAAGAGTTTCTGCGTAAAATGAATACATCGCTTAAATTTAGCCTCACTGACCACCCAGTTCCGTAGTCCAGAGGTAGGATATCGGCCTCCGGGTCCGATGTGAGGGTTCCAATTCTGTCTCGCGGCACTGGATGGGTTAAAGTCTATATCCACACTGAAGAGATGTAATACATCGAAACAGCTGTCTGTGGATGACACAATATATATATATATATATATATATATATATATATATATATATATATTGACGAAGTGCCTGGACGCGGATAAACCTATTTTTGTACATTTGTCGTCAGTTGCATAAATCTGTAAAAGAAAACCAACCAGAGAAAAACCCTGTATAGCTCATAATTTGCAATTTCAGAAATATAATTTTAGTAATTTTGGTAATTACTGAATTATTTTAGTAATCATAGTAAATTTTGACCAAGTTATTGGACGGACAATTTTTTGAACCACACATAAGGAACATTAGAATATTTCATGTCTTTGTATATTATGTGTATTTTGTGAAAAGAGGTTTTAAAAATTACATGTATGTATATATACTTATATCTGCAATCTTTGCGATCCTAGTGATACAATTGAAGAAGTTATTTATTGATGGAGGGAATTGTCTTGGGGGCAGTTGTCCTGATATTGGTAGAAGAAGAAAGGAAGAAGAAGGAAGGAAGAAGAAGAAGAAGAAGAAGAAGAAGAAGAAGAAGAAGAAGAAGAAGAAGAAGAAGAAGAGAAGAAGAAGAAGAAGAAGAAGAAGAAGAAGAAGAAGAAGAAGAAGAAGAAGAAGAAGAAGAAGAAGAAGAAGAAGAAGAAGAAGAAGAAGAAGAAGAAGAAGAAGAAGAAGAAGAAGAAGAAGAAGAAGAAGAAGAAGAAGAAGAAGAAAGAAGAAGAAGAAGAAGAAGAAGAAGAAGAAGAAGAAGAAGAAGAAGAAGAAGAAGAAGAAGAAGAAGAAGAAGAAGAAGAAGAAGAAGAAGAGAAGAAGAAGAAGAAGAAGAAGAAGAAGAAGAAGAAGAAGAAGAAGAAGAAGAGAAGAAGAAGAAGAAGAAGAAGAAGAAGAAGAAGAAGAAGAAGAAGAAGAAGAAGAAGAAGAAGAAGAGAAGAAGAAGAAGAAGAAGAAGAAGAAGAAGAAGAAGAAGAAGAAGAAGAAGAAGAAGAAGAGAAAGAAGAAGAAGAAGAAGAAGAAGAAGAAGAAGAAGAAGAAGAAGAAGAAGAAGAAGAAGAAGAAGAAGAAAGAAGAAGAAGAAGAAGAAGAAGAAGAAGAAGAAGAAGAAGAAGAAGAAGAAGAAGAAGAGAAGAAGAAGAAGAAGAAGAAGATGGACGACGAGGAGGAGGGGGGAGAAAAAGAAGAAAGGACAGAAGGAAAGAAGGAAGAAGAACTACTACAGAAAAGAGATAAGAGAAGATATAATGACTTAAACATACCGGAAGTGAGCTCTTAGATACCTCACTCCTCGCAACCCGTAGAGCACTGACAGCTCCTGATACGGACCAATAGATGACAGCGATAATTATGTGGAAATACCCCAGGTGCGCCTCCTTGGGTGGTGAAGGTAACAACAAAAAGAATTCGAGTGAGATCGTTAATTTGAAGCAAGTCTGTTTGCGAAAGTTTGCCAACTAAAATCGCTATAATAATGATGATGATGGTGATGCTGCTGATAATGATGACGATAGGAAGCAATAATAATAGAATATTTCCCACCTTTACCTAAAAAGTACATATTTTTTGGCCGATTTTAAGAACAGAATTAATTTTAATTTAATTTTTCGCGTTTTTTTTCCGTTTTATTAAAAAGTTTTTTATGCGTCCGAAATTAATCCAGTTTGTGACCAGCTGTAAGTCAGTGTTTTGAACGACCCAATCCCCCGCCCCGGAGATGACCATGTACAAATAGTATTCAGCTAACGCCTGTTGCAACCCCCCTCCTGGTGGGGGTTCACTGCAGGAGCAAGCTAAAACTGGCCCGATTGGGCGGCTTTTCAGTAAGTAACAAGACGAAGAAGAAAGTTAGAAGACAATGATATCAATAATATAATAAAGAGAAACTGAAAAAATAATTATAACTCTCCATCGTAGTCAACAAATGAACGGCCGTAGCGTTAAAATTTGAAGTCATGTAACTCATAAGTCTCATATTTCGAGTATTCGTGCAGACCCCAGTAGTGCTGTGGTAAGCATATTATTATTATCATTATTACATTTTGCATCGTTGTATTTATCATTGAATATAGTTTTGTCTTTTTTCCAAAGTCATTTCTTCTGTTGTTTCTATAAATAAGGTTTTACAGCCATATTAACAAAATTAGAAATTATGTTAACATAAATAAATAACCGTAGCCTGCACATGTACCAAAACTAATCATTTAAAAGATTATCTAAAAATATCTAAAAAAATTGTTCTTCTATCAAAAAATATATATAAAAAAAATTCCAGCACACCATAGACCCCCCCACTGGAAAAAGACAACATTTTTTTCTAGTCATACATTAATACTTCTTCTTCTTCTTCTTCTTCTTCTTCTTCTTCTTCTTCTTCTTCTTCTTCTTCTTCTTCTTCTTCCCATACATATCGTCTGACATTTTTCAAAAATTGGAATGGAAAAAAAAACAAACAAAACAAACAAAAACACCCTTTTCTTGAAACTGTCCCTTCTTTCTTTCTTCCCTTTCTCCCTTCCTTTCTCCACCTTTCTTTTCTTCTTTCCTTTTTCATCTTCTTTCCTAAATTTAAACCAGCTTAATCTGAATTAAAAATCGTAAAGGAGTCCAGCAGTCTAAAACCAATGTAATTTCAAATCTTAAAACGGGGGTAAAAACGAAAATCGATATCTTGAACGGAAGGCACTCCATGCGAAGGAAGACGACAGACGCCTCGCTCTCAAGTTACCATTGTATTTCAGCACAACAGAGGCGATAACGGAGTTGTCTCCCCTGTGGAGTGCATATGAGGCTTAATCAAACGGAGGCGTCAAGACGATCCATCCGGGGATTTCAGAGAAGCAGGCATGAATATTTAACCGGTTCCCCCAAATCCTTCTTCAACGTATATCCATAACCAAATAGATGGTGAATCAGCACATAAACGGACATCAACGCAGACATATGATAAGAGCATTTAGAGTGGGCGTAACACCACCATCATCATCACCATTATCAATATAAAAAATTATATATATATATATATATATGATTTCAAGAAGAGTGCGTTTGGCACCATATGTTGACATTCACCGGCATATATCATTGCATATTTTTATTGACTTTGATAAATATTGAGCACTATGATTAAATATCATGAACAACGGATAAAATCAGTGTCTATTTCATCCTTTTTGTAATCTCACGAATTCAAAAATACGCTTTTAGCAATACACACACACACACACATTCACACAAACACACACACACACACACACATATATATATATATATATATATATATATATATATATACATATATATGTATATATTGTTGAAAACGTATTTTTCAATTTGTGACAATACAAAAAAAAGAAATAGAAACTGATTTTACCTGTTATTATATATATATATATATATATATATATATATATATATATATATATATAAGGGCACGTTACATAAACAAGTTAATGTTTCTGCCTTCTTTGGACTTCTTCAGATGATTGATTCGACTCATTTTGATCCCCATTCGTTATTGGGGGGGGGGGTTGTCTATTTTCCTGGGTGCAGAACCTTCCTCTTCTTCTTTTTTCATACATCTTTTTCTTTTTTTTTTCTTTGTTTAGTTGTTGCTCACTTTTTGTTTGATTTCCAATAGGGGAAGTAGATACATGTCTGGTCATTATAAATTACCTGGGATGTTGTATACACTATTCATCAATGTGTTGTTAATCCATCAGCTCTTTACATGACCCTACTTGTTTATGTTTTTTCTGTTGTTTTTTTTCATATTCTCGGTGGGTTCGCTTTTATATATCTTGGATAATTATGAGAATGTCATTAGGTTGTCCTTAAAGTGGCTGGGTTATAATGATGTTAATAGATATGCTGCCACAATCACTATTAATAATGACGGAGAAGAATAGCTATTATGGCTGATTTTTGTGCACCTGTATATGGGTATTGAATTGTGTTTTCCAAATACGGATTTTGAGCAGTACCAGCATTTTACAGCTACTGCATTTTTCACTCAGTAATCCTTGTTTTGTTCTTTTGATTTTTTGGTAAAGGTTCCAATTTCTCATGGTTTTTGATGCTCTAACATATGTGAATTTGTTTTAATATTTTTCCATTTTACTGTGGGTATGAAGTTGCTGTCTGTTACTTCCCAGTAATTTGTTGATCATGATAAATTGTTTTTGTAATTGTCGTTTGTAAAGGATAATGTAAGGTCGTCAAATCTCAATTTAGATGTTTTTTTAAATATTCCTATATGATATTTCGATTCTAAGGGTTTCTCTTTGGTTGATATTTTAGCTTGATATACAATATTAGATTTCAGACATTTGTTTGGCTAAGGGCACCTGTTGCTGTTTGTACAATGACAATGTGGTTTACTTATATTTTCTCCTCTTATATTATTTCTTATTACACTATCGTTATGTTTCATTATAAATCTTTGAAAGTTATCCATACCACTATAACTAATTTTCAATTTTTTTTCTTTTAAATACTTTACTCGGCGGTTCGTTCGGGAGAAGTGTTTTTCTATTAGTTTTTACTTGTCGATTGAATGTCAGTGTAAAGCAGATAATTTTCCTACCTCTACTTTTTTGTTATTGTGTTTTCTCTATTGGATTTTACTTTTTAAAAAATCATATTTAAAGCTAGTTTACGTAGACCTGCTGTTTTAGTGCATTTTCCAACATTTTTTGTATTATTGTATTGTATGCCTAGTGTCTATTGATTTAGGGACCTTTTTAATCATTTCGTTTGGGTGATTAGATTTGTGTTAATGTACGTAATTTCAAAATTTATTTTCCTATACTTTAAGTTGGCTTTAATTTCATCATTAATGTTCATTTGTTTAATTTCTAATATATATATATATATATATATATATATATATATATATATATATATATATATATATATCATCACACATCGGATATTGTATTACTGGTTTGTACTTTGGCATATATATATATTATATATATATATATATATACATATATATATATATATATGCAGAAATAATGGATTTGCTACACAAACATGTTTATATTTCTGTCCCTTTGTCTTTGTTTAGGCGAATGAAATGCAAAAACATAAATGCGTTTGTGTAACGAATTCATTTTTACACCATATTTAAAGCTGTTGTTTAACTAAAAGTTCATGTATTGAGCAATTTATGAAATAAACTGATAATCGGGTATTTACTGATTTGTATGTATATTGTATATACACGATTATAATTAAACTATTGTGTCATCCACAGACAACTGTTTCGTAGTATTACAACTGTTCAGGGTGGCTATAGACTATCCATCATCCTATCCAGTACCACGAAGTAGGATCGAAACCTTCGCTTCAGACCCAGAGGCTGGCATCTTATCTCTGCCCTACGCAGAACTGGACTGTCAGTAAAGTTGAATTTAAGCGATACATTCATGTAATTCTCCATCCACCAGAGTGCTCTATTCCTAAGTTGGAAGAGCATTGCATAAGCTTATAATGAACGAGTTACCTCACTTAAAAGTGCTCAACCCTGAATAAGGGAGCATTAATTATTATAATAATTAAATAATAGTGTCATCCACAGACAGCTGTTTCGTTGTATTACAACTCTTCAGTCTGGCTATAGACTATCCATTATCCCATCCAGTAACACGAGGTAGAATTGAAACCTTCGCTTCAGATGTATATATATAGTACGTGTCAAATTATTATGAAAATAAGTTTTTCCCGCTCTGATTTCTGATACAGTGGGAAAATCTTAAAATCCTTTATGCAGATACTGAACTTGAATGTACAGGAAGTAAAGAATAAGAAGTACTCTTCTGTATTTCCCCAATTTTTATCATGTCAAGTTATTAAGCATGAAGAGAGAAATAGAGTAAGACACTAATTATATATTGACTACATCATTAAATGGCACTAAGTTAAAATTAAAAAGTTTAAGTAGGCTATAAAAACTCATGCTCATAAAATACTGAAGCCTATGAATTAATGGCACGCAATTTCGAAATAAGAAAATATCCAATGCAAATCATTTCCAACGATATTTCTTTTTTTTTTTTTTCCTTTTTAAATATTCTTGGATTAAGTATTGCAACAATAACAGATTATATCACTATATTAAATCTCCCAGAAAGCAACATCAGTAAATCTTCTACAATGATCAATATTCCGTATATTTTTTTATGGCCCGCGCGAGACCAAAAATCTTGCGAGCGACCAGATAAAATGGAGTTTTGTAGAAAAACATTTTACTAGAAATAATCATTTATAAAGTCCTAAAAACAAATCAATTTTTTCTCTCGAAGAATTTTGAAATACTTGAATAGTTTAGTATCTTATGCAAAAAAATAGCCCAAGTATGAATAATTTCAAGAATAACTCGGATAAATTTAGATCCTATGGGATAACAAACAAATTGACAGGACAATTTATCAGCTGAAATATATATAAGAATTTAGGAAAAATAAATACATATTATGTGCTTGATAAATGTTCTTCTGTGCTTGTAGGATTGTAAACATTTCATTGAGTTTCATACATTTATATAACTTGAATGAATCTATATTTTGCTTAGCCTGGACATATTTTCTGGAACAGGTTTTATGTCAAGTCCTCTTCTCCAGACTCTTGTAATCATCATAGATTTTCACATGACTTCGAAATATTTATAGTGGATTTGTAGTTGTATAGAATCTCTTGTTTTTCCCAATATCTATCGAAGACTAACTTTTTTTTAATGCTGAATAAGTATTTGTAATATAAATTGTTTGATGACATTTTAATTTAATAAATGAATTGATTTTTGTCCAAAGTTCAAGAAACAAAAGTCTGTTACTTGAAATAGAAAAAAATGATTTATCCGTTGGTTAGTTTTTTTTAATCATATATATATATATATATATATATATATATATATATATATATATATATATAATCACCAGTCTTTTAACGTTCGTCGTTGGACACAGACCTTCCCCAGGATTCGCCACAGTTCTCTATCATTGGCGTTGTGGGGCCAGTATTTCCTGAATTCGTCTAGTTCATCTCTCCATCTTGTGTTCTGTCGCATTCGGTTTCTCATGTGATCTCTGGGGATCCATGTTGTGAGTCATGATGTCCATCAGTTGTCTTTCATTCTTGCAACATTGCCTGCCCATTGCCATTTGAGTTTTTTAATAGTTTCTATGATATCTCGGACTCCCGTTTTCTTCCTAATGTACTGTGCCGTCTAGTGATCTCTTCATGTAAGGTTGAGCATGATTCTCTCATGTGCACATTGCAGTTTGTAGGTCTGTCTCTTACTAACGTTCCATGTTTCAGCTCCATAAGTGACTATCGGGAGGATGCATTGGTTGTGTACTTTTCTTTTTAGGATTATTGGGATCGTCTGGTTTTTGAAAGTTGAGCTTGCACTGCCAAAGGCTTGCCATCCCAAAGTGATTCTTCGCTTGATTTCCTCCTCTTTTGAGGATCTCATGGAGATTCATTGTCCTAGGTAAATGTAGTGGTCTACCTTGCCGAGTTTTGCATCTTCTATCTTGACAGTTATGTTCTTATTCTCAACATGATTATTGCACATGATTTTTGTTTTACTGAAGTTCATGTGAAGGCTGACTTTATATATATATATATATATATATATATATTTATATATATATATATATATATATATATATATATATATATATATAATTCTGTGTTGCGCACTGCCTTGAAAGAAACAATGGTCGCAAAATGTGACTTTTTTAGGACTCTGTACTTCTGCCAACAATGATAGGAAGGTATATGTATTCGCTCGTTTCTATCTGCCAACCTGTGCATACAATATCCCTGGAAGTTCTCGGTTAATTTCTACGAGAGTCGAAAGCTATGGGCATGATTACAATTTGGGATGGATCCAAAAATTTTTTACAGTATCTGACCACCCTGTATCATAGCCATATAGCCACACAATATCTCCAAAAGCTTTCAACGAATTTCAATAAAATTTTGAAAATTGGTTGAATTTTTAGGCGGATCCAGGATCATTTTTTGATTAAGAGTTTTTTGTTCCAAAATAAAATGCAAAATTGATTTTTGAAAATTTCTTTTTTATTGTAATAAATTTTGGTAAAAACTATTTCGGATTTGTGAGTTTTTGTAACTTTATAAACTTCAAATAAACAAATTTGATGAAAGAAAAACAGTATAAGTTTTTAAAACATCTGTTCGTTTGGTAAAATATGTAACTTTTGATTTCATTGTTATAGATCTTCTAACAACCAAATCGTATTTGTTTCTGACTGTAACATTGTAGACATACGAAATGACGTCATCCAATGTTGGGTGCGGATGCGTCCTTTTCAATCTGCTCAATTTTGGGGAGCTTTTGTCCATATGATTCAGTAAAAGAATAAATCAAAGAGATTTTCTTTTACCATAGAACCAATAGATAATAAAATATAAAGAAGAAGAAGGCGGAAGGCATCTTCGATGAAAAAATGTTCTAAGGTTAATTTATGATTACTTAGGATCATTTTAACTATATATATATATATATATATATATATATATATATATATATACACACACGCACACACACATGTATATATATATATATATATATATATATATATATATATATATATATATATATATATAATTATTGATATAAAGCCTCTTCTGATATGTAATTGATTTATAGAATGTTCGATACATACAACTTTTCAATATTGAAGTTTAGTTGTTTTAGAGTAGAGCTTGAAATGAATAGTAGAATTGCTTGATGAGGCCTGGAGAGTGTAAAAACATGAGTCAGTTTGTGTAGCGAATCCACACTTTACTTTATATATATATATATATATATATATATATATATATATATAGATATATAGATATATAGATATAGATATAAATATATATATATATACATATATAATGTAATGTGTAATGTGTCTTGTTCTAGCGGGGGAGGATTCTAGACCCACTGGATCTCCTTGGTCTGCCCCTGTCATAGACCGATAAAAATAACATTTCTAAAGCCCAATACATTCTTGAATAAAGTGGTTCCATTTACACAACTCAATATTGCCTCAAAACATAAGAAAATTGAATTTTCCCCCTCAGCTCACTCTTTGAGCCCACTTCACAAGCTTCGTTTGTTTCTCCATCAAAGTTATCAAACATGAAATATCTATTAAATGCTTTATGCTCCCATCTTCTTTTCAAGTGTTTATTAAGGCTGTGGCTGTGTCAGTAATCGAATCATAACTCAATCAAATGAAGTACGTGATATTGATTTTAGAATAAGTTCCAATATCCAATTCAAATGGCCTCGAAATATCCCTGTCACTATCCGAATCTAATTTTTTTTAATCAGTAACTGACGGCATCCTGAACCCCAAGCTGTAGATCTCAGTGTGCTTGCCAGGATCATCATCATCATCATCATCATCATCATCATCATCATCATCATCATCATCATCATCAGTCTCTTAGCGTCAGTCGTTGGGCATAGACCTTCCCCAAGATTCGTCAGACCTCTCTATCATCGGCATCACGTTGCCAGCGCTCCCTAAACTTATCTAGCTCGTCACGCCATCTTACTTTCTGTCGACCACAGCCTCGCACCTGACCTCTAGGGATCCACGTTAGAGACGTGATGTCCAGCGGTTGTCAGACATTTTTGCAACATGTCAAGCGCATTGCCATTCCAACAGTTTCTATGATGTCCCGGACTCCTGTCTCTTCTCTTATATGCTAGAATCATAGCTTACATTAATCGACCAATTTTAAATGCTTGTCTGGTCTGTTGGGGACTTCCAATCTATCCCTGCTGGAGGTGGCTGCCTCAAAGAATTAATCAAAAGGGGCAAATAGAGAGAAATGGTTGAAAACCCATGAAGTAAACGAGAAATGAACGTTTTCGAAGTTCAACGATTTCTTGTCGACAACGAAATATCGGTAGAATGATCGGCGAATACTAAAAACGAATTAAGGATATATAACGATAGAAAAACCTAACCCAACTTAGGAGTTACCTACAAGCAAAAAAAACGTTGACGAATCCCTAAAGGCAAATAACGTTTATTATCGTAAACACATCGATAGATCTGAAAGAGGTATTTTTCTTTCTTTCATTCTTTCTTTCTCTTTTTCATTTCTGTTTTCAACTCCTTCTGTGCCTCTTTCTTTCGTAATTTTCTTTTTAGTTGTTTCATCTTTATTTCTTATTCTTTCTTTTCTTTTTTTCATTTTTTGTCTTGTTTTTCCCTTTCTATATTTTCTTTCTTTCTTTCTGCCTTTTTTTCCAATTTTCTTTCTTGTTTTCCTTGCTTTCAACCTCCCTTTTCCCCTTCTTTCGTTCTTTCATTTATTTATTCCTTTCATTCATTTTTCCTTTTATTCTTTTTTTTTTTTGTTTTCTCACTTTCTTTCTGTCTTGCTTTCCTTTCTTTTAAACCGTCTCTTCCTTTACTCATTCATTCATTCATTCTTTTTCTTTCTTTTTTCTTTCTTTCATTCATTCATTCTTTCTTTCCGTCTTCTTTTCCTCAATGTTAGAAACAATCAACCAAAACTGTCAACATAGTTTTTCTTCCAGTTTTCAAGTTGCCCCTTGCAGGCTGGTTATATAAGTATGCATATATGTATCAAGCGTACAGACTGCAATAATGGAGCTAGAGGGCTTAAATTCAAATAGTCGCTCATTATGTCTTAAAAAACGGTTGTTAGAGTTTTGACCCCGGTAGGGTTTCGGTAAGGGTTCAATTCGTAATGTAAGTTAGTTAAATTACTTTTGTTTGTGTCCAACAGCATTCACATCTATTTTTTGAAAATTAGACATTTCGAATGATCACAACCGAGAGGCGAGAGAAGTAACCTATCCATCGATCTTCATTGATCACTCCTTTTTCCAATTTTTGAATTGATCATCCTCAACACAGCATGCTGCCAAAAGACGCTGGTCATGTGGCAGTTTTCATTGAGCGACTCTCATTCCTTTTCACTCTGTTTTTCTTATACCCTCCTCGTCGCAACACGTAATAATAATTTATTCGTTTGTTCGATAGGGACATCATGGCGTCTCCTCTGGATGCTAGTCAGCTAGCCAAGGAAAGCAGACGATAACAGAACTGAAAACTACACAGCACTCAGAGAGCGCATGCCCCTGCTAACGTAAATGTCACTAAAGCAATGATGTAGTTTATTAAAAACCGCAACGAAGGGGTAGTGAGTGTAAATAAATCTTGCATCCGCCCCAAAATTTAATCATTCATCAACTCTCACCTATCACACTTTTCTGTCAACACAGAAGGGAGACTTGATTAAATTTTGGGAAGGATCCAGGAGTTTTTTCCGATCAAAAGATATTTTCTCACTTTTCAAATATATCTCCGTATTCACTCATGCCAATCACAAAATTGGAATTACTTGAGAACATTTGGAGATATTGTGTGAATAAACATGAGTGAATACATGAATATATGGAAAAAATGAAAATAGATTTAGCAGAAGGAGATCACTTTAGGTATAAAAATTGATAGCTGACTCCCTCAAAATGTAGATCCAGCTTTTATCATTAGGTGTTCATTTTTGGACTGTTCACTGCTGTAGAGTAATAACATGTCTCTTCAATTAAAATCAAATTTCTGGATCCGCCCCTAAATTCAATAATTTTTTCTTTCTGAAGACCCTGGTCCATGTTTCCGTAATCTTTTAAGTGTGAATACATAGATATATTTAAAAAGTGAGATAATATCTTTTGATCGAAAAAAATCCTGGATCCACTCCAAAATTTAATTAAGTCTCCTATCCGTGTTAACAGACAAGTGTGAATGTACACATCTGTTTCAACTTTGTTTGAACAACCAACTTTAAAATCAGTATCAGTCGTCGGTGAGACAAATGGTTCACAGAAGAACAACCCATATAATTTGGACTCTCAAAAGTATAAAGGTCCTCAGTAGAAAACGGGGATATATATATATATATATATATATATATATATATATATATATATATATATATATATATATATATATATATATATATGAATGATAATAATTGAGTCATCCACGGACTGCTATTTCGTTGTATTACAACTTTTCAGGGTGGCTATAGACTATCCATTATCCAATCCAATATCACGAGGTAGGATCGAAACCTTCGCTTCAGACCCAAAGGCTGGCATTTTAACCCTGCCCTACGCAGAACTTGACGACCAGTAAGACTGATTTTTAAGCGATATATTTATTTATGCTCAATTCCCTATCCGCCAGAGTGCTCTATTCCAGACTTAGATTAGTATATATATATATATATATATATAGAGAGAGAGAGAGAGAGAGAGATTAGGACTGTCAAATCCGTGAAACCCGGATTTTATGCTTATAAAATCTATTCAAACAATCAGATCGACAAAAGGTAGTCCCTAAGTAGGATCTCTTCACAAGCCTACTTACAAAACTTCATTGAAATATATGAAGGAACAACGAAGTTATCCAATTGTGAAAAAAAGAGACAATGACAGCGACGGAAGACACCCTTACTGAACAGAAGAAAAAGAGACAGCAAAGCAAGTTAATGCTGACCAGGTTTTCCGAAACAATTAGAAATGAAAACGTCGAGAAAAAAGATCATTGCATCAACCAGGGTCAATGTAATTATCTTGGATCCTCAAAAGAAGAAATCAAGCGAAGAATACCCTCAGTTAGCTAACTCTCGGAAGAGCACGTTCAGTCTTTGAGAACAGGAAGATCCTATTGATCTCAAAAAGCCTTCTGCTTCTTTATCACCGAACATTGTTTAGCAATTTTCGATCTAAATCCTGAAAAGAGGAAGAAATCAAACGGAAAATTAAAGTGGATTGGCAAGTTATCGGTCGAACAAGCTTAACATTCAACAACAAAGGGATCCCGTCAGTTTTGAGAAGAAGGATCGAAAATGCTGACCTGAAGAAAGTACACCATTTCATCTATCAAGGACAATGAATCTCCATGAAATCCTGCAAAGAAAAAGACATCGAACGTAGAATCACTCTAGGTTGGCAAGGTTTCGGTACAGCAAAAACCAGAAAATCCCACCAATCCACAAAGGAAGGATCTACAGCCAATGTATCATCCCAATAGTCATCTATGGAGCTGAAACATGGAACCAAACAAAAAGATCGGTTCTCGCACTAATAACCACACAGCGCGCACAAGAGAGGACCGTGCTTAAAGCCACAATACAGGAGAGTATATTAGTGAGAGAAATAGGAGTCAGAGATATAGAATCCATAAAGAAGGTCAGGTAGCAGTAGGTACGCCATGTAACCAGAATGTCAGATAACCACGAGACATCACGACTCACAACATGGATCCCCATAGATCATATGCGGTCAACAAATAAGAATGCATGGCGATTTAGACGGGTTCAGGAGATATTGGTGCCGCGATGCCTGCGATAGAGAGATCTGAAAAATCTTGAGGAAGGTCCTTACCCAACGGAACGCTGTTGTCGATGATGATTTTGATTTTTCATCCAATAACCCTCCCGTTCAAGGAACTAGTCTATTGACCATGGAAAAGGGTTGCTCCACAAAAGCGATACAAGAACCCTTTTAAAAATGGCCCTCATCTCCTTTGAAAACAACAATCGTCAGAAGCAAACAGGTACAGGGAGGTTGTGGTGGCACAAGGTGCTCCAGGCAACCTCCCCTCACTGAAGCAAACTACACAGCAAGAGCAGAAAAAAAAAGAGACAGCGCCGCTAGGCAGTAGCTTCTTTTGGCTGCCAGATTTTCTCCTAAATTAGAGTTGTCTGTCTGTTAGACTGGTTGCTAATCAAGTTGAAAGGGGCTGATGAAGCAGTTTGGAAATATCAAAGACCAAGCTGAGGTTGTCATTAATCCGTTAGGACCCAAACTGTAAATGATCAAAACAGGGTATGATTGGTCATTCAAAAGAAACCGTCAAGTGACCAACATCTCTTGGCAGCATGCTGTGTTGGGGGTGATCAATTAAAAAATTGGAGAAAGACAGGAATAGAACAGAAAGGGGGAAAAGTAAAGGATAGAGAAATACTTGACAAGAAGGAATGGAGAGGAGAGAGAAACAATTGCCGAGAGACAGGGAATCAGAGAGAAAGAAATGGTAAGAAAGAAAGAAAGAAAGAAAGAAAGAACGAAAGAGAGAAGAGAAAAAGACAGAGAGAAGGAAGAAAAAAGAAAAAATGTTGAAAGAAAGGAAGAAAGAAAGAAAGAAAGAAAGAGAGAGAGAAAGGGCAATAGATAATAAAAAAAAGAGGAAGAAAGAAAAGAAAGAAAAAATCGGACCATTAAGAAAGAAAGAAAAAAGGGAGGAAAGGAAAAGGAAGAGAAATAACCGAAAACAAAGGAAATAGGAGACAAAAAGTTGTAAGGAAAGAAAAAAATAGAAAGATAAATAAGTAGCCAGAAAGAAAGTGAGAACGAAAGAGAGAAAGGGAGAAAAAGGGATGAAGGAATGGAGAAGAAGGAAATAGATAGAGAAAATAGTGACAAGAAAGAAAAAAGAAAAGGAAAGAGAAAGATGCAGTAAGAAAGAAAAAAAAGAACGAGATGGAAAGAAAAAGAGTTTAAGAAGGAAAGAAAAGGAAATAGACAGGAAAGAAGAAAGAGAGGATAGTTTAAGCAAAAAGAAAGAAAGAGAAAGAAGAGAATGAAATAACAAAAAAGAAAGGCAGTATGAGATAAAGAAGAGCTAAGAAAAGAAAATAGGGGAAGAGAAATAAGCAGAAAGAAAGAAAGAAAGAAAATACAAAAGAAGGCAAAAAAGAAAGAAAGAAAGAAAGAAAGAGGGAAAGAAAGAAAGAAAGAAAGAAAGAGAGAAAGAGCAGAAAATGAGAAAGAAAGAAAGTAACCAACGAAGAAATACTATTCTATTCCTTAGAAAAGATCCAATTCCTAATTCATTCGTCATTAATAAAAGGTAATTGCCAATTTATATGCATTATATCTAAAAATGGTCAACGTGGGCGTTCGGATTCTTTTCCCTCCTACGCATTGGTTTCTACCGGACGAGTATCAGTCATTGACAAAACAGTCGGAGGTAAAGGCGGGAGGAAATGAAATTCCCAAGATAAACGAGTCCGAACGGAAAGATGGAAGAGGAAGAGAAAAAAAAAAAAGAAAGTTAAATGAAAAACTGTGAGAGTGGCCTAGTGGTTAATCACACGGAAAATGAGATTGACAAGACGAGTTCAAACCTAGGTTGAGACAATACGCGTTCACTTCGTACTAATTGGAAAACTTGTTAGGTGGTGATCGTGGAAATAGCCCGAATCCTCAAAAAACGAACCCTGCTGACCACAAACCAAGGGACCAATTTAGCATACACTTACACTGTAAATTGAACGAAGAACCTATTTGAGTGGGCATACATCCTTCTGTTGTCTCCCTCGACACGTCATTGGCCAGCGTGGCAGGGTAAGACCTACAACCCGCCATGTCTCACCCGTACTTGGGGAAGACCTGTGTCCAATAATAAACCTGAAGCGGCTGATTAAATAATCGGTACATTTAAAAATGGCCGGCATGGATTCTTGCATTCTTTTCCTTCCTACGCGTTGGCTTCTGCCGGACAAGTACAAGCTGTTGACAAAATTGTCGGCGGGAAAACGGAGGAAGACAAGCCTGCCTACTACAGGGACAAACTCTGCTCCATTTCTGTTCCGGTTGAAGATGATTATTGGAACTTCTGTATTGTACCTATAATGAACAAAAATCTTATTCATATATATATAGTACAAATCAGGTCTGCAATATAGCATAATAAAATATAAAGCAATGTCTAATATGTGATGGATTTATTTCGTAGAGTGCTCGATACATTCAACTGTAAACACCAAGTGTTAAGTTGGTTTAGAATAGAGCTAAAAATATAGGAGAAAGTAAATTTGCCCCACAAACAAGTTCATGTTTCTGCGCTGTTTGGGCCTCTTCAGGCGAATGATTACATTATAACACTAATAATGATTATTATAATCATTCGCCTGGAGAGGCCCAAAGAGGGTAGAAACTTGTTTGTATAGCGAATCTACTTTCCAATATATATATATATATATATATATATATATATATATATATATATATATATATATATATATATATATATATATATATATATATATATATATATATATATATATATATATATATATATATATATATATATGTGCGTGTGTGTGTATGTGTATGTGTGTTTATATTGCGTAAATATATTTATTTTTTAGAATGGAATTTGCCAGTACCTATAAGTGTGATAAATCTCCGTCAATATCTAATACTTGTCAGTTTAGCTCAGTTAGTAAAACAGCTTCCTGGCAATCAGTTGGTCATGATTTCAAACCACGGTAGATTTGCAAATCTTACATATCCTTTTCCATCCTTAACATTGGCGAGGATTGTTCATGTCGTTGTTGTTACGGTCGAAAAGTGAAGACTGGCAAATTGAGTGAGTTAAAACAAATACGGTAAGGAAGGTGATACGAATGCCCTTTGGAAAGACATGTATCCAGGGCTGAGTTTATAATGGGACAACGGGGAAAATTGCCCCGGTTCCCCTCTATTCAAAAATGAAAGAATCAGTAAGAAATAATTTAATTAATTAATTACAGCTTTTAATTCATTTTATTGAAACGCTTTCCATTGTTTCAGGTAAATTGATAAAATTACTGCTTGTAATGTTCACAGTATTTGGAGTATGTGAATTCCAAAGATGTACAGAGCTTTTCTGGGATGTATTTTCATGCATTTATTAAGATATATAATTCATTTTACCTTCCTGTATATGTATAATTTGTAAGTTCCAATTTCATGCAATGAACAAATGTGGTTTTGTGATTTGTGGTATTTAGCATAGAACTTCCCCAAGTTCCATGGGCGTCGCGGATTCTGTACTTTCTAAACCTGTCCAGTTCGTCACACAGTTCTTATATTCTGCCAGCTACAGTTTCGCACATGATCTCTTGGGATCCGGGTCGTGAGTCGTGATGTCCAGCTATTGATTGCCATTTGAGTTTCCTTGTGGATTCCATCTCTAACTTCTGCTCTTTCTCCAATATATTGTACTGTCTCGTGATTTCCCCATATGATGTTGAGCATGAATCTCTCTTGTGCACGTTGTATGGTTCTCAGATTGTAGGTCAATCTAATGGTTAGGATTCATGTTTCAGCTCCATAGGTGACTATAGGGAGGGTGCATTGGTTGTAGACCCTTCCTTTCGGACTAATGGACTTTTCTTGTTCTTGAAGGATGAGCTTGTTCGACCGACAGCATGTTAACCTAGGATGATTCTTCACTTTATTTCTTCTTGTTTTGGGGATTCCATGGAGATTCGTTATATATATATATATATATACATATATATATATATATATATATATATATTGGTCTACTCTCTTCATCTCTGTGGTTCCAATTTTCATCGATATATCCTTGTCTTCAATATGTTTGTTTTACTGAAGTTCATGTGAAGATCAACTCTATTGCTTTCTTCGTTCAATTCGTCTAGCATTATTTGGAGGTCATGAAGGTTCTCAGCAAAAAATGATGATGTCATCAGCAAATCTGAGATTACTAATGGGCCGTCTATTCAGATTCCTTTATTTTCCCAGTCCAGATTTCGGAATATCATCTCGAAGCAGGAAGTGAAGAGTTGAGGCGAGTTGGTATCACCTTGTTTTACCCACTTTTCAAGCTGAAAGGGTTAAGGGTCTCTATGTAGCTCCGTTTAAGAACTATCGCTATTCATTTATTAGATACGCGTATTAAATGGAAACCAGGGAAGAGAAAGACAGTAAGGAATGAAGAGGAAAAGAATTTTAAAAGAAAGAAAGAAAGAAAGAAAGAAAGAAAGAAAGAAAGAAAGAGGGGAAGGAGGAAAGAATATGCAAAAAAGGAAGAAAAAGTTTTGAATAAAACTGCACAAGAAAGAAAGAAAAAAAACAAAAAGGAAAATAAAGAAAAATAAGAAGCCTGACTGCTGCAAGGTTGAACGCTGTCCCTACTTCAATTACAACTGAAGATGATTACTGAAACTCTTGTATTGTATATATAACAATAGGAAAATCATAAATATACATATATCTTTATATAAATGCATTTATTATAATAAAATAAGCTTGTACGTGTTTGTATGATCAAATTCCGTTTAAAGTAAGACTTGTCAACTTGGCTCGGTCAGTAAGACAGCCTCCTGACAATCAGTTGATCGGCAGGGGATTGTGAATATTACATATTGGTTAGCATCCCTCATTTAAGTGAGGATTGTTGTTGTGATTGTTGTTGCTGTTACGTTAGGAAAACAAAGTCGACACCGGACTTTGTATTAGAGTTTGAAGACAAAATCAAATAAGAGAAAAAAAAAGATAGAGGAGAAAGGATATATATATATATATATATATATATATATATATAGAGAGAGAGAGAGAGAGAGAGAGAGAGGGGGGGGAGAGAAAGTGGGAGAGAGAGAGAGAGAGAAAAACAAAATTGTAGAGGGGGAGGAAAACAAAAAAAGAGAGAAAAAGAATCCGAAGAAAAAAAAAGAAGGTACAAAAACAGAAATGAATGAGAAAAGGAGAAGAGAGAGACTGGAAGGAAATTAAAGAAAAAGAAAAAAAAGAGGGAAAACGCTGGCTTAAGGAAGGAAGGAAGGAAGAAAGAGGGAAAGAAAGAAAGAAAGAAAAAAGATACAAAAATGAAAGAAAGAGTGGAAAAGATGGAGAAGAGTGCACATGGGCTTAGTTTAGAAGGAATAATTGACATTTCCTCTAGCTTTCTGGATACAATCAATCAAAAAATAACACTCAATACCCAGGAATAGATATTGAATTTTAAAATTGCACAGTTTGATGAATTAATCATCATCATCATCATTAGTTTTTCATCGTCCGTCGTTGAACATAGACTTCCCCCAGGATTCGTCACACCTCTCTATCGTGGACATTGTGGAGCCAATATTTTCTGAACCTGTCCAGTTCGTCTTGCCATCTCATATTCTGTCGGCCTTGGTTCCACATTCTCTAGAGATCCATGTTGTGTTTCATGATGTCCATCGGTTGACTGCCATTCTTGCAACGTGGCCAGCCCATTGTTAATTGAGTTTCTGGATATTTTCTATGATGTCTCGGACTCCTGTTTTCCTCATAAAATACGGTACTCTTTTGTGGTCTCTCCATGTGAGGTTAAACATGATTCTCTCATGTGCACCTTGCAAGGTTCTCAGTTGGCGGGTCAGTCTCTTGTTAAGGTTCCGTGTTTCAGCTCAATGTTACTATTAGGAAGATGCATTGGTTGAAGACCTTTCATTTAAGACTAAAGGGATTTTTTGTTCTTGAATGTTGAGCTTGCTCAATCGAAAGCTTGACAACCTATAGTGATTCTTCGCTGTATTTCTTCTTTTAAGGATTTCATAGAGATTCGTTGTCCTCGGTAGATTTAATGGTCAACTTTATCCAGCTTTGCGTTTTCGATTTTGATCGTTGTGTTTTTGTCCTCAATGTCAACTTTATGACATTCTTTATTCAGTTTGTCAAGTTTTGTTGAGGCATCATGGATTTTCTCGGCAAAAAAGACGATGTCGTCAGCAAATCTAAAGTTACTTAAGTATTAGCCATCGATTCTATCTTCTTTTTAGGACTAATGGGATTTTCTTGTTCTCGAAGATTGAGCTTGCTCTACGGAAGATTTGCCACCCTAGAGGGATTCTTCGCGTGATTTTTGTTTTCTTCTTTTAAAGATTCCATGGTGATCCGATATCCTGAGCAAATGTAGTGGTCTACTTTGTCTAGCTTTTACGTTTTTTCGAGGAAGGACTTAATTCCTTAGCTTGCGTTTTAAAATTAGGGAAATAAAATAGATTCTTATGAAAAAAATAAATGATACCCTTGACGAACTGGTTCTAAATGAATCGATACCAAGTACTGATCGGTTTTATTCCATGAAAAAGGGACTCTTTCTTTTTCGATATACGATGTGACAATACTGGAGTGATTACTCCAGGACACAAGCCTGGGTAAAGCGTACGGAGATCCTGTAATGTTCAGTCGAGAGAATCCCTTCGTTCAAACTATGTTAGGTAAAGGTTTCTTCTGCTATCCCAAAGTAGAAAGCCTCTCCCTTTCTCAATTGTCATTGGAACGACACCGAATTAACCCCACCAGGGTGCAAGCCTGGGGGAAGCTTATGGAGATCCTGGGATCTTGCTGATGTTATCAAAAAGTGCGATAAGTTGGCTGCAGAGCTGCCAGCAGAATGTTTGTATCCAACCGCCTTAAAAGGACTCCACTTCCTGGTTTGGAATCAGATTTTCCTAAACAAGTTGCCTAACAAGGCTAGAGATCCCAGTCTACTTTGATAATATCTCATAGCTGGGAGGGTAGGTAGAAGAAAAAGATCTGTGCCTTTCCCGAGGACATTGGCGTGAAGTGAATGCAGACTGACTCACTCGGCGTTTGAACTCGTTTCAGCCAATTACATTCTCCGAGCCTTTAATTATAAAACCATCTTCACCTCTTTTACACCGATAAAATAATATAACAGGTCTAGTTATTCATGCAATAGAAAACAACATTTTCGGCAGCATGCCGTGTCAGAATAACCATTCAAAAGAGTCCAGAAAGGGGTGATCAATGAATTAGTTATTTTTCTCGAATTTTGTTTGACACTAACGAGTATGAAATTGAGAAAAGTAAACAAGTGTGAACGCGGCTGGACATAAACTAAAGATCAATTTAGCATAAACCTACATTTTAAATTGAACCCTGCACTACAAACCTATCCAGAGAAGGAATTTCGAAAAACAAAAGAAAAATAAAGAAGTTTTTTCTAAACATGGCTAGATATTTTTCCAGTCTTCTAGATGCCCCAATCCGTGATATATATATATATATATATATATATATATATATATATATATATATATATATATATATATATTGTGTCACCCACAGATAGCTGTTTCAATGTATTACTTCTCAGCGTGGTTATAGACTTTTCATTATCCCATCCAGTATCACGAGGCAAGATTGAAGTTTCGCTTCAAACCCGGTTGCCGATATCCTACCTCAGAGATACGGAACTGGACGGTCAGTAAGGCTGAATTTAAGCAATATATATATATTTACACATGAATTCACCATTCACCAGAGTGCTCTATTCCTATGGAAGAGCATTAATAGCCAGTCAAACCATTTTCAAAACTGAGAAAACTTACGTTGATTTTTTTTCTAAAAACAAACAATAGATAATCGAATTTCTTCTGATCTTGTTTTCAAACAGCTTGTCCTCAAACAAGCAGACTGATCATGTCCGACAGAATGTGATAACTAGAGACATTTTTTCTAAGAAACATATTTCGCCCGGCACCGGTGTTAAGCAGCGTGTTTTCTCGATCTCCAGTACGTACTATCGGCGAAATGGGAACACACATATATACATATGTAAAAATGTATGCCTACGACCACTGATGAGAGTCATGAGCAATTTAAGCGTGCTTTCCCAGACTCCTACGTGCCAACAGTGACGTTAGCTCAGTTGGTACAGCAAGGCCACGTTAAGGCTATTTCTTGATGGATGAGGGCACGAGTCCCAAACAACGCCCACTTTCTTTATTCATTCATGGGATCAGCTTTTCGATTTGCAACTGGTTAACACCGGTGCTGGATTTGATATGTTCCCTAATGAAAATGTCTACAATTATAACACTCACACACAGATATATTCATATAGGTTTGCCAATTTAATTTTTCTTGTTTGCAGACAAGCTATTTCAGTGGGATATTGAAAAACATCGATTATCTATAACCAAAGTTGTTTGCTGTTTGTTGCCTTCATAGTTTTTCTTGTTTACGCACAAAAGAAAGTACGTCTGGATCCATAAATATTGTCTAAATGAATCTTGAAGTCTTTCAATTTGACAATTGAAGCCACCCCATCCGACAAAGAAGTTCCCCCACCTATCGCTACGAACAAAGAAATTGCTTAACTCACCACCACTAACCTCAATGCACCGATGGCCAACGTCGAACTTGACGTGGATATCATTCAAATTTGTGAAAAACTGTTTGTTTGTTTTCACTGTTCTTGAGAATGGCTTGTGGCACAGCCGAAATCGTTCGATCATCAAAATTGTCTGGACAGTATTTACATACGTTGGATCCAGACGTACGTTCCCTTGAGCAGAATTTAAATCGTTTAGAAAATAAACATGAAAAATAAATAGGAGATATGAATTATTCAAATAGAAGAGATAGGAAAAAATTAAGACCAAAAAACCCGTGGTAAAAAAAAAGAATGGAGAGATATTGAAACTCATGTCAGAAAGGAAAGAGAATATATATATATATATATATATATATATATATATATATATATATATATATATATATATATATATAACAGGTCTGGTTAATCACTCATAGAAACAGTCAAGTGACGAGTTGAGGTGATCAATTGAAAAAAATTGAGAAAAGGGTGATCAATGAATAAGTCATTTCTCTCACCTTTTGTTAGACAATGATCACTAAAAAGTTCCGAATAAAGGAGAAAAAAATAGCATGAATGCTGCTGGACGTAAATTAAGTGACCAATTTGTCATAGACTCACATTGCAAATTAAATTCTTCTTTAAAAACCAATTCAAAGGGACATAAAACGTATTGTCGCGACATAATACAGAGTAAATTTTCAGCCCTTGAGCTCTAATGTTCACAAGATACATAATGTGATATGGCCAAGTTGCGTTGGACACACCGGTTCTCGTACGAGCACTGGAGTTGAGCAACGTCGAGCCTGGTCATTGCCCAGCTCGGTGACCATCTTGGATTACCAGGTACCATCTGCAGCAACAAGATTGTTTTTCCGGCCGTTTCGGCTTATTATGCAGTGCCGACGATTAACAGAACATCTATTCCAGCAAGGACTGAACTGTGCACCCGGTCTTTACTCACGCAGCTCCATGAAGGAGACATGATATTGTCCCTCTCCTAGTATTTAGTTGCAACAATAATCATTATCATATTTATACTTTCACAGCCAGCCGGACCAATTCAATAACTGAAGAAACCTTTGTTGACAGTTTCGGGAACGGTTTTAGTTCACAGGCTCTAAGCTGTTGTCACAAATACAAAACACACTGGTGAACCAGAAATGCCTCAGACAGCTACTCTGTCAGCTCAATACACTAAGTAAAAACAGAATGAAAATCATACATAGCAACGATGAAGGAGAGGTAATTGTGTTTCGATTTTCCGTATGTCGCATTATTGTTTACTTTCTTCTAAATATGAGAAAAATATCTCTCAATCAAAAATAAATTTCTGGATCTCCCCCCAAATTTAAGCGATTCTCCCTTGGTTCAGTTTCATTGAAATCCATTGAAAACTTTCGGAGATATTGTGCGAATAAACATGTAGTTAGATTAAGCATAAATATCCTGGATCCGCCCCCCAAATTCAACTACTTCTTCCGTAGCCCTTAGCTCATATTTTCCAGGAAATTTATTGAAATTCCAAGAAAAAATTCGAAGGAAAAGGCACGAAAAAGGTGGAAGAACGAGAGGAACGAAGGAAAAAAAGAAGAGAAAAAAGGAAATAAAGGAAGAAGGAAGGAAGGGAAAAAGGAAGGAGGAAAGAGAGAAAGAAAGAATAGAGAGGAAAAGAGAGAAAGAAAAAAAGAAAGAAAGAAAGAAGAGAAGAAAGATGAACTAAAGCAGAAAAGAAGCTAGGAAAAAGGGAGGTGAAAAAAGGTAAAGAAAGAAAGGAAAAGCAAAAGAAAAAAGAAAAAAAGAAAGAAACGTCAATGAAAAAAGTGGAAAAATAAGAAAGGAAAAGGCAAGGAAGACGAGAAAAAGAAGAAAAAGAAAAGAAGAAGAAAGAGCAGAAGAGATAAATAAAAAAAAGAAACCTAGAGAGAGGGGAAAAAAAGAAAATAACAAAGAATGAAAGAAAGAGAGAAAGAAAGAGAGGAAAACTGAGGAATGAAGAATGAAATTTCAAGAAGAGAAACTAAAGCAAAAGAAGTTCAGGAAAAGGAAGAAAGGGAAAGAAAGAAGGAAAAAGAAGTAAATAAGGATGAGCGAAAGAGATTGATAAGAAAAGAAAGAAAGCAAGAGAGGGGAAAGAAAGAAAAAGAGCAAGAAACAAAGAAAGAAAGAAAGAAAGAAAGGAAGAAAAAAGAAAGGAAGGAAGGAAGAAAGAAAGGCAACCTCAAGAAAGGGAACCTCAAGAAAGACAGAAAGAAAGGAAGGAAAACTTGGGAGTGGAGAATTAAACTTCAGAAAGAGAAACTAAAGCAGACGAGAGGTTTAGAAAAAGGGTGAAAGGTAAAAAAAAAAAAGGAAAAGCAAAAGAAAATGAACAGAAAAGAAAGTGAGAAAAGGAAGAAAGAAGGTTAGAAAGGCTAGTCATATCATAAGAAAGAAAGATAGAATGAACAGGAAACAAAGAAAAAGGAAAGAAATTTTAGAAAGAAAGAAAATGGAAAGGAAAAAAAAGAGAAAGAAAGGAAGGAAATAAAAAAGAAAGAGATATAGGCAGCAAAATAGAAAGAAAGAAAAGGAAAGGTAAAAGCAAATAAATAAAAAAAGAAAGATGTTTAGAAAGAAAAAATATGGAAAGAAAAAGAAAGAAACAATCAATTTATAGTAAAGAGAAAAGAACGTTAAAGAAAGAGATAAAGAAAGAAACTTCAGGAATATGATTAGAAAAGGAAGAAAGAAAAAGAGAGAAAGAAAGTGTAAAAGAATTAGAAGGTAACAACAAGAGGCAGGATTGTCGCTCATTAATTCGAGAGTGAAGGAAAAGGATTAATAGTGAGAAGGGGAGAGACATCAGAGAGATAAGATCAACTTGAGGTTGGTCGGGATAAGGGGGTGAGACACTTCAGCTGGACTTTTTATATAGACTTGTAAATCGTACTTCCGACACACTCTTCTTCGCTGGATACGAAGAAGACACAACCATTCTGATTGGTTTCATTCAGTCAAATACTTCTAACTTAGTTGGACGCTGATTTTTTTTCTTTTCCCTTTACAATCGAAAATATCCCGTTGTCTAAAACAGGAAACTGATCGAAAGGTAAGTATATCTTTATATGTAGAGTGTTTATTTATTATTCTTTACTCTATCCAGGGTGGAACCAGGTGAGCAGAGGTTCTTCACTATCCAACCCCATGCTCAGACGAAGCACGCTTAAAAAAAAAAATGATATCCAGATCAGAGCTTCCCAAACTGTGTGTCGCGACACTTTATGGTACTGCCGATTATTTCTATGTGAGTCGTGAAATCAAGTATGATTTCATATATATTTCAAAAAATACTTTTCTGAGTTCGTTAAATTGCTTGGATGACATCACATGTTTAGCTATAAAAAATAATGTGTTGCAAAAGAAAATTATTTTTAAAAAAATGTGTCTCCAATCTATATAGTTTGCTAAGCTCTGATCTAGTTAAAAACATTTTATGAATAAGAAAACCGAAATAATTTCAGTTAATCATGAATTGACCTCAATAGCAAAAAAAAAAAAGATAGTTTATCTTTCAAATTTAATCAATGAATGTATATATATAATACTAAAATATTTTATTCATCTGTTTGTGACCTAGGGCATTAAAGCCATATATATTGAATTAAAGTACCACTTGAATGCGCCTATTTAAAAGATGCTAAAAAAAGCGATTTCCAATGGAATAATCATAGTGTGGGTCTTTATATTTCTATAAACTAACGTCAGCAAAGAAAACACCTCCTTTCAGCAATGACTTTAATATATATATATATATATATATATATATATATATATATATATATATATATATATATATATATATATATATAAATATATATATATATATATATATATATATATATAAATATATATATATATATATATATATATATATATATATATATAAACTTATATTAACTACTTGTTTTATGACACGACTCTAAAATGGATAAAATAAAGACATATCAATATCAAATCATAGCTTGATGGGAGGTGATGTTTGATTACCACTATTGAGGAGCCATGTTGATTTAACTGTTTTGTTTTTAAATACCCTAAACGGTTAAACGGTAAACAATCGATGGTCGCCACAAGAAAAATTCA
>OY735240.1:30142124-30204624 GCA_963457665.1 Thysanoteuthis rhombus | reverse complement strand
TATATATATATATATATATATATATATATATATATATATATATATATATATATATATATATATATATATATATATTCCTAAGGATATTAGTACTTTTAGAACACAAGCAGACTCAGCAAAAAGTTAAGATAGGGTTTGGAGATTCCGTTTTCCAACATGAGGAACATTCTCTTTTCTCTCAACACACACACACACACACACACACACACACACACATATATATATATATATATATATATATATATATATATATATATATGTATATATATATATATATATAGAGAGAGAGAGAGAGAGGGGGGGAGAGATGCATAGATAGATAGTTATGCAATACTCTTCCAACTAAGGAATGGAGCACTTTCGTAAATGGAGAATCATTCATAAGCAAATATATCGCTTAATTCGGTCCTGCTGACTGTCCAGTTCTGCGTAGGGCATATCTGCCTCTGGGTCAAAAGCGGAGATTTCAATACTGCCTTGTGGTATTGGAAAGGATGTTGCATAGTCTATAGCCACACTGAAAAGTTGTAATCCAATGAAACAGCTCTCTGTGAATGACAATTATTATTCAAAATTATATAAAGAAATAAATATATAATTTGTTTGAAATAAGCACAAATGCGTTATGTTACCTTGAAACTTCATTTGAAATCATCTCCCGTTTTGTGTATTATTCTCAATTACTACAATATTTTAGATAACCAACCTTTTACGCGTACTTTAATTGTCCCTGTGCGCACAGCTTGAAGGGAACTATGCTTAGAACATTGATACAGCACTTAATACCCGTACCTGGAGTTTCAAGGATAATTGATTTTTTTGAGTTGCATTCCTTTCATCCCAATTTTAGATGCCTTTTATCACAACTACTGCCATAGATTTGATCTTCATTTTGCTAATTGCTGTTGCTGTCATAATAATTGCTTAGTAATGTCCGACGCCATAACGTCATGGAGTTACGCACGAAAAAAAAACAGTTTCACTTAGTCAAACAATGGAAACCGTCTCATGATCAATGTCTTTTGGATTCATGCCTTGTTGATGATGACAAATTTAAAAAAAATGGAAATAGGATTAATCAGTAAATAAGTTACTCACCTTAAAGGCATGAGCATTAAAAAAAAAACCTTTCCAAGAATAAAAAGCGTATAAGAATACGAATAGACACCAACTTGAAAACCAGTTTAGCATAACCTTCAAATGCAAATTAAACTTCCCAATCAAAACCTATTGAACAGCTGGGTTATTCTCAGAAAACAAATAAAATCCTGTTTTCTAGACATAATGAATAGTAAATGGTTAAATTTTCAGCCCTCTACCTCCATTGGCCCAGCCTGTACCCGTGATACGCACATACATGCATACATAACCAACTAGCCAGACGTACTTTAAAAACGGAAGAAACCTATGGTGATTGCTTGTAATATATATGCAATGCTCTTCCATAGGAATAGAGCACTCTAGTGGATGAGAAATTTCTGTGTAAATAGATATATCGCTTAATTTCAGCCTTACTGACTGTCCAGTTCCGTAGTCCAGAGATAGGATATCGGCCACTGGGTCTTAAAGCTGCAAATCTTTCTAGACTCTATCTATCTCTCTCTCTCTCTCTCTCTCTCTCTATATATATATATATATATATATATATATATATATATATGTATATATATATATATATATATATATATATATGTGTGTGTGTGTGTGTGTGTGTGTCTTCTACAGACAGCTGTTTCGGTGTACTACATCTCTTCAGTGTGGCTATAGACTTTCCATTATCCCATCCAGTACCGCGAGGCAGAATTGAAACCTTCGCTTCAGATCCTACTTGGAGCTACGAAACTGGACGGTCAGTAAGGCTGAATTTAAGCGATATATATTAATATTTCTATCATTTTAATTCTGAGCCTACAGCGATGGTTGACGCAGAAGAGAATGATTGTGTGAGTACATGCACGATACCATTCTCAATGCAATGTCCAGTTCCGGGGATTCCAGCCTCCCAGGACAGCACCTAACCATTGTACTGTAACGGAAGGTTGGGAATGACAGTACTGACGCCTTTGTGACTCTAGTCGCGGGGACAGGGCAAATGTTGTCCTTGCCCGATCATATGCATGTGAACCGTTACGTTAAACCGACCTTTTGTCACATTCCAACCCCGCAGGGGAGATGGTTAAATAAATACATTACTTTTCCCGGCAATAGCAAATGGTAACTGATACTTCTATAGCCAACCTTGACAGGTTGCAGTCAAAATCAATACTAAACTATTGTCAAATGAATCTGATCCGTTGGGGGAATGAGAAGGGAAATGCGATAAATGATTCGTGATACAAGCGTGCTAACCACTCTGAGTCACAGGAGAGAGAGAGAGAGAGAGAGAGAGACAGACAGACAGACAGACAGACAGACAGACAGACAGAGACAGATATAGAGAAGGAAGTCAGTTTGTGGGAAGAGATATGACAGGTTTAGGTAAGAGGGGACCGTGAAGAAGAGAAGAGGTGCTGAAAACGGCAGCGTGTGAGGAAGAGATACTCCTATTCATGTCACCTCAGTGGATTATAGGATGCAGACCCTTGGTTCAGAGGGCGGAGCCGGCCCTGCACAATTCACCTTGACAACTTCATCACGTAGGCGGAGGAGAGGGGTTATTCTGTGACACTGACCACGACATCCAAGATCCTATAGCCAAGGAGAACCTTCCCAAAATATCCGTTCTCAAGACCAAGCAATTCATATATCTTATAAATATGTAAGGGAGAAATGTCTGTGTGTTCGTATGTTTGTCTGTCACATTATAAAAAGTACCTAAACATGAGTGTAGCCCATGCCTACTCAATGGAACTTGAAGGGGAGTTTTTAAAACAAAAAGTCTTGAGAAAATTATTTCTTGAAGGGTTTGTAAGGGGGGCATCTATCAACAATGTAACACCAAAGTGGAACCTACTTTCGGCCCACATAAATGTCTACTTATTATATATATGTTTATATAGAATTATCTAGGGGGTATGAATTGAACGGAAACCCACCCTTGAAAGGGTTAAAAATGGAAGAAGCGTTTTACCTTTTAGGACAGGTATTCAACAAATATATATATATATATATATATATATATATATATATATATATATGTGTGTGTGTGTGTGTGTGTGTGTGTGTGTATGTATGTATGATTATGAATTTCGTTATATCATAAAGAAACTCTTGTTTGGAATGGTCTCCCGTCATTACACGGTTAACGTATCACTCGGCCCAGACAATATATATATATATATATATATATATATATATATATATATATATATATAATCATGAAATGTTATCGAAGCATGAGACAGTTAACCTTGTTTCACTATTACCAAGATGCTTAAAATAATATCTCATTTGTTATATATGTGTTCTATATCTCTGTATTGAACATCGTAAAAATTTGAAAAAAAATAAATAGAAATACATATGATTCAATATATATTTACTTTTTATTGTATCTGTGTGTGTATGTGTGTTTGTGCACACGCGCACGTCTGTGTGTACTCAATCGATTGCCGGTACGATTCCTGAAACAGCCCCATTCTCTTTAAATGTTTATTCTTTTAACGTTGTCTAGGTTGAATGACACGTTCACCGTGTAACGGCAGGAAATCATCTCAAATAAGTTTCTATATGATATAATGCAATTTATAAACATTAGGTCGGATTATATATATATATATATATATATATATATATATATATATATATATATATATATATATGTATATATATATATATATATATATCGGACAAATACAAAAACATATTTTTACCATCTCTAGTCTCCTTTGATAATTCTGAATTCAATAGTCCGGAAAACACTTGATGACTTTGATTTTGAGTTTCGCGGTCAATTGAACTCAGAGGCAACAAGAAAAACAGGTCTGGTTAATCATTTAATAGAAAACCATCACGTGACCAACGTCATTTGACAGCATGCCGTCAATTTAAGAAAAAAAAGGTGATGAATAAGTCACTTCCCTCGCCTGAAATGGGGAAAAAATACTAGCGTGAACACTGTCAGGCACAAAGCAAGGGACAAATTTAGGAAAAACATACATTGTAAATTGAAATCCCACTGAAAACCTATTGGGGAAGGAGATTTTTTTCAAAAACACAAAAAAAATAAGGAATGAATATTAACATTTTTCAGTCCAGTTGGAGTGGCCTGTGTATACATAATCAGCCAGACCAGCTTAAAAATTGAAGAAACCATTTTTGACGGTTTTATTTGAGAGTAATGGTTTACGGTTTCTGAGGGCTTTAATTGACCGATTTTGAACTAGCAATATCCGTCAAGAATAGCGGGGATCGTTTACATATGGGTCGGTATTTCTGCCCAAGATCAAAGAGTCGCTCCCTACCCTCTGTTTTCTCGTCTCGCCAGGGCATTGGCGCAGGTGCTTCATTGTAGCCGTTGGGGTTTCAACACTTGATGAGGAATCAAAAGACACACACACACACACACACACATACACGCATGTTTCTGTCTTTTTCCTCACGTTGCCTTAAACAGTATCCCTTAATTTTGTATCTGATTTGCTCTCTTGGTTCCTTATTGGTTTATTTGTTTCGTATTTTTCCATCTTTGTCGAATATACCATATTCCATATATATATATATATATATATATATATATATATATATATATATATATATATATATATATATATAAGGGTTAGCCGCTTCAGTGTAGCGTTACTCTTACTATTGAGCCGCCGCCAATGCAAAGACCCAAATAACTGTTTTAACTCCAAATTCTCATTTTTGTTTATTCACAGTTTATATCTGCTCCATTTGTTTCTTTCGATGCGGGCAAGTATGTCAGCCAGTGGAATTATGATCAATTAGGAAAAAAAACTTGGCCAGTGGTCACCAATCTGGGTTTTCATGAACACAAAAGGGTTATGGGTTCATGAAAAAAGGGGAGGGTCTGACAAGGTTCGTCAGTAAAGTCCGATAGTGAAGTTTGATCAATTATTTCTGTTAGATGAAAAAAAAAAAACGACATATTAATATTGCATCAAACATTTCGATTTTGACAAATTTCCAGAATTTCGAAAATCTCCAGATTTTTGCTATTCTATTGATACAGGACCAGTTTCGTCAGTTTCTGAGGGATTCAGCTTTAAACTGTTTTGAAATTTGTGTAGTTCTTTAATAAAGGAGGATGAAAAGATGTGAACGTATATATTCTTTCTATTATCAGTTTCAGGGATTCTTTCTGAGTCTCTCAGTAATTTTTGGATATCGTATCGTGAGAGAAGAGACAACTGGACTGGGCACTGTATTGCATCATCTAAATGTGAGCATGCGCATACGCTGAATGATCATTTGGCGCCAAAAGACATGCCCTCAGGATCCATTACGGTATTCATTTCTGCTCGTTCTGTTTTGTTTTCTTTTCGAATATATAAGCCCATTTTTTCGTTTTTAAGCTGTTTTTTTTCTTTTGATTTTGTTGGGTTATTTTGGCGCTAAATCACGCTCCATGTGATGTTATCACGTGACTGCGTGGATTAGAGGAGAGCGTTTCATTTGAGTTCAAATCTTTGATAAATACGCGAGTTACAACTACTCAATAAATTATTTGAAAAATATTTTCCAATTGCTACTTAATATATATATGCATAAATAGATAGGAATATATATATTTATACAGGCAGAATTTAAACATTCATTTCAGACCCGGAGGCGGATATCCCACCGCTGGACAATAGAACTGGACGCTCAGTAAAGCTGAATTTAAGCGATATATCTATTTACATAGAAATTCATCATCCACCAGAGTGCTCTATTCCGATGGAAGAGTATATATATATATATATATATATGTATACATATGTTTATAGGAATATATATATATATATATATATATATATATATATATATATATATATATATATATATATATATATATATAATGAATTGATATGATCTAAAAGAATGATTGTAAATTGCGTTATATCGCATAGAAATTTATTTGAAATGATCTGTCATTGCACGGTTAGTATATCACTCAATTTAGACAATGTAAATAGGATAAACAACCCCAAAAAGATGAGTCTGCCGCAGGAATCGAACCTGAGGTCTATAGGGTAGTCGTTTCTACCTGGTGATGCTCTTACCATTGAGCTGCTGATTATGCAAAGACCCGATTAACTGCTTGCGCACCAAATTGTCATCTCTTCTATTCTCGGTCAGTCGAGATGATGAATTTGTTTAGCACACTGGGAAGAGCATCGCCACGTTCAAGCAGCTACCCTATCGGTGGCAAGTTTGGTTCCTGCAGCTGCTGCATTCCTTTGATTGTTGATTCTATCTCCACTGTCTCGGACAATAACCGTGTAATGATGGGAGATTATTTCAAATAAGTTTCTATGTAATGTATGTTCTATGTAATTCAACGCAATTTAAAATCACACACACACACACACACACACACACACACACACACACATATATATATATATATATATATATGTATAGTTTCCTCTGAGCTGTGCTCATAAGCACCCTCAAACTCAAATACGTTTTGCAAACAGCGCACAAAATATTAATGTGTGCACAAATATTCTGAAATGATCGGAGTTTCCAAGTTGACCGTTTCTGTCTACTTCTTTGTTTTTTGTTTTTTTAAAAATACTTCATTTTTCATGTTTAAATGTCTTCATTACATCACATAAAAATGATAAATACCTGAGAAAAGGTGTAATAAAATAAGGGAATTAAAACCAGGAGGGAGCAGGGACTAGGAATCCTGGTTTTCATGTAGCATTTTGAGATAATGTATATATATAATTGTGTCATCCACAGACAGCTGTTTCGTTGTATTGCAACTCTCCAGTATGGCTAGAGACTATCCAATAATCTATCCAGTAACACGAGGTAGGATTGAAACCTTCGCTTCAGACCCAGAGGCTGGCATTTCCCCCTGCCTTATGCGGAACTGGACAGTCGATAAGACCGAATTTAAGCGATATATTTACTTACGCACTATTCCCCATCCATCAGAGTGCTCAATTCCAAAGTTGGAAGGGCAACTTATAGTGGACGAGTTGCATGTATGTTGCTTAAACTATGTAATAAGCCAGTATTTCCTGAATTTGACTAGCTCGTCTCTCCATCTAGTACACTGCCGGCCTTGGTTGTGCATGTGATCACAGGGATCCATGTAGTGTGTCGCGATGTCCATCAGTTGTCTGCCATTCTTGCAACATGGCCAGACCATTGCCATTTTAGTTTTTAATGGATTCTTTGATGTTTCGGACTCCTATTGTGCTGTATCGTGGTCTCTCCTTGTGTGGTTGAGCATAATTCTTTCATGTAACCATGGTTCTCAATTTGCGGTTCTGTCTCTTGGTTACGTTCCATGTTTCAGCTCCATAAGTGACTATCGGTAGGATGCATTGGTTGTAAAGCCTTCTTTTTAGTATTTATGGGATTTTCTTGTTTTTGAAGGTTGAGCTTGTTCTGCCAAAGTCTTGCCATCCTAGAATAATTCTTCGCTCGATTTCTTCTTTTGGGGGTTTCATAGAAATTCGTTGTCCCAAGTAGATGTAGTGGTCTACTCTCTCCAGTTCTTTTGATCTTAGTGCTCTTATTTCCCGCGTGATTGTTGTACAAGACCTTTGTTTTGCTTAAGTTCATGTGTAGGCTGACTTACTCTCTTCATTTAATTCATCTAGGAGTGTTTATATTTGCGTGTAGCAGAACTAATTGCTTTGTATTTAGTATTACTTTGATCTAGCTATAACCAGCAAAATGGTCCGTAAATGGTCATTTTTTTCAATCAATTTGGCTTCATTCATATCATACCATTAATCATATATATGTATGTATAATTACATACATACATATATATATATATATATATATATATATATATATATATACTGACGGCGTTTTACTCAATTAATTGGTCTCAATTTTTTTCTCACATATGACCATTTTGTATTGAGTGTATAATAGAACCAATAAGAAAGATTGCAATTAATCTTCGTCTTCATAATAATTGAATGAGTTCATGCGTAAATGGTTGCAGTTTTACAACTATATAAATTCTGTAATTACAATCTTCCAGGAATAATGTAACATTCACGAGATAATGAAAATCTGTCAATTTGATAATCAATTAAGTGGATTTCGAAAGATTTGCTTATGTGTCTGTTATCTGTGTTTCAGTTTCAAAATATATTCCCAGTATCAAAATACTGTCATATGGCAGGTAATATTCTAGCATATATGTATATATCAAGAAATGGATATACATGATCCGAATAATCATAGATTACGTTATATCATATAGAAAATTTTTGGAGATGATCTCCTGTCATTACACGGCTAATGCATTACTTGTCCTACACAACCTAAATAGAATAACCAATTAAGAGGTGACTGCTGCAGGAATCGAACCTGCGATTGGATAGTCGCTTCAACGGAGCGTTGTTCTTACCAGTGTGGTAAACAGCTACCGGTGATGTAAAACTTAAAAAAACCGCCTTATCACCAAAATCTCATCTCGTTTATTTTCAGTCGATTCATCTCTTTCAACGCGTCAGTTACGTATTAAGAAATGGATATATATGATCCGACAAAATGATTATAAATTGCTTTATATTATATAGAAACTTATTTGAGATGATATCCCGTCATTACTCGATTAATGTACCTTACCCTAAACAAGTCTACTTTAGTTCCGTGATTTTGGGGCCTATGACTTTAGGGCCAGCTAACGTCCTTTCACCTCAGGTGGCTTGATGCCTCAAATGTCCATTTATTTAGACCATTGTGATATTTTCTTCGTGAAAAAAAAAATAGATAAAAACGATCAGAGTTCTTTTCATCCAGAATCCAGAGATGTTTATTCTCAAGTATTAGTTTTACTTCTGTCAGCGAATTCAAAAGAGGGATCATGCAATGAGCACATGAAAGAATTATGCTCAACCTCACATGGGGAGATCACAATACATCACAGTATATCAGGAAGAAAAAGGGAGTCAGAAACATCATAGAATCTATTGGAAAACTTGAATGGCAATGGGCTGGTCATGTTGCAATAATGATAGCCAACCGATGGACGTCGCAACTCACAACATGGATCCCCCGAGATCACATGCGACTCCGAGGCCTATAAAATACAAGATGGAGAGATGAACTAAACAAATTCAGAAAATGCTGACTCTGCGACACCCATGATAGAGAAATGTGGTGGTTCCTGGGGAAGGTCTATGTCCAACGACGGACGATAAAAGACTGATGATGATGCTGATGTTGTTTTTATCGTCTGTTCGTCTATCCACACGATACCTCTGAATGTACGAAATGGATTTCAATGGATTTTTTTCAAAGGGCTATCAATGAAATGAAAAAGAAGTGGTAAGGTTTGGGTCGGAGTCGGATCCAGGAAATTTAGTTAGCGATTGAGAGGTGTTTTTCCGTTTTTTCATTTATGTCTCCGCTTATGGTTGTCCACGCGATATCTCTATCGATGAACTTCTATGAGATTCTCCGGAGGGGTAGGCTGTGGAAGAAGTGATTAAACATTGGAGTGGACCCATGCACAATTACCTCCCCTACGTTGTAATTATGGGTTCAAATCACCTAATATCACCAAAATTGCACGTTTATCCACGTAATGTCTCAAGATCTCAATAAATGTCAATGATATTTTGTGGAAGGGGGCGGGAACAATAGGCTATGAACGGAATCCAACAATTCTTATATATATATATATATATATATATATATATATAATGTATGTGTGTTTATGTGTATGTGTTACGCTGTATCGGTGAAATAGACTGGTTGGCGAAGTTTTATCGTTATTTTTACAAAGAAAATGAATACATAGTTTTAATTTGACCAAAATGTATTTAATCAAAACAGGGATTTTAAAACAACAATTATTTACGATCAAAAGTTCATGTAAAGTGAAATCAAACCTTTTTTTAACAAAAAAAAAAAAAAATCAAATTTTACCATTAGGGCAATTTTTCTGATTCGACTTAGTATATTGAGATAGACATAGATATATGAAAAAGTATACTATATCTAGAAGCGATGCTTCATCTTACGCTTCCTTTAGTGAACGAAGCCTCGTTATAACGAAGCTATATGGCAGTGATATAATTGCCAAAATCCCAGGGAGAAACATCTTCAATGCTTGCCAGTTCCCGGAATATCCTACTCAGAGATGAATCTCTCACAAAGAACCAGGAATATTCTACTTAAAGATGAGCCTCTCACGGAGAAGTATCTCGTTGCTCCATTAACGAAGACATTGGAAATGGGTCTTTTATAAAAGGCTCAGGGTAATAACTAGCTCTTTAGATCGACTTGCAGGAAACGATCCAATTTTTTTGAAGAAGTTATGAAAGTTGATAACGAAACGAAAGAAGAAGTGAAACCTATGGATATCGTTGATATGATGTATCGGTGTAGATGAGATTGGAAATATGCTGCAAGAAGGAAACGAAGATAAGGAAGGAGAAACAAGGAAAACGAAATAGAAAAATCAAGAAGAAGTCGATGAAAAAGAAGAAGAAAAAGAAGAAGAAGAAGAAGAAGAAGAAGAAGAAGAAGAAGAAGAAGAAGAAGAAGAAGAAGAAGTGATAGCAGCAGCAACAACAGAAGCAGCAAAAAAATTAGTCAAGGATGAAAAAGAGATAGACAAAAGAGAAAACGAAAAAGTTAATAATTAATAATAATAATAATAATAATAAAAATAATAATAATGATAATAATAATGATAATAATAATAATGATCAGCTTCAGTTGAAGAATAAAAGTTAACTGAATATAGTTGTAATGATAATGATAATAATAATGATAATAATAATTAGCAGCAGTTGAAGAAGAAAAGGTTAATCAAACAACAGCAACAATAATAATGATAATAATGATAATAATAATGATAATAATTAGCTGCAGTTGAAGAAGAAAAAGTAAATGACAATAATAATAATGATAATGATAATAATGATAATAATGATAATGATTAGCTGCAGTTGAAGAAGAAGAAGAAAGAAAGAAAGAAAGAAAGAAAGAATGCAGGTAAGATGTTATTCACAAGGTTGAGATCTAATAACATCTGACACTTTTATCTAATTTTTGTAGCAGGTCTTTAATAACAACCAACCAAAAGAGAACGGAATATTCTTGTACGTCTGCTTTACTCATTAACAACAAACTCACCAAATACCTCACTCTCCTCCCTGTCTAGACTAAAACTAACAACCGTTGGCAGCCACTGGGATTGCAAAGCCGCCTTTCCATTCTTTTTTCCCCAGTGAAGCCGTCAAGTTTTTCCCTGTTTTTTGATCTCTTGTTTTTAAAAGCCGTCATTACCCAGACGCCATTTTGTTTTCTCTCAATACGGGTTCCTGCATTTTCAACGCATCTCACTTCCGTTCAAGTAATTACTTGCGGACGACGGAAATATCCGACAGTTCCAAGACTAACTCAATAAGATTTCTGTTTCATTGTGGTTGATGGCAATTATGTTCGATCTGGTGTCTGTGAACGTTAAAAAATTCCCATGTAGATTAATAATTCCTTTTTCGCTTTATGCTACTTGGTCTCATGGGAGATTTTTTTTTATCATAGGAACAGACTGTTTTCCAGTAGCTGGGAAACTGTAATTAGTTGACAGCCACTACGATAGCAAAGCCACCTTTCCCATTCTTTTTCCCCAGTGAGGCCATCAATTTTTTTCTGTCTTCTAATTTCTTGTTTTTAATTGCCATCCTTACCCAGCCACCATTTCATTTTTCCTCAATACGAGTTATTTAGTCTTTAACGCATCTCACTTCCGTTTAAGTATCTACGTTAACACTTGCTAGGCCAGCGATCTTTAACCTATGTATCACGATACATTAGTGCGCTGCGAAGCATCTGTGGGTGTGCCACGGTCGTTCTGAGGTGTGTCGACCCCCTCTCTAACAAAGGACCGTGGGACAGGGTTCCAAGTATGGATACAAGAATATTTGAATACGTTTTGAGATTTCTGGTACTTTTTATGAGTGCATACACTCCTTTTCATCAGTGAGTTAATCAATAAATAAATGTGATATTTATCGAATCCCCAGATGACCATTTCAACTTCTCTCCTGAATTCTGTTGTGCAGAACCACTGATCTCACATCATTTCTTAAAGTTCATTATTTTCAGTGACACAAATATGCAACTCTTGGTAATAGAATTATTAAATCATGTGTTTGTTTAACTTATGAACACATTAACATTCATTTTCCTTTAAATCTTTTCTTGAATACTGATATCATACCTCGACCATTTAAGTGTCGGCCTCACAGTACGGTGAGATGGAAAAGGTCGAAAATCACTAATCTAGACAGACTGGCCAGACCTAACGGGCCAGAAATGTACATTTGTTTACAAACCATTTATAGTAATATTAAACAAGCGTGGTTGCTAGAGCCACTACATTACCACTTCAATTCCGAGTGATTACAGCAAATTTTGTATTGTATATATGATAGATAATGAACCATAAATACATTTAAAAAAAATATAAATGTATCTTTATTAGAATAAAATAAACTCTTGCGTATCTGTAAGATAAAATTTTATTGATATCAAAGACTTGTCAATTTAATTCAGTCGGCAAGAGAGCTACCTGACATTCAATTGGTCGTGTTTTCAAATCACGCCGAAGAATGTTAGTTTTTGCCACCCTAAATTTTGTGAAGATTGTTCTTGTTCTTCTTGTTATGGTAGAAAAGTACAATTTACTCAAAACTCGAGCAGGAGTTTGACAGTAACCGTATTGAGGTACGCACTATTAAATTAGCCTAAGCAACCCGACGGTTTCCTTGTAGCAGCGATGTGTTTCGAAGTGTTATATGAAATAGACTATCGACACGGCGTGACAACCATTCATAATCTATAAATGCCTTGGAGGCCGTGCAGGCTATTTTTGACTCGATGACGAGTTTGGAGCAAGAAAAATTATTTCATTAGAATTATTAATACTTGATTCCGAGACATAATTGTTACAATTTATTACAAGTTCATATCTGATACACTTACATTTATGATAGAAGTTTTATTGCATTTGGTTTCTATGGAAAATACCAAAAGCAGACGATAATGAACAAAATGAGCATAATTCTACCGGAACATATATGATATTATTATCATAATTTATGTTATAAGCACTGGCTTACTGTTGGGGGCGGCCCTCGTCAGAGGGATGATGCCATGATATTTTGTAAACGCAAAAATCCAACACTTACATCTTTTTGCCAATCTGTAGCTTTTTTACAGCCATTTGCAACAATTAAAAAGGCTGGAAAATGCTGACAGATTTTTTCAACGCGTTTTGGCTTTTTTCGATAATCTGTTGAGGACGATTAAGCACGAAATAATTTTTGAATTGGCAACACTGGAGGTGACACCCTCAGCTACCGACCCGCGTAACATCAATCTTAGGAACGCTATTGATTATAAGTCCACTCCCGGGCTAAGGCTGTTTCTATCTCCTTCCATGACGATCGCGATTGTGCTAATCTTTGCAATGTCATACCGACCAACCTTTCTATCTTATCCCTCCATCTTTTGTTTTCTTTTTTCCTACTGCGTTTTCTGTCCGATGGACACCAATCGGTGATTCTTTTGTATCATCTGTTGTCATCTTTTCTTGCTAAGAATCCAGCCCATCTTCATTTTGTTGCTTAATTATTTGTATAGTATCTTTCACTCTAGCCCTCCCTCTGATCCAAGTTAATCCTTTTCTATCTCTTGGAATTATCCCTAGCATTGCTCTCCACTTAATAGACACTTAATTGAAACCGTCAAGACCACACCAACTATTTGAGATAAAAAAAAAGGGCTCAGATATATCATGAAATCCAATAGAAAACTCAAATAACAAAGGGCAATATTTACGTTGCAAGAATGTCAGACAACCGCTTGACATTGCGACTCACAACGTTGATCCTCAGAGATCATATCCGAAATTGTGGCCGGCAAAAAATAAGCTGGTGTGACGATTCTGGCAAGTTCAGTCGATACTGGCGCAGCGACCCACGCAATCATCAATTCTGGCAGATCTTGGAGAAGGTCTTTGTCAAACGACGGACGTTAAGAGGTTGATGATTAAAAAAGAATCAATATGACGTAGTGTGATGCAAAAGAGTCTTCCTCTTTCTTTAACCATCCTCTCTTCCCTTCCTCACGTATGAACGCTTTGAACCTTTGTACATTTGGTCTGAAGAGAAAGGTGTAGGGGATTTACAGACTTATCGACGTTCATTGCAGGTAAAAAAAGTAATGATATTCTGAAAATGATGCCAATTTTCTTTCATCTCCAATTTTAGAATCAATAAATAAAAATATGCAGATCTACAAATCTCACGCATTCTTCGTGAAACGTGCATTTTGATACATTCTCACGCTTATGCACATCAAAGGAAAATTCTCATGCATTTTTTTTTTTTTTTTGCATAAAGATTCATCTGATTGGTCAAGATTTCCGATAAAAAATACGCACACCTTCCAAGGTTCGCTTCCTGCAAGATGAAACACACGCATTTTGATACATTCTCACGCTCACACGCATGGATGGAAAATACTCACGCATTTTTATTTTTAAAAAAGTGTTAGATTTATTTAGATTCATTGAATTAGTTTAGATTTCTGATAAAAATCTTATCTAATGACTCTTGTAATTCCTGAAACGAGAGAGCTTTTGCTCAACAATTGTTGGTTGAATATCCGTAGGTATTCATCATATTTTATAGAACTTTTGAATACATCACAAAACTTTTGAGACATGTTTTGAATAGACTTTAAGACAACACTTAATTGCAATAGCTGATTGGCTCTGAAACGCAATTATATTCTATCTTGGATACATAATTTTAAAAAAAAAATTCGGGGAAGGGAGAGTTTGCCCCCCAGAAGCTCTACTTCCTCAGTCCATTCTCACTCACTTCTAACATTGAATTTTACAGATCTAAATATACCAAATTTTGATAATTCTTAAAATGATTCAAGCTATGCCAACTATACAATCAGAAGTGATCTTTTTGAATGCAGTCAATAGAAATAATATTTGGTGTGCAAATCATGGGGAGACCACTACATCTACCTACGACAACGAATCTCCATGAGACCCTCAATAGAAGAAGAAATCAAGCGAAGGATCACACTAGGATGGAAAGCCTTTGGCAGAGCAAGCTCAACCTTCAAAAATAATAAGATCCCATTAATCCTAAAGAGAAGGGTGTATAACCAACGCATCTTCCCAATAGTCACTTATGGAGCTGAAACATGGAACCCAACCAAGAGACAGACCCGTAAATTGATAACCATGCAACGTGCACATGGAAGAATAATGCTTGGCCTCACATGGAGAGACCACAAGACAGCACAGTACATCCGAGAAAAACAAGAGTCGGGGACATCATAGAATCCATTAAAAATCTCAAGTGGCGGTGGGCTGGCTATGTTGCAAGAATGGCAGACAACCGATGGACATCACGACTCACAACGTGGATCCCCCGAGACCACATGCGCAACCGAGGCCGGCAAAATGTTAGATGGAGAGACGAGCTAGACAAGTTCAGGAAGTGCTGGCTCCGAGACGCCCATGATAGGGAAGTGTGGCAAATCCTGAGGAAGGTCTATGCCCAACGACGGACGCTAAAAGACTGATGATGATGATGATGATGATGATGATGATGATGATGATGATGATGATGATGAATTGAAATAAACACCTCAAATACCTTCTAATGACAATAACAGAACGAACTTTTTTGCCATCACAATATCAATTTTCTGCCATATATGATGGGATGGGGCTGATCAATTGAAAAGTTCGAAAAAGGGCAAATCAATGAATGATTTACTTCTCTTGCCTTTTGATGGGATGTGATCACCAGAAAATGTTTGAATTTTCAAAAAGTAAGCAAAGACAAACCAGTGACCAATTTATCATAAAATCACATTGCATATTGAACCCTGACAAAGATTATTTTAGACGGGGATTTTCAAAAGATAAAGGGCATTTCGCCTTCTCTTTGAGAGAAGTTTGTGTGCAAAATTTCAGGTTTCTACTATAAATAGCTAAGGGCTGCGTGAAGTCCAGATAGATATATGTAAATGTCAGATCACATGAATAACTTGAACCAAGAAACAGTTGATCAAACAGGTCTGTTATGGATAGCAGTGATTAACAGGTAGTGATGTGCTGGGTGTGATCAATAAAAATATTGTTAAAAAAATGTGATCAATAAATAGGTAATTTCTCTTGCCTTCTGTTTTTGCAATGAACACTGAAAAGTCTTAATTTTCGGTAGCGTGCCGTGTTGGAAGTGATCAATTAAAAAATTTGATTAACTTAATTGATTAACTTATTTCACTTGTCTTTTGTTGAGCAGTGATTACTGAAAAGGTGTCAGTTTTCAGAAAACAAGCGAGAATGCTCTTGGACACAAACTAAATCATCATTTTTTTTTGTAGACATAAGGAGTGATGTTATGATTTTCAGCCCTCTAGCTTCTTTGTTGTAGTTTGCACGCTTGATAGATACATACATAACCAGCCAAACTGACCATCTTGAAAACTGACGAAACCGATGTTTACAGTTTTCGTGACAGTTTTCGTTGACGGTTTCTCATAAATGGGAAATTCGCACTTTGAGGTATCATTACGCCGACCTCAGAGGTCGATATACTGACCTTCCAGGAAGATCAGACAACAGGGGTGTGTAATCCAAGTCTCGTCTAGGGTGCAGAAAAACCCTAACACGAATTCCAAATCTCACCCGAGGCACTTGGAAGCCAATGGTCAATGCTATTAGGATTTAGGAAAAAACAATGAGAGATGGGGAGATTATATTTTTGAAGGGTTTCATTTTCCTACTACTTCACCAGTGCCATCAAAAGGGGCTGCATCTATGAGATATTTGGACACACACATCATTCGACACTTCTCGTTGACCTTCCTTATTTGATCACCTTCTTCTCACTGACACTGATACAGACCCTCATCTTCCTCCTCCCTCAAATAACCAAAAACACATAACAAAAATATCCTTGTCCCCATTTAATTCCTCACTCTCAAACTTGTAAACAGCTTGTTTTTTTTGCATCATTGCAAATGCTTTTGAAAAAGGTGGGTGGAACCAACGAAATGCATAAAAGCTTGTCTTCGAGAAGATGATTTCTTTGAAATGTAACACTTGTTTTTCTCCTTCCAGTCGTCAAATTACTACCATCACATTGCATTTATCATACGTAGATAATAGAGATTTGCATTGCAGTGAGCATGGAAAAAGCCTTCAAGATTGCATTTTATATACGTGGATGATGGAGATTTACGTTGTAGTGAATTTGGAAAATAGCTTTCTATACGCATTGCATTGTATAGAAATGGTTAATAGAGATATGCATTGCAGTGAGCCTGGAGAAAAGTCTTCTGTACACATTTTATAGACGTGTATAATAGAGATTTGCATTGCAGCGATCTTAGAGAATAACCTTGTATACACATTGCATTTTATATACGTGGATAATAGAGATTTGAATGAAATTTTACTACGTCAGATGCACGAATGAAATTCTATTTTGCTATGCCAGTTATGTCCCTTAGCATTACAGAAGACATCTGCACGTTGGTAATTATCTTATATTTGGCTTGTTTTTATTGGTGGTTAGGAACTGGTAGAGACCTTTTTAAAAATCTTCCACTTATACTCGAGGTATTGTGGGAAGGGATGGAGACGGTGGTAGTGTTTTTTTGTCCGTATGTTTTTTTAAATTCTCCTTCTTTTCACTTACAATTTATAATCCACCTCCGGTTTGCTAGGCCCGTTGAAGCTTCAATAGAATCCTGTTAACCGTATATTTCGGGAACATATTTCCTATTTCGTCCGTTGTCTGCCTTTCACGTCGTATAGAAGCAGTCTCCTAGACTGGTTACCAACCAAGCCAAAGAACCCAGTCTTCCTGGCTAATATTCTTTACATATTTTGCTTGCTGCTAACTGGTTGGTTGATTGCGTCCCCTTAAACATTAAGATGGTTATTCGAGACGACAAACTGCAGTCAATTATGTGAACGTACTCTCTGGTAGTCATTAAGTCACTGCTATTAGGGTTTAGAAAAAAAACAATGAAGGATGAGAAGAGTTTTATTTCTATTCGGACTATCCTCATCTTGGTTGTTTTTCATACAACGTTTCGGCCGTTGTAATCTACGGTCTTCATCAGGTATCATCTGGTAGGTGTGGGGAAGTAACGAACCAAACCCTTTATTTAACCGACGGGGGTATATTGACCGCACTCCCCTCTTAGCATTAGTAGCATTATTAATGTCTCACACTAGGATTGAACCTAGAACCATCAGATTACTTGCAGTAATTCTGTCTGATTCTGTGTGTCCATGTGGACAAATAAAGGGTTGAGGATGTTGTTTTATACGCCATTTTCTACGATGGCAGCCAATTTGACTTCACTATGTTGTTTTTAGACAGGAAGTCCCAATGTTTATCGTTGAAAAGGAAATTTTGTCTGCTTTGTAACGGCGTGTCTTAACAATTTGTGAGAAAGTAACCCACAAAATCGTGATTTGTATGATTCAATCGAATTGAGAAATAAGAACTAGAAATGCTATTTGCAGTTAAATTTGGATTAAGAAGGCAAATAAATGTTGCCTCCATGAATTATCAGAAAATCATTACAAACAATTGGCAAAATGGCTTCGTATTTGACCCAAAATGACCCCTATCTGTCTAGATCGATACTTGAAGATGATATCCAATCTTCTGGCGAGATAATTGAAGTGAACAACTCTTATCAATAATTTGTTTTACAGTTTTAAATTTCATGATTTTACTTTGAATGACCAAACATACGGATATGAATATATATGTGTGCGTATGTGTGTGTGTATGTTACGCCGAATCGTTGAAATAGCCTAATTGGCGTAATTTGCTTGTTTTTTTTTGTGGAAAAAAGTTGATTTCACAAAACTTTGATCGTGAAAAATAGTTGTTTTATATTCTTGTTTTGGTTAAATGAACTTCTGATCAAATAAAACTATATATTTATTTTTTTGCAAATTCACCGATTCGCCGTAACATACATAAACATATATTTTTTGCCATAAAGTTAGCTGGAAACTGGTAAAATTCAGTTGATTTTTGCCATATTGAAGAAAATTTCACCTATTCCTAACAAACCATAAGTGGCCACACCGTAATAAGATAACAATAAACGATTAGATCTATAGTTATCAAACCATATAATGCAGCATGTAAGTGCACCATAACTACCGTATGCACTCGTGTATGAGTCGGTCTCGTGTATAGGTCAACACTTTACCTATGTATTCTTAATCCAACATAAAGGATGCCGTGCTACTTATCAACATTGTAATGAAACAGCATATTATTGTAATAAAGCCTCATATCTCATGGTGCTATGAATAAGCCAACAGAGCATGTACCGAATACGTACAATGTTAAGTCTCAAAATCAAGTGAATTACAATGAAAAGAACTGTATGTCTATAATTCATTGATTTTTATACAAATTTTACACGTCTATCATTCGCTGATAAAAACCATCAAGTATTTCTTTCATATTTGAAGCGCTGCTCCAAGTCCTTCCAATTGAGTTTGAATTTCAACTTCACCAAGTTATTGCTCATGTATCGGTCGACCCCGAATTTTCGCCGAAAATTTTGCTCATCAAAACTCGATCTATACACGAGTATATACATTTGTCGTGGCGGTTGGGGAAAGATGATGGTTCACTCAAAGGACTGGAAGAAGTTTCATATCAATCCAACATGATACGACCGGGAAAATTTTTATTTAGCATTTCTTCTTATGGTAGTAGGAAGAGGGAGAGGAAGAGGGAAATTAGAATGGTTTGCTCTGAAGGTCTGGACCAAGTTCCATATCAATCCAACATGATGCAGCTAAGAAAATTGATACATAGCATATTAGGGATCGACCATACGGCCGAAAAGCATCCTACATAGATGCATGGCTGAATCTAAAAATAATCTTAGACGTTTCCTTGCAAATCCGTTACAAAAAAAGCAACAAAGTAACCCAACATAGCGTTCAATATTCTTTATGCACAACAGAAACCTGCTTGCGTTTATTCGGAAAGTCAGCTCTTGTCTGGTAACGATTACAATTTGAAATAAAAACTGAGAGAAAATATCAAGGTATACTAGCAACGTCCTATATATCTATATATAGATAACTGCCCGGTGGGTGGGAACTTCAAGTTAGATATTGTAATAAAGCCATATATTTCATCGATTACGTATAGTCCTCCGGCGCATGTGCATAATACGTACTTTATCAAATTTTAGAATAAATCCAATTTAAATAAATACAACTGTACTTCTAATATGTATTGATTTTTCTGTATAATAATGTTCATTATTTGCTTCTAGAATAACTCCGAACATTTCTTCGTTAAGCTGTTACTCAAAAAACAAAGACGGCATAATTTTCAATATTTTATGCGAAGCAAGAGATGTGTTTAATTTATCAAGAAAGTTACAAGTGTCTGGTGAGGATTACAATTTGAAATAAAAACAAAAACAGAATATTTAAATATAAAGACAAGATCTTGAAAGAAGGTTTGAATATAAATCGGGGACCAACCATGAAAATGGAGGCAATAAATTTGAATCGAAAATGAACAATGTGCTGTGAAACGTCCATAAGACAGGACACGAAATGAATAAATAATAAGAAAACTCGCCATCGAAGTTAATAATTGGAACAACCGTAGCGTCAAAATTTGGAGTCAGGAGAAAAAAAAATCTATCAGAGAATAAACATGGTCAGATTGAATTCTAATTATGACATCATTGGCGTTTAACACTGAAAAATATCTAAATTAGTGCTAAAAAAAACTTGAGAAAAAAATGGGAGAATCTAGATGTTATAAATAAACTCGTCAAAATGAAACCACAGAAAGGTAAGAAATGACGAAGCCGTATGGCTTTGAGCGCTGAAACACGCGCACATACACACACACATATGAATAGATATATAACTCTTTTCGCCACCTTTGATGACTACGGTTGTTCAACAGGAGTGGTTAGTCACACGATGGAAACCGTCGAGCAATCAATGTCTTCAGGCTGCATGCCTTGTGAGGGAGATCAATAGAAAAATTGGAATAGGGATATCAATGGATAAGTTGTTTTTGTAGCCTTTTTTGGGGAAGTGATCTCTAAAACTAAGGATGAACACAACTGGACATAAACTAATGTATCAATTTAACATAAACTTACAAATTCGCTATAAACCTTTGGCGAAGGGAGATTTAAAAGAAATAACTTTTTTTCTAGAGATGATAACTTGCTTCAGTAGCTCTTTGTTGGATAGTGATCACAAAAAACAAGGGTGAACACAAGTGGACACGAAGTAAAATATCAATTTTGCATAAACTTACAAATTCACTAAAAACCTTTGGTTTGGGGAGATTTGGAAAGAAAGAACTTTTTTTCTAGAGATAATAACTGTGAATGTGAAAAGAATTCCAGGCGTCTGATTCCATTAGTGCGGTCCGTGCGCGTGATGTGCACATTCGTGAATGACGATTGCTTCATCTTGTCAGATGATGGCCGTCTCGTCACTTTACCTGGTCACCCTGCTTCGTCCCACCACGCCCATGTACTCTAAGGTGGCTCTTAAGACCAGCTTCTGACCTGCAAGGTCCAAAGCACACATCACAGACAAAAGTCAAACTGCTCACAGGATTGATTGAATCTGTCCGCGAAACGGCAGCATCGTGAACTTTCATACGCCTCTTCAGACCAGAGCTTGTCTTACATACTTTGCCACAGTTGTATTGTCGAGAAAAGGCGGTAAAAGATTGTTATATAGTCTGTTTCTGCAGATGTCTGTGTGATTTAATGTGATGAAGTCCTCGAAAGTAGAAGAAATCAAGTGAAGAATCGCTCCAAGATGACAAGCTTTTAGTAAAGCAAGCTGAACTTTTGAGAACAAGAAAATCCCATTAGTTTTAAAAGAAATGATCTAAAACCCACGCATCTTCCTGATAGTCACCTATGGAGCCTAACCAAGAGATTGCCCCTCAAACTGAGAACCATGCAAGGTGTACAGGAGAGAGTCATGCACAATATCACATAGTGAGATTAGAGGATATTAGAGAAGAAAAAAGGGACTCAGGGATATCATAAAATCTATCAGAAAAACTCAAATGGCAATGGGCTGATCATGCTGCAACAATGTCAGACAGCCGATGAACATCACGACTTTCAACGTGGATTTCCAGTGATCATATGCGAAACTGTATCCGGCAAAATGCATGATAGCGTGACTAGACAAGTTCATAAAGTATTGGCTCCGCGACGCCCATGATAGAGGGGTGTGGCGAATCTTGGGGAAGGTCAACGACGGACACTAAAACGCTGCTGCTGATGATGATTATGATGATATAGCCAGCCTTTGAAAGAAGAGTACGGATGAGTGGATAAATCTTCGCTTGATCTCTTCCTCTTTCGTGGGTTTCATGGAAATTCTTTGTCCTGGTTTGCACTTCAGCTTTGTAAATATCAATTTAAGCGCCTTATTGTCCACTCGGATAATATAATGGATGATGTTTGTCTCCCATACATGTGGCCTCGGGTTCGATTCCCGGTATGCTCAAAGAGAATGGATAGCTATTCAATCAGACAAATTCACCTGTTCACTCAGCAACTAATTGGGTACATTCTAAGCTGTGTGGTTAGGATTAGGGAGTTATGAATACTTGTAAGAATTAAAGACCTGGTTTCACCAGCATTGGAAACATGAAACGCATGCAAAGAGGTCGCATCGTCATCGGCTGTTCATAGTCTGCAGGATGACACTGTTGCTGATCATTGCTACCGTAGTGAGATCGATCCTCACTTAAACCTCCAAGGGTGTTTTCTCCAGTAGTTCGACAGGACGTCACAACTCGTGGTCGAACCAACCTAAAAACTGAAGAAACCAATTTTGTTGATTCTTTCTCATATACATTTATATTTTCCACAATTTTCTGTGGTCCGGCACTTTCTATGGTCCTGCAGTGACCATGTCACAAGATTGTCGGATTAAAGAGTTGCAACTGAATCACCAAGCAGGGGCGGGTGCTTACCGTAGCGTGACGGTTAGTCTGCTTCTTACACAATTGTCGGCCTTTTGACTACAGGGGTTGCCTGAAAAGAGATAAAGTTCACCACCAGTCTTCCTGGTTTGAAACAGACCGAACTATTGTACTACTTTTCCATAGTTAGGGGAGAAGTGCATCTATACATTTCCCAAGGGCATTTTTGCGAAGTGAATGTAAACAGCCTCAACCGAAATTCGAACTCGGTTGCCGATCCTGTTTTTCGTGTTGGTAACTGTTACGCTACATCGCACCTTATAACGAACAGTATTTTAATGAATTACAGACAAAAAATAATTTAAAAAAAAAGTCTTGCTAAACTATTTCTAGATTGGAAAGAAAACGAAAAAAAGGACAGACTCTGTTCAAAACCTTCGACGTTGCTTCTTTTTACAATTTTTTGACAGTATTTGGCTACATTAGACGGATTCCGAAAGCACTGGCTCCGCGACGTGCATGATAGGGATGACTGGCGACTGATTGGGAAGGTATATGTCCAATGACGAACGCTAAAAGCTGATGTTGATTTCTTCAATAAAACTATTCGATTCCAATTGATTTTTTAAGTTGATCCTAGTTTAAACGACTGAAGCAGAAAAAATCATTGAATCAAAAACAAAACGAAAGAGGAAATGCCCGAAAAGCAATAAAATTGGGGAAAAAATCAAATATATATATATCATAGTCTCATCCACAGACAGCTGTTTCGTTGTATTACAAATCTTCAGTGTGGCTATAGACTTTCCATTATCCCATTATATATATATATATATATATATATATATATATATATATATATATATATATATATATATATATATATATATATATATATATCCGTAGCTAATATGTATATATATATATATATATATATATATATATATATATGTATATATATATATAAGCTCATTATAGGGTTGTGTGTGTGTGTATATATATATATATATATATATATATATATATATATATAAGCTCATCATATGGTTATATATATATATGAATTATTGTGTCATCTACAGACAGCTGTTTCGTTGTATTACAACTCTTCAGTGTGGCTATAGACTTTCCATTATTGCATTATTCCATAATATATATATATATATATATATATATATATATATATATATATATATATATATATATATATGTATATATTTGCAGCTCAGAGGTATATATATATGTGACTCAGATATGCATATCAACTCTGAGTAACTATACAATGTTTATAGTAAATATTCTAAATACACTTCATATATATATATATATATATATATATATATATATATATATATATATATATATATATATATATATATATATTATATATAGTCACATGTTGATATTTTGTTAATACATGGTCTAAAGATCATGACAAAGTAGGTAGTACTTACTGGGTGTGGTCGTTTGTCCGCCGTCTAAAATTGGATTCAGTTTATGGTTCGGATGAAAATCAATTTTCATAAAAATGGTCATGTATTGGAAAGGAAATGTAATGCTAAGTAAAGTTTACCAGAGAACCATCTGCCTCAGAGTAAATAATTTTTACAACAAAGAAAATTTTTCTGAACATTTGGAGATATCGGGTGGACAGCAAGGAATTTGGATCTAGGACTTGTGTGTAAAGAGTAATTTTGACGCATGGGTGTAATTGTTTGTGGATCTGCTCCGAAACTCAATGACCCTGGGTTGCAAATGAGACCTAACTTAGTAACTTTGCTTCCTTTTTTTTTTTCTTTTTTTTAGTACGTTCTATTTTTTATTTTATTCTGGGAATTGATTTTTTTAAAATAATGTGACGTAGTTTGACTTGAGAAACAAAATTATAATCCTCTTTCTTTGTCCTCTCTCTCTCTCTCTCTCTCTCTCTCTCTCTCTTCCCCTCCTTATGAACGTCTTGAACTTTCTCAAATTTGATCTGAGAGAAAAGGTTTTTTGCCTTTTTTTCAAACACCCCCCCCACAACATAATTTTCGTTTTGTGCATGTTCAACAGGAAACTGCTCAAATTCATCAAGACAGCCAACTGGTGCCTCGTGACAATTACAATTTGAACTAAGGATGATACAGAGAAAATATTCGAATATAAAGAGATGAAGGCAAGATCGTAAATTAAGGCACGAACAAGATGACCAATTTAGCAATGCAAATCGAACCCCCCTACAAGAGCTATTGTATAAATTTTGAAAAAAAAAGTTTTTTCAAGATATAATGAGTAAACGTTTTAATTTAGAACCCTTCAACTCCATTCTAGTGGTCTTTTCGTGCAATATACATAAATTCATACATACATAGCCTGCCAGCCAGCCAGCCAGATCTGATTAAAGACTAAAGAAACATGTTAACAATTTGGGACTGGGGTTTGATTGACGGTTTCTTATAGCGTAATCTTTCAAAGTGTGAATATGCAATGGATGACTGCTTGATTTTATGAAAAAAAGACTAGCTGGTGCTTGGTAACCTTTACAATTTGAAATACAAGTAACAACGACACAGATTTCAAGATATGAAGAGAAAATCCTGGAAAAAACATGAATATTAATCGAGGACCATCCGCAGCAAATGAAAGCAATGTATTTGAATTAAAAACGATGATGATGTGAAAAGTGCTTAAGACAGGACAAGAAATGAATAAATAATAAGAGAACAGGTCTGTTGAGTCATTACGGAGGAATTGTCACAGGACCAATGTCTTTTGGCAACATGCAGCTTTCATCATCATCAGTCTTTTAACGTCCATCGTTGGATATAGACATTCCCCAGGATTCGCCACTCTTCTCTATCATGGGCGTCGCAGAGCTAGTACTCTCTGGATTTATCTTGCTCGTTTCTCCATCTTGTTTTCTATCGGCTTCAGTTTCGCATGTGATCTCTGGGGATACATGTCGTGAGTCACGATGTCCATCGGTTGTCTGCCATTCTAGCGACATGGCCAGCCCGCCGCCATTTGAGATTTTTTTATGGATTCTACGATGTCTCGGACTCCTGTTTTCTCCAGGATGCGTTGTGCTGTCTCAGGGTCTCTCTATGTGAGGTTGAACATAACTCTTTAGTGTGCACGTTGCATGGTTCTCAATTAGCGGGTCTGTCTCTTGATGAGTTTCCATGTTTCAGCTCCATAAGTGACTATTGGAAGGATGCATTGGCTATATAGTCTTATTTTTAGGATTAATGGGATCTTTTTGTTTTTAAAGGTTGAGCTTGAGGAAAAAAATGTAAAAAAAGCGATCGATGAATAAGTTACGCTCCTTGCCGTTTCTTAGATTACAAACCTATTAGGTGGAAATTCGAAAAACAAAAAACAAAACCCAAAAATCATTAAAAAACAAAAGAGCGTTTTCCCAGAGCTGATAAGGAGTAAATGTTTGAATTTTCAACTCCTTAGTTCTATCAGTGCTGCCTCTAAGTACGTCATATACATAGGTAGCCAGCTGGACTCACTTGAAAATTGACAAAACCTGCGTAGACAATTTTGGTGACAGTTTTGGTTGATGGTTTAAAGGAAACATCAGAGTTAATATTTGTAGACACAACACAAAACTGCGCGATTCTGTAAGATTTAAAGAATGCCAGCTGGTGTCTTGTGACAATGAAAAAATATTCAGATATAATGGCAAGATCTTAAAAGAGGGTATAAATATTAATTGGGGACCATCCACAGCAAATGAAGGCAATAGATTTGAATTACAAATGCACAATGTGCTGTGAAAAGTGCATGAGACGAGAGACAAAATGAATAAATAATAAGAAAACTCGCCATCACAGTCAATAATTGAACAGCCGTAGCGTCAAAATTTGAAGTCGTGCAAAAAAAAAAAATTCCATCAAAAATAAATATGGTCAGAATAAATTCAATTCATGACATCACTAGCGTTTCCCATTGGAAAACATATAAAATAAAGTAAAAAAAAAAGATGTAGAATCGAGATGATTTTAATAACCCTGTCATTACAAAGTCCAAATAAGTTGAAAAAAATTTTTCACAAAATATATTTTTTTAAATCATAGAAGGGGTCTCATAGAGTTCTGATGCCATTTTCCACGTCTGTAGACAAACGATGTGGCTAGGAGCGCTGGAGCACACAAAAATGTAAACATATAAACAAAAACATACACATACAAAAGGAATGAACCCTTATCTTTGATGGCTACGGTTGCTCAATAGTCCTGATAACTCTTGTTTCCAATCGGACAACGGGCGAATTTACACATTATGTGACGTAAAATTTGTACACCCTAATCCTCAGCCGAACAGAAGAGGCAGGAGGTGATCTCACAATAGAAGGGAGAGTAGCCATCCTTTAACAATCCAACCTAGCTTTGGTGAGACATGGGTTGGCTTTAAAAAATTGTTCCCAATCATCATCGAAGTCATCATCAACTACATATGCGTGGGACCACGGTTCAAGGGTCAGGTTGAAAGTTTACAACGGGGCTTCTCAAGCTTTTTTCATTCGCAACCCCCTTTTGACGTGACGAATTTTCCTGTGACCTTTCATTCATTGTTATAAAAGCAATAAGTATTAAAACAATATATCAACCCCAAACAGTAAAAAATTAAATCTTTTATCTAAAATTATCACCAGCATAAGATTAAGGCATTTCTGGTCCCAAAATGACCATAGAGATGCCCAAGAACGCTTTTTAAAAAAGGGTTTTAGATAGTTCCTAGTGGTGTACATGCAAATTTTCAAGGTTGCAGCCCTCAGAATACAACTAGGAGTGCCTGGACACACACCCTGACGAGCAAAGAGCGAGGAATCTGTAGCCAACTTGGCTGATTGGTCGGGTGGGCCATTTTTGGGGCTTCAATGCTTTGATAAAGACAAAAAAAACTCACAAATTGGAACATATTTATGATATATTATAATTTTTACTGCTGCATTCATTACTTTTTGAAAATGAAACACGAAAACGTAACTGAAACGAAATTAATTTTTTTTACTAAATGAATAGTATCGAGCTATTTTACAATAAGCACTCTTTTGAAATTCATCATCATCATCATCATCAGCAGCAGCAGCAGCAGCAGCAGCAGCAGCAGTCTTTTAGCGTCCGTCGTTGGACATAGACCTTCCCCAGGATTTGCCACACTTCTCTGTCATGGGTGTCGCTGAGCCAGTACTTCTTGAATTTGTCTAGCTCGTCTCTCCATCTAATATTCTGCCGGCCTCAGTTACGCATGTGATCTCGGGGGATACATGTCGTGAGTCGTGATGTCCATCGATTGTCTGCCATTCTTGCAACATGGCCAGCCCACCGCCATTTGAGATTTGTAATGGATTATATGGTGTCCCTGACTCTTGTTTTCCTCGGATGTATTGTGCTGTCTTGCGGTCTCTCCATGTGAGGCCCAGCATTATTCTTTCATGTGTACGTTGCATGGTTCTCAATTAGCAGATATGTCTCTTGGTTAGGTTCTATGTTTCAGCTCCATAAGTGACTATTGGGAGGATGCATTGTATATACACCCTTCTTTTTAGGATTAATGAGATCTTCTTATTTTTGAAGGTTGAGCTTGCTCTGCCAAAGGCTTTCCATCTTAGTGTGATTCTTCGCTTGATTTCTTCTTCTTTTGAGGATCTCATGGAGATTTGTTGTCCTAGGTAGATGTAGTGGTCTACTTCCTCCAGTTCTGTGTCTTCAATTTTGATCTTACTCTTGGTGTAGTGTTTGGGTAGTCACCCTTGGAGCACACCCCCCCCCACCCAAAGCAAGTGATGTGGATGGGCCTTTTGGTACCGAGGTCCGAGCAGGAACGGCCGATATAATTTTTAGTGTGCAAACCATGGGGAGTGATTGGCCTTGCCCTGCCACGCTGGCCCATGACGTGTTGGGAGGGCTTTTGAAATTAAGTTTTCCCAAAACATCAGTTGCACAATCACTTTAATACAAAAAAAGGATTTCAAATATTTCAGTGAACAACAATCTTTATGTTATTTCTAGAGGGGTCCCGACCCCTAGTTTCAGAAGCTATGGTTTGACATTAAGAGTAATTTATACTCCATGCCTTCCTTCCTTGATTCGTTTTTTTTTTTTTTTTTTTTTTTTACTGCGTCCAAGAAAGAGTGTACCAAGGGGAAAAGACAATTTCTGAAACCATTCGCGTGTGCACTTTTGGATCCCCACGGTAAACTTGACCATGTTTTACATTTCACGCTCGAGGAGAAATGGATAAATCAGTTCCTTCCTTCCCTCATTCCCTCCTTCCTCCCTCCATTTTTTTTCCTTTATCCCTTCCTTCCTCCTTGCCTTCTTCCCTAGATTCATCCGCCTTTCTTTCCTTCCCCTTCCTTGATTCTTTTCCCTCTTTCCTTCTTTCCTTCCTCCCTAGATTTGTCCCCATTCTTTCCTTCCTTTCCTTCCTCCCTAGATTGATTCCCCATTCTTTCCTTCCACCTTTCCTTCCTCCCTAGATTCACCTCCTTTCCTTCCATGATTCTTTCCTTCCCTCCTTCCTCCTTTCCTTTATTCCGTCTTTCCTTCTTTCCTTCTCTCTTTCTTTCTTCTCTTCACGCGCTCGTTCATCTGTTCGTTTTCCTTCTTACTTCTATCACTTTTTTTTCTTTCTTTGAAACAACCATCCTCCCTTTCAAGAACTAGGAAAAGTTGCAGTTGCATTTTCAAATCGAGAGACCTGAACAGCCAGCAGGGCCGTCCCAAGGTACCAGCAACACAGCCATTCACCCAGGGTCCCAAGTGCCAGGGGGGTATCCGTCATATGTCTCATTCTGCTGAAGATTTTCTTTCAATGCAGCAGCTGAAGTGATGAGATTATTCGCCCCCCCCCCATGTCGATTTTTCGCTTTGGAGAGCAATCTTTTATCGGATTTTATCTGGATATAAACTGGCATGTACTCTGTTTTGGATCTGAAATATTGTTCTATTTATAAGATTAATGGAAACTCTTTCGGTTCAATGCAACGGCAAGCAACGAGCTTATGTTGAAATATTAGGCTAAAGACATATCGATTTACCTATACAGATATTTATGAGCAGTCTTAAATAGATAGATAGATAGATAGATTGATAGATAGATATATCATTGAGAGATAGATTTATACGAACAGACTAGGATCGATATGAAAAGATTTAGATAGATATATAGATAGACTGCAAGAACAAAATTTAGCCGACCAGTAAAAAATGACGATATATTCCAGATATATGGATATACACATTGGATTTTATATAAGTCGATAGTAAGGATTTGTATTGCACTGAGTTTGGATAATAGCTCTTAATACACATTGCATTTTATAAAGATAAAGAAGATTTGCTTTGTATTGAGCTTGGAGAATAGCCTTCTATACACTTTGCATTTGATAGATGTGGATATTAGAAATTTGCATTGCAGTGACCTTCTCCCGATAGTCACTTATGGAGCTGAAACATGGAACGTAACCAAGAGACAGACCTGCAAACTGAGAAGTATGCAACGTGTGCATGAGAGAATCATGCTCAACCTTACATGGAGAGATCACAAAACAGCACAGTATATAAGGAAGGAAACAGGTGTCCGTGACATCATTGAAACGATTAAAAAACTCTAATGGCAATGGGCAGGCCATGTTGCGAGAATGAAAGACGACCGATGGGCATCACGTCCCACAAGGTGGATCCCCTGAGGCCGAAAGAACATAAGATGGAGAGATGAACTGGACAGATTCAGGAAATGCTGGCTCCACGACGCCCATGATAGAGAATTGTGGCGAATTGTGGGGAAGGTCTATGTCCAACGACGGACGTTAAAAGACTGATGATGATGATGATGATGATGTTGATGATGATGATGATCTTGGAGAATACCCATCTATACACATTGCATTTTGTAGATGTGGACGATAGAGATTTGCATTACAGTGAGCTTGGAGAATAGTCTTCTATACACATTGCATTTTATAGACGTGGATAATAGAGATTTGCATTTCAATGAGCTGGGAGTGTCCTATTGACTACCAACGGATTGTTATCATTTTTTTGTTTTTATTATTACTTTTATATTTCTATCTTATTCTTAAAATTCAACATGTTTATAATGTCATTAGAACACGAATGAAATTCTATTTTATTTTGACGAAAGACGTCTGCAAATGGCACTGTATGTGTGGACTATTTGCTAAAATTGTTTTCGTTTTCTTTCCAGGTGAGTGCCAAGATTTTCTCGACGGATCTCCTTAATCTTGATGAACTAAACCGAAAAACATTCGTCAGATTTCATGTGAGTAGATATTTAATTGGAAAACGTCCAATTCGGCAAATGACCAAATTCAGGGAGCACCTAGTTGGAACCAAACCCACTAGCAACGGAAATACCTTGATTAGTGCGGTTAATTCGTTCCAAAATTTCCAGTTCAAGATCTTTAAGGTGTTTCTTTCAGCTTATACATAGTTACATTAATTTGTACAGCAATATCTCAACCGTACTATATCAAAACACGAACTACATCAAAACACACCCAAATCAAACTGCACTGAGCGAGATTTTGCTGTGCTCGAATACGAGCTAACCTGGCCCAGGATTCGTCTGGGGACCTCAAACAGGTATACAATATCCGATATCGCGGATCGATTGCCCTGAGCAGCACCTCTCCATTGCACTAAAAAGAGGAGGTGGCGAATCTCCCTGACGCTTCCGTGACCTAATCTACGTGTATGAGTGTTGAACTCAGCATTAAACTTGATTCTGTGTCACGTTCCGCCCTTGTCGAGAGGTAGATATATAACTACTTGAATGCCAGGCAATCGCTGGTCATCATGACTCACAATGTGGATCCCAGAGATCATATGCGAAACTGACCAGCAAAAATTAAGATAGCTTAACAAACTAGACTTCGTTCAGAGAGTATCGGCTCCGCAAGCCTCAATATGGAGAGGTCTGGCGAGTCTTGGGGAAGATCTGTGTCCAACGACCGACGCTAAAAAACTGAGGATGGTGATGAATGCTACCAATCGATCTAGTCGGTGTAGATTTGTGTAATTCATACGATTTAGTCGTTATGTTAATATTCCTTCTATTATATATGGTACGATGTCGAAATAGCGGAGTACCTGAAGATCAAAATCCCATAAGGTAATGATAAACAAAAATTTAACGCTTTCCATTGAAAAACCATTTTGAATGCATTTCCATAATAAGAAACCGTCAACCAAAACTGTCACCAAAACTGTCAACGTAGGTTTCCTCAGTTTTGACGTTAGTCTGACTGACTATATGTTTATGTGGAAAATTTCGACACTTATTCCTTTTTGTCTTGAAAAAAAGTTCATTTCAATTTTTTTCAAAATCCCCCTAGATAGGTTTTTTTTAATAGGGGGTTCAATTTGCAATGTAATTTTATGCCCTATTGGTCTCTTAGTTTTTCTCTAGCAGCATTTACATTTGTTTTATTTGAAAATTCAGTTTTTCAGTGATCACTGCCGAACGAAAGGTGTGGGAGGTAACTCCATTGATCATTCCTTTTTCGAATTTTTTAATTAATCATCCCAAACACTGCATGCTACCAAAAGTCGTTGTCATGTGATGGCTTCTATTGACTGACTAACCAGACCTATTTTATTAAAATCATTTACAATGTATATTTATTGTAAAATCATTTATAATGTATTTCTATCGCAAAAATCTGTAAAAATGCGTTTCTTGCAGTAAAATCCTTTCTATGTGAAAATGATTTACAATGTATTTCTATGATAAAATCTTAAAAGTATTTTATAAAAAAAATGTTTACTTTGCTATGGATATCTGTCGTGAAAACATCTGCAATATTGTCCCGTAAAATATGACTGACTTACCATCAACAGGGTCATGAGGAGACCCCATTTCTCCCTCGTTCGATAATTAATAAGCAGCTTTTCCATCCTCCGTAAAAGTGCAAGCAGAAAATGGCAATTATAGATTGTAAAGTCTATCAAAGAATAAAGTCCCAGGTCAGTCTCGCACAATGTCCATGAAGCAACGAGTCATATTCACAAAGCTTTTATCGACTGAGCAATCAAGTAATTACAAATACTATAAATAGTTACTTTTAGTTCCATAACTAGTTTCTTTAGATCAATAACTATTTATTTTTAGATATACTGGGACAATACCCATTCCAAAGGAGTATGTTTGGAAGGGGTTGGACTCAATGGTGTGTGAAGCAGCCTGCCAAAATTGTCATATGAAATAATTTTCCTCTAGTAGTATTTCACTTCTCTCCGGTGTTGCCACATTATATCTTTTATATCTAAATTTAGATAATTCTAAAGAACGGAAGTCAAGGGACGTTATGTGCGGAGATTTTGAAGGAAGGTCTATAATCAATAATTTATCTATATTTAATATTGATCGAAGAGGACTGGTCCGATAAAACTACAAAGTTTTCTGCCTCGTGTACTGACCAATATATCTGGCGAATGTCAACTCCATACGAAAACCAGCTATCGAGTAATCGCGGTGCAAGCACCCACGAAGAGACAGACGCCGACTGTGATTTCTTCCATTTTAGATAAGCTATCTTTAGATCTATAGAGAGTTAACCATACCAACTGATTTTTAGAGGTATAACTAGTTTTTTTCTAATCTATATCTACTAGTTACCTTCAGATCTAAAACCAGTTACCTTGGGATCTCTATGTAGTTAGTTAGAGTTGTTTAACTAGTTACCTTTAGTTTCATAACTATTTGGTTGGTGCAAAAATAATAGCGGTTTTTGTTATTTTAAACATTGATTCTTATTTTTGGAATCGATTATCATTTAACTATGTTCATAGAATTTACTATTTGAAAGCGTGAATTGCGCGCTCTTTATTTAAACTGAACGTTTTCTATTCACGATTTATTCTAGTTTAGTAGAGGCTGTCAAATCAAGGATTGAAAAGAGAAAAGTCGAGCAATTTTGTTTATTGAGTTCAAAGATGGAACGTAAATCAGTGGAAACTGCTCGCAATATCAACCAAGTATTCAGCCTGGAGACCATCAACGAAATTACAGCTCAACACCGGTTCCAGATATTTTGGAACGGAGACGAGAGGTGGATGCCCTACTGCGCTTGACGTATCGCTCGAATGACCCTGAATGAAAAGCTAAAAAAGCTCGCATATCGTGCGAACGACCCTGCAGAAATTTCACGGATAAGGTTACGAAATCCTATTTCAGCGAGGTTACTGGCTTGACCCTTCTCCGACCGAATGCCAGAACATTTTCTGCTAGGGAAGGTTTGCAATAACCAAACAGCGACCCAAAACATCATGGTAGAATAAATTGGTTTCAGGATCCTAGAATTCTACGCTTCTGGGTTAAATGAACTTGTTTCTAGTCGGCAAAAATACTTTGATTTTGAATATTCCTTATTTCGAATAATATCTTCTATTATCATTTCTACACAAACCTAATAGCTATCTTTTAATCTATTGTTAGTTATCTATCCATCTATGTATCTATCTACTTCGCAACAATATTCCAAAAAATATGATTATGACACTATCAATAGGGGCTTGCAGGGACTCCATTACTCTAATGTAGAACAATTAATAAATAGTCTCCTCTAATAGAAAATGTCGTACATAGATTATTTTTTTAATCAGAGGAAATGTCCCAGTTGGCCTCGCATAATGTCCACAAAGCGATGATGAGTTATATTTACAATGCAAAAGGGCATCATAGATTTCCTTATAGAGAGAACAATCAAATAATTGTGAAGTATGGATTACGATTTGCGGCTAAAAATGTCAACGTTAAAAAAGAAAGAAAAAACTGGTTTCAATGCAGAAAAAATAATTAAAACTGGGAAGGATCTCGAAGAATATAAATAGTTGAGGGAAATTCTGTAAACAAGGGTTGATAACTTTTGATGGACAGTTATTATGATGATTAAAGATAATACAGTGAATAGGTCTGCCTGTAACAGGATTTGTTTACAATTAGGGGTCAACACAAAACTTTGTCCTTTCTGCATATAGTTTTTAACAAATATGAAAGCTTCAATGCTTTCTTCTTTTCACTCCTTAGATATTTAACCCGGCTTGGACGAGTTATATTTCGAGTTGTTGGATCCGTGTAGTTTGGTGTCAAAGAAAGGTAGTGTGTTATTGGACCTTTTCTTGTGTGAATTTAATAGAGGGTCCTATTGTGTTTGGTTATTTAAGTATTTGGTTGTCTGGATCCGTGTATTTTGCTATCGACGATGCTATAATCTTAAATCAAATAAAAAAATGGGGCTTCTGCAAGAATCGAACCTGCGTCGATGGTAGGGCAAATAACTGTTTTCACTTCAAATTCTCATCGTGTTCAATCTCGGTCCATATCTGCACTATTTGTTTCTTTCAACGCTACATTTATGTATTAATAAATAGATATGTGATCTGACAGAATGATTATAAATTGTGTTTCATTACACTGAAACTTTTATTTCTCTATATGTATGGATGTATCGATTTTATTATTGTTTTTAACTAATATCAGTACATACTGCTATAAAAAGCCTTAATGGGAACCCTATCTAACATCTTGATATTAGCTGAGAAGCATAACAAGATCGATGACTGAAACTAGCATTTCAAAACAATATAATACTTTGCATACGAACTAAGCAATAATAATGAAAATTATTTCTCTCGCTCTCTATATATATTATTGTGTCATCCACAGACAACTGTTTCGATGTATTACATCTCTTCAGTGTGGCTGACAAGAAGGCAGCGGCAGCTACCACTACTACCCCTGTGATTCCAGTACCCCCAGTTTCATCAGACTCTTGGATAGAATTTTAAACCGAGTTTATTCATATTGAATCCCTGTGATTGAAAATGTGACTCAATGTCTAAACCCACGGTTGAGTTTAATATGGTATCCCGCACGTGAACGTGTCGGCAGAGGGTGCGAGCGTCCCCAAGTCCCTACGACTGATGTCACGAGGACATTGGGGCTGGCTTGACAAGCTCTTGAAGAAAATCCTGGCCATGCTGGACAAGGATCCTGGGATAAAGAGCTAGCCGGGGAACTAATGTCTAATTGATACGAGACTACTAAGAATGAGTCTGACTCAGAAAGGTAAAAATTTATATGAGTACTAACCCTGTAACGTACCCGTGCGTAATTGCTACAAACCAGAGACGGAACAGCCACCAGGGAAAGGGCCCCAAAAGGAATTCCTAGAAAAGATCTATGTAGTTTCTTGGTAATTTCTTTTACTAGTAAAACATATATCTATCTACATGAAATCTCTCAATTTTCTGGATATATTCCAATTAAAGAGTGGACGACGTTGGTTGAACTTTGGTGCAGATTCACGATTTTTTTCCTCAATTGAGAGATATTCCAGTTTTTTTTTCTCATACATTTTTGTATATGCCCATGACTCCACATTATCCATCAGTTCTCAATGAATTACCTTGAGAATTCATAGAAGGATGAACAAAAGCTATACAGAAGTGATTATATTTTAAATAAAAACATTTTCATGGAACCCTTATTTTCTTCATATTCAACGAAGTCAGAACTGAAAAATTGAAAACTAAAGACGAATAGAATTGCTCGTAAATGTAGCCACTACATTGAATGATATAGGAAAATCAAAATGAATAATTTATAAGTACAAAATGATCACCAAAATCCTAGATATCCTGGGAAGAGAGCAATTCCTGAAAGCGGGAGTGACTACATAAGTTACCGCCCGGGTGACACCAACCGTAGACCTGACACTACAAAAAAAAACCCCAAAAAACTATGATTGAATTTCCATGGATCGTTTGAGAAATAGAGACGGAACCATTGTCCCGTGTGTTATACGACACGGGAAACAACCTTGTTTTGCTTCCTCTGGTTAATAATCTCCATTTTTTTTCCTGCAATTTTAAAGGGTTATTTTTCTTCCTGGCTTTGTCTTTGGACTATCAGCGAGGCGCAACTCTGTTTTCCCCATTCCGCCAACTCATCTACACTCTCCCAGAGGGTTACCCTACGAGAGCGTCTATTCGTATGTTTAGCGCACGGCTAGAAGGGAAAACATCAAGCCTCTCCGTTCAAAGTCTACACAGCTGTGTGTGTTTTGTGTCAAATGATTTATTCTAAGTTGTCAGCCATAACAGATCAAATAGTCAGATATCATCCCTGCTAATGTTATTTCTCAACTGAATTACCCCGCTCCCCTCCTGGCCGCCCTCACTCTATTTCCTCTATTCTCTCTTTTCCTTCTCCCCCTTCCTCCTCTCATCTCTTCTCATTAATTTTCTCTTCCCTTTTTTCTCTTTCTTTCTGTCTTTATTCTTTCTATATGTACTCTTCGATCTCTTCCGGTGTTTAGAAACCGTCAGCGAAAACTGCCAATATTAGTTTCTTTAGTTTTTAAGTTGATCTGGCTGGTTTGCTGGCTGGCTATGTATATGTGTCACATGAACAAAAAAGCTAGGGCAGTGTTGCCAACTCATTTTTTTTAACCTTTTCTATGGACATTTTGAATGGCTAAAATTGCTAGATTTTCCTAAAATGGCTAGAAAATGAATGAAAATAGACCGTAATTGCAAAAAATAGCGCTAAAAATAAGGTGTTGAATTCTCGCACAGTCAAAAAAAAAAAAAGAAACGCGCAAAAAGTGCAAAAAGGGCTAAATTTGCGACATTTGCCAGAAAGTTGGATATCTTCACATTTGATCTTTATTATGTCTAGCAAAAATGTTTTTTAATCCCAAACCAAAAGGCTTTTCATTGGGGTTATATTTACAATGTAAGTTTATGTTAAATTGGTTCCAACTATGTGTCTGCCTACTTTCACACTTTTTTCCAAAATCTGATTTTTTCAGTGACCACCGCCCAACAAAAGGTGAGAGAAGTGATCTATTCATTGATCACCCCTGTGCTCCAATTTTTTTGATTGATTATTCCCAACATCAAAAGATGTTGACCTCTTCTACTGAGTAGTTTTTCATTATATGTATTCGATCGTGTCTCACTGTTATCCACACAATATCTCTAAAAGTTCACAAAGAATCTCCATGATATTTTCTAGAAGGGTAGGCTATTGCATCAGATGGTTTGATTTTGAGATGGATCAAGGGATATTTTACAGTTAGTACCAATACATCGTAGTTATATATAAACTGATTTTTATTCAGAGCTTTAAATAAATTGTATGTTGTATGTGAACTTATGGTCAGTTTCATTTGTCCATTTATTTTATTTATATACACCTTGATCATCATCTGATATCGGTATAGTACACCTTTTTGGAAAGCTCTACGTCTAAGCTTCAACATATTGAAATTTCAACTCCCTAGGTTTGTTTAAAAGGGTTCTAGAGCGAAAAAACGAACCGAAGCTAAATTCATAAGAGATTATTCTTGCTTTTACTAACTTTTTTAAAGCAGTTTATGAGTTCAGAGTTTTCGTTAGATGTGCTTAACACTGCGTAAGTGTATATCAGTATTCACATAAACAACGTCATCCATCTCAATTACAATCTTGATATTTGTTCTGTACCCTTCTACGGTTCGTGCGAATTCTTCCGTAAATTTTCTTCGTGGGCACAACATCGAGAAATCCAATTTGTTCTGATGTCGATAACAAATAACGAAGCGGGCAAGGAAGCAACCGGCAATTTTCGCACGGTTGCAAGTAATGACAGGAAACCTGCAAAAGTCTTTCTTAGAATATAGACAGCTGTAGGTACGATAGGTGGGAAAAAATTGCTAATTAGATTAGAGAACAGGTAGGCAGGGGGGGAGGGTTCAGGTAGAAAAGCAAACTAAAAGGAAATGAACAAACAAGTCAGAAAGAGAGAGAATAAGAAATGGCAACTTGATATATATATATATATATATATATATATATATATATATATATATATATATACATATATATATATATCAAGTTGCCATTTCTTTTTCTCTATATACATACATATATATATATATATATATATATATATATCAAGTTGCCATTTCTTATTCTCTATATACATATATATATATATATATATATATATATATATATGTATGTATATATATATATATATATATGCGTTTTGCAGACACGCACACATACACACACACATATTTATATATGTAAAAAAGAGAGAGGGGTGAGAGAGAAGGGGTGAGAGAGAGGGGGAGTGAGAGATAGGGACTGAGGCTAGAAAGCTAAACAGCTTCAAACACTAAATAAACGAAATTCTTTCCACACATCTGTTATTTCACTATTACTGAATATCTGTTTTCAGTGTTTTCATGCTTACACAGAATGGCACTATGTGTGAATATATATATATATATATATATATATATATATATATATATATATATTCTGTGAACCACTGAAAATGTTTTCTCTGCAAAAGATGGCTGTTACCCGTTGAAATGCATCGAAACATTCCCACGGGATAATAAAAGATTTGAAGGTGTAACACTTACTTTCTCTTGAGTTTTCTCTCTTAACCCTCCAATTGTCACTTCCATTAATATTCTGTCAGATCAATTCACATTCACAATACAAACATATATATAGTGCGTACAAAACACAATGTGCACTCATTATATATTTTGTGTGAAACTTTTCAATGATTGCACAGATATTACACTCTGACCCCAGGCAATAGTGCCAGGAATGACACTTTGATTGCAGTGAGAGCGCATAGATACTCTAGTCCAAGACAGAAGTACTGATTAATACGTTACACGTACAATGTTTATATATATATATATATATATATATATATATATATATATATATATATATATAGAGAGAGAGAGAGAGAGAGAGAGAGAGAGAGAAAGAGAAGGAGAGAGAGAGATTGTTATCCTTATAATAGAATATAATAGATATAAATTGCAATGATACAAATGGAAATGGAAATATATATATATATATATATATATATATATACATAGATATATATATGTGTGTGTATGTATATGTATATCTATCTATCTATCTATATATATATATGTATATATATATGTGAGTGTGTGTGTGTGTGTATTTATATGGACATATGTATATCAGTCGCAGGATCGATTCCTGCAGAAGCACCATTTTTTCAAAATTGTTTATTATATTCATGTTGTATAAGGCGAATGATACATCAACCGTGGAGTGAGATCATTTTAAATAATTTTCTATATACTATAGCACAATTTATAATTATATATACATGCATATATGTATGCATATGTGTGTGTGTATATATATATACATGTACGTATCTATGTGTGTATACATATCTATATGTATATTTGTATATATATATATATATATATATATATAGGAGTATATGTATGCATATGAATGTATATATATTCATATAGTAGTAGTGAATGACAGTATGGACAATGAAAGATTGAGGAGACGTGTGTTGTATCTCAATATTTATTATCATGATAGAATTTCATGCATTTCGCCGTATCACAAGGCACCATCAGAGGTTGCAGTGCAGAAAAATACATGTTGAGAGGCAGAAATATAAATGGTTCGATGATTTAGAGTTCGAGAAACTGATCGTGTACTGGAGGGAAGGGAAGACAGAATGTTTCCGTTCTATAGGAAACAGGCCAACACTCATTATCTTTCTGGGCGCACCACCTTTCAGTGACGCCACAGATACTACACTCTAATTGATATAATGACGAAACCTGCAAAACTCATCCGTAACATACAGCCAACCATTGGTGAGATAGGTGAGAAAATTGCAAATAAGATTAGTGGATAAGTAGGCAGATAGGCAAGCAAATTGGGCGTTCAAGTAGGGGTACAGATCAAAAAGAAAGATAGGCAGTGGGGTAAGCACACGAGAAGTAAAAACGTATAGTATTGACAGGAACAAGCAAATTCTGTTTTTTTCTCAGAATAATTAAACTGAAGAAACTTTAAGTGGAACAGATGTCTTAAATGGGTGAAATTAGCTGATGCAATCAAACCTAATCAAACTAATTATCTTTAGACACATGAAATGATCAAGCATCCACCTCTTGCATTGTCATAATAGCTGTCTTTTGATGGGAGAATTTTGACAAATCTGTAATTATCTCGCTTCCCGAGCTATACGAGCTTGACTCTCAAATATCAATTAACGGACAGGATTCTAAATAAAGTGGCGATTGGAAGTTTTTTTTTCTCCCCCGAAATCGATTAGTGCATCGGGGGAGGACAATCAGGCACCTAAGAGTACATTTGAACTAATTCTACGTTAAGATGTCTTTTTCAATTTATTCTACGTTAAGACGTCTTTTTCAATTCATTTCTGCATTCAGTTATCTGAAAAGATTTCTATGTTTATACGGATGCCTTGAATTGTTTACAATCTTAACCAGTACAGAGGGTCATTTGAGAAGAAGAAAAAGAAAAATATGATGATGATAATGGAATGAAAGAATGCAGAAGAAGAAGAAGAAGAAGAAGAAGAAGAAGAAGAAGAAGAAGAAGAAGAAGAAGAAGAAGAAGAAGAAGAAGAAGAAGAAGAAGAAGAAGAAGAAGGAGGAGGAGGAGGAGGAGGAGGAGGAGAAGAAGAAGAAGAAGAAGAAGAAGAAGAAGAAGAGGAAGAAGAAGAAACGTTTCGGTACAGCTTGAAATTTGTTTAATGGCTGATTTAAAATTCTGCAAAAGGAAAATCCTGCTTGAGGAGGCACTTAAAAGTGAAAATTTCTGTTTATTTTTCGGATGAAAGGAAGAGTGGTTTGCCGGGAACGTGTTATTTGATTATCTTGAGCACCGATATAGAATATTCCCCTTCTATCAATGTGTACATTTACATTTCTGTGTGTGGGGGGTGGGTGCAGAGTAGTCCACTGGCCAGAACGATGTCGATGATAAACAAGGGTGGGAGGAAACAGAGTGGGTGAGAATTAACCCCCCAATTAAAAATCATATGCCCTCCTCCTCCTCCTCCTCATCATCATCATCTTCGCCAGTCTTTTAATGTTTGCTGTTGAACTTATATCTTCCCAAAGATTCGGCCGGTCATTCTATCGAGGGAGTCATGGCGCCAATATCTCCTGAACCTGTCTAAACCATCACGCCATCTTATTTTCTGTCGGCCACAGTTCCGCGTATGATTTCTTGTGAGTCACCATTTACAGCAGTTGTCTGACATTGTTGTTAAATTGCCCGGCCATTTTTGTAAATATTGTTTCATTATCGTGAAACGCATTTTATTTTTGGTCCTTGGAGTAGTTGCATTTGTGTACGGCATCAAACAAATTCTTGATCAAATGGAGATAGGCATTTGATATATTTTGGCCAATTCTTCGCAGAGGTCTATCGAGGCCATACTGAGACGCTTATAGAAATCGGTGGACAACGCCGGTGCCCACGTTGAATTTTATCACAGCAGACGAATTCAGCTTCTGTATTGTCCAAATAAAAGCTAGTTTGACTACAATCGACCAATAAACAATAAAGATATTAACCAATTTCCCATAGACGAAATAGTATCTTTCCACCAAGCTTGTATATAACGATAGACGGAGAAATCAAGTTCCTATTGGTTAGACACTCTGAAAAGTTACCAAAGGTGACATTCAACTGATGGAGGTCGAAGACTAGGACGACAAACGCCGTGTTTAGAAGGTGGAAAACTTGAGACATCCACGGATTTTCTCCGTTCTTGATTATGAAATAAGACGCAATGGTCAGACGGTAAATGTCCAGCCGGAAAATCGAAAAGCCAACAACACTCTCAGTTTTTTCTCGATTTTAATGATAACCAGAAGTAAGAATAAAACGCTTGATCACAGATTTTGAGGCGATATTGACACTCACTCGATCCACTTATGCACCCTCTCAGTATATATATATATATATATATATATATATATATATATATATATTGTGTCATCCATAGACAGCTGTTTTGTTGTATTACAACTCTTCAATGTGGCTATAGACTATCCATTATCCCATCCAGTAGCACGAAGCAGGATCGAAACCTTCGCTTCAGACCCAGGGGCTGGCATCTCTCTCTACCCCACGCAGAACTGGACGGTCAGTAAGGTTGAATTTAAGCGATATATTTACTCATGCATATATTCCTCATCCACCAGGGCGCTCTATTCCTAGATTGGAAGAGCATTGCATATATATATATATATATATATATATATATATATATATATATTGGAAGTGGATTTGTATTTCTACCCTCTCTGGGTCTCATCAGGCGAATGATTGTTTATGTTTTTAGATTCCATTTTGGGGAATTTGGTGAGAGTCTAATGGATGTCCCTATGAGTAGAATATATCATGATGGGAATCTTATTTAAGACCTGAAAGCCATCTGTTCGTGCAAAGTCCCTTATAAACTGTTTCTACGAGAGGAGGAATTTAACCATGTTGTATTAATGAAGTTTTTGTTTTGTATACGATGGATGTCATTTTAATTGGTGTTGAATAACACTTTTTCCCGCGAGCATCAATCGATTTGACTTTTGCTATGAGCCCTGCCCATATCCATGTTTGTGGCCCATTTAACGTACGATGCCCTCCACCCTGGTCCTCACTTAGATAGATAATCTTTTTTTTATCACTAAGAGCAATTCCTAACATTGCTCTTGCCGTTGCCCTCTGTTCGTTTTTGTTCGATTTTTCCAAGTGTCCAGTTTTTGCATCTGTACGTCATATCTGTATTGATTTTATACTTTATGTTAAAAGCATATTGGCAATTAAGTTTTCAGTACGTCTCCATTTATACCAAATGCTATCCAGCCAATCGTTATGTCCCGTCTTATTTAATTTTCCGTTGTCTTTCTCTGGTTTTATCGCCTGACTTGGGTAGATGTATTCTTTAACTTCTTCGAAGGCTTCATCGTCTTCTCTTGTGGTCTTCTTAAGGACTTTATAATTAAAGATTACTTCTGTCTTTTTTCTGTTCATCTTTAAACCTGTTGTTTTTTGCGGGGGAGGTTCTATTTAGATAGGAAATATCTCTACCAATAAGTACCAGTATCCATTGCTTCGTAACACTAAAGCGGCCATGTTTTATTTTGGCTCATACTTAAGTGTTCAGGCCAGCTGTAACTTTCATATTTTAGACACATCACCACAAAATGCGTTTGAATAAAAGGTTATAAGAACAAAAAAGGTTGGGTACTTGAAACAGTGCTTCTGTTTCTATTTTTACAATCGCTCTACATGGAGTAGATGGATCAATAAAGTGTGGGATTGGTTTTCTATTGTTATTAAGTAATAAAATTATCCTTTTATGATAAATACACCTTAGCGTAAGATTCTGCGGCCATTTTTAGGAGGATTGGTTTCCTTTAGTAATTAGTGATAAACAGAGCCCACGTGATTAATAATCTTTATCTGTTGCTTAATATAACAAATCTCAACACCAGATGCACATTTCGTATTTTTTTTTTTTTTTTTGTAAACGAAACCCCAAATTATATCTGAATAAAATGGTACGTAAAGAAAAATCATTTTGCGCACATAAGCAAGAAAAAACAATTTTTGGTTTCCGATTGTGTTTAGAGTCTGCACAACTCAGCAAACAAATAATAATATTGACCCATTAGATATTCTCTCGACGGGTCATATTCTCAACACAATTACTTATTCTAACTAAATGCTTCAATCATAAATCTTTCAAAAAACCTTATCGAAAAAGCACAAGTATATTTCCTTTATAAAAAAACCCGTCAGACTACGGGCCATATTTTAAATCATATGTCACGATGAATCCGCGAAGTTGCCCAACTGGTGAAGTTCTAAAGATCTTTTACACAAAATAAATAAATACGTTGTTTTAATTTGATCAGAAGTATGTTTAATCAAAACGTGGATGTAAAACAAATATTTTTTTACAATCAATATAAAGAAGTAAATTTCATCAATTACGCAATTTTGCCAATTCAGCAAAACACACACACACACACACACATATAAATATACATATATTTGATGATTAAATGATTGTGTCATCCAGAGACAGCTATTTCGTTGTATTACAACTCTTCAGTGTGGCTATAGACTATCCATTATCCTATCAAGGAGCACGAGGTAGGATCGAAACCTTCGCTCCAGACCCAGAAGCTGGCATTGGTAAGGTTGAATTCTAAGCGATGTATTTACTCACGGATGAATTCTCCATCCACCAGAGTGCTCTACTCCTAGGTTGGAAGACATATATATATATATATTCGTCGTTTTTTTTTTCAAATTCATATCTGTTCCTATCAATCGATCCATCTAAAGGAAACACATGGGAACCGAATCGTTTTAAAAATAGTTTCAGTGCATGGCCCTCAGAACGATAACTTTCCCCGAGTTTCCAGACTTGGGGGTTTTGCTGATCTAAATATCCTTTCTGCGAAGGTGGCTGATATATCTGTGCAGCCTTTAGACAGCGTAACACGGGATCACTCGATCAACGACTGATTAATGGAATCTCCCGATAAGGACATTAGTTTTATGGCGCCCCGGAGCCGAGTTTGAAATTGGTGGCATGTGGGGGAAAAGAAAAAAATGAAAAAAAAAAATTATCATAGTTGATCCAGCAATCGAGTTATGGATCAGTAATGACCTAATGGTAATTGGATGGATCAAAACGCAATCACTTGGCACGGGTTTGTGACTGGTCTGTGATAGTTGTGATTAGAAATGAATGAGAATACATATATATATATATATATATATATATATACATATATATATATATTTATATATATATATATATATATACACAATAATTCATATATTCACACATATATATACACACACACACACACACATATATATATATATGTATATGAATGATGGCTTGGCTTTGCGAACAAAGATTTTTTGAAGAGTTCTCTGCTGTAGGACTCTACACTGTCAAATATATACATATATTATACATAAATGCATATGTAAACATAAGTGTGTGTGTAAGTATATATGTGTCTATGTATATACATGTATATGTGTATTTATCTGAATATATATATATATATATATACATATATATATATATATATATATATATATATATACATATATATATATATATCATCAGTTTGGACAGTTTACGAGCTCACGTCCGCCAAGAAGCCATAATATATATATATATATATATATATATATATATATATATATATATATATATATATGAATGATGGCTTGGCTTTGTGAACAAAGATCTTTTGAAGAGTTCTCTGTAGTAGGACCCTAGATTGTATTATATATGTATATATATATATATATATATATATATATATATATATATGCAAGCATAAGTGTGTGTGTGTGTGTGTGTGTAAGTATATATGTCTATGTATATACATGTCTATGTGTATTTATCTGGATATATGTTTATATATGTGTTACACATATATCATCAGTTTGGACAGTTTACGAGGTAACGTCCACCAAGAAGATATATATATATATATATATATATATGGTATTGTTTGTGGTAGTAAGTGCAGCTTCTATGATCAGACGTGTCGCTTTTTGAAGGGTGTCTTCTATGATTCTGTTTAGTTTTTTTTTTTTTCGATGGGGGGTCAAAAGTGTGATCTGTTCCGTAGTGATCATATACTGGGGCGTTTTTTTGTTTTTTTTATTGTCGTCTTTTATAAGAGCACGCCAGTGTTCATCTATTCTCTTCTTAAGGTTCCCCCGAGATGAATTTTTGGCCCATTTGTACGCAGTATTTCGAGCATTGAGTTGTTAATGATTTTTTGAGTGCGTCTCTCCTGGTGTTTTGTATAAATAGTCATAGATATTGGACATCTTTTAATAATTTTTCTATACATTATTTTTTTCATGTCTAAGAATCGTAGACTGCATGTTCTCATGTCACTCAGGTAAAAGCTTATTATTGTGCCCAGTGTTATGGCGTGAGTAAAAATTGAGATCGTCGTTCTTTTCGGTGGATTTGCAATACACCATTAGTCGTTGGTTTGTTTCTGTTCCGTGTATTAGGATGTCGAGAAAGAGAAGGGTGTTATTCGATCCAGTTCCGTACGTGGTCTATTGTAGGTTGGATTTTTTAATCCATAGGGTAGGGTAGATTTCTCTCATTAGGGTAAATTGAGAAGACATCACCAATGTATCTGGGATAAGTGGTTTCTTTTGGTAGGGTGTATTGGAAGTGGACCGATCCTAAAAATTGAAGAAAAATGTTGGCTAGTACTCCACTGAGCAGTGAACCCATGGGTAGGCCGAACTTTTGTTTGTGAATATCATTAATGAATTTTAAATAGCATTGGTTTGAACATTGAGTGCATATTTTATTGTTAAACCAGTCGTTATCCTCTTCTCCTAACATTGTTTTTCGAAAATTTTATCTTTTTTTCCCATTTGACATTCGACTAGAACAGGAATTAATCTCTTGAAACATCTAACTGAAATGAATACGTCCATTTTCCCAAACTATCGTGTCTCCATATTGTTTATAAGATTCACTATTACATCAGATAAATCTCATCCATTTTCTCAACTTACATATTTATAAATATATATGTGTAAGAGGACAATAATAAAATACATGAAAAAACATGTGTATATGCATTACTGTGTTAAGCAGTTCTAAAAAATGTTCAGTACCATTAGTTGAGTCGTTATAAACGAGCGAAGATTCAATGAGCATCTGAAAAAATCTTTACTCATTATATATATATATATATACGTATGCTTAGAGTTTAAAGCTGTGAAGCTTTTTAGACTACGTATATATAAACGTATATATATATATATATATATATATATATATATATATATATATATTATGTCTATACGTATATATATATCTATATATATATAGAGAAAAGTCATTTTGACAAGAACACACACATATATATGTATACGTATGTTGAGTCTTTAAAGCTGTAAATCTTTCAAGACTATACATATTAACGTATATATACATACATGCACACACACACACGCACACACACACACACACACACATATATATATATATATATATATATACATTATTGTGTCATCCACAGACAGCTGTTTCGATGTATTACATCTCTTCAGTGTGGCTATAGATTTTCCATTATATATATACATATATATATATATATATATATATATATATATATATATATATATATATATATATAAAGAATAGCTAAAAGCACACACACACACACACACACATATATATAGGAAGAGAAAGAGAGAGAGATAGAGAGAGAGATATACTGGTGTATATCTTGTACAGAAGCGAGTGGTGTCACAGTTTTTCTTTGTCATGCTGCAATAAACCCCTAAACATTGACGCATGCTCACTTAGCAGACTCACACAGCAAGTTATTGCTTCAACGCTCCCTTCCTCAACAAGGATGTTCGATTTACAATGAGGTCATAATGCTAGATGAACATATATTTTGAGAACCTTCTTTTACGACGTATTTTGAAGTTGAAAAGAATGATAGATTATTCTTTTTTTCTTTTAATCAATTAAGTGATGCCATAGAGATTTTCTATTTGAGGGGCATTTTTGAAAATCTCTTAACAGTTTTGTCTGTTGTTTTGGGAATTGTTACGCGCTTACATGAGGCCCACACTTCCCTAATCCTTCCCTTTCTGTCCCCATCATTTCTTCCCCCCCCCCTGCCAAAAATAGATGTGTTGTATTAGTAATATACACTCCTTTCGTTTTAGCTTGGGATGAGGAGTTCTGCAGCGTATTAATTATATTTTTACAGCATTTGCTGGATGATTAATAGGCCAAAGATTAAAGCGATTCAAGATTAAGAGAAAAGTATTATTTTTTCAAAGGGGAAGAAAAATCGCCTGTTTGAGTTGACGCTTGGTCGGGATTGCTTTTTCGAATGAATAAGCTATAAAACCGACCATTCACGCTCAAAGATTTTTTGTTCAAATTTACTCTTACATTTGATCGGACTTGCTTTTTTCGTATAAGTAAGCTAAACAACCAAAAGTTCACGCTACAAACTTGAACACACACACACACACACACACACACGTATATATATATATATATATATATATATATATATATATATATATATAATTGAACTATAGAGTGAGACAGACTCGGGAGTAAAGGGTATGGAAGTTAGGTTTATTATCTGTAAATGTTTTCATTGATGGTCAAGACATGTTTCGGGAGGTATTCCCATCTTCAGTAGTGTGTGCTGTGTGTGTGTACTTTTAGAGGTTATAGGTTTGATAAAATTGCGTTATATCATATTGAAACTTATATGAAATGATCTTTCGTTATTATCACTTGGCCTAGACAACGTAGAATAAACAATTAGGCTGCTGCAGGAATCGAACCTGCGACTAATAAGGTAGCCGCTTTAACGTAGCGATACTAACATCGATATAGTCCAACAGAGATAATTTTGAATTGCATTATATCATTTGAAATGATCTTCCGTTACTTCACTGAGAATTTTCTTGATCTATCAATCAATCTATCTATCTATCTATCTATCTATCTATATCTATATCTATATCTATATCTATATCTATCTATCTATCTATCTATCTATCTATATATATATATATATATATATATATATATATATATATATATATATATATATATATATATTCGTATATCACAGTACAAATCAAAGATCCAATATGAATTAATATGATATAATATAATGCAACATCTTATGTATGATGGGTTTATTTTATAGAGTGCTCGATACATCGAACTTAACTAATATTAATATTAAGTTGGTTTAGAGTAAAATATAAACGTATTTGTCTAGCAAATCCTCTCTCTCTCTCACACACACACACACACATCCGTTTGTGTGTGTGTGTGTGTGTGTGTGTCTGTGTCTGTACTAATCAATCAGCTCGGTGGGGGGCAATCGCCTGGAACGATTGGCATCAAACTCGTAAATTATCTATAAATCAAATAACCCTTGGTAAATCACTGAGTGGTCAAGCCTAATCATTGCATACGAACGACCATCCAAGCATTTGACCGCCAGCCCACGTTGTCCAGCGTATTTTATTACAGTAAATAGAACTGCCTCGAATGTGTTGGCTAATTGGCATTCTTTACACCTGTTGACGTTGATATTAGTTCGTCAAGATAGCAGTCATTATTGGTTCAAATTGTTGGCCAGAACAGAGAGTGGGCCAGTCAGAATGGGCCTACGATTTTACCGACCAAAGGCAAATACTATTGTACTTACTCTTTTTTGTTATAGTATTCTACTCTATTGTCTTACATACTTTAAAAAAAGCTTGCTATTAATTTTTTTAGAGATCGCTCCAGTTCATTAAATATTATTTTCTCTTGTAAGTAAATCATGTACATTATACCTATATAAATGTCTCTCTTGCACACACAGACACTCAAGCACAGATATCCACAGATCAATTGTCATAAGCATTTGAACGAACAGACATTTTATTTCGGATGGCTTCTGCTCTTTAAGTTAGAAACGGAAACATTAGACAAGGAGGACCAAATTTTATCGCAATCAGCACAACAAGACATGCATTTTGTCATGTTTTTGGTTCTGAATGTAACATTTCTGGAAGAGAATTTTCAATAAATTCAAGTTGTTGAATGCAAAAAACAATTTTTTTTTCTATCCTTCAAAGATCTTGTTCAAAATCGATCAAAGAGATTGAGAAGGCAATCTCATATTGCTATTCGGAAAAGTTGCCAAACTAGCAAGTTGATTTGAAGCCCTAATCCTCAAAATCCTTAATGGCTGCTGCGATCTTTGGCAATAAAAACGGATTTTGAGCTCGTTCAGATACTTATGGGTAATGCCCTATAGAGAGAACAGCTTATAAGTATTTGATCAAGCAAACTGTGTTTCTATTTTTTATAGATACCTTTACAAAAATATCACGGAAATATACAACACAAGGTCGTGTAAAGAAGGTGCTGGTCTTCCCTATCCTACCTTTATCTTGGATAGTCGTATTCACTAACTTAATCTTTCTCAATTGTTCCTTCCATCATAACGCAGTATTCATTGGGAACATCTGTTTCACTCCACAATCACTAAAAAACTCTTGAAAGAATGACTAATCTTATACGTAAGTAAAATATTTCAGTAAGAAACATAAAGTTTGTACTTTTTTTTCCAAAACCAGTTTCAGAGTGCAGACTTTTTTTTAATAGTTTTTTTTTTATAATATAAAAGTTTTCCTCTTCACAGAAAAAAATGGGAAAAAGTTGGGGTTTTTTTTTTCTCACAAAAATTGGGAATATAGTTTTTCGGGGGTTCAGAAACGGTTTGGCCGATTTCCAGAGTTCAGAGTTTTTTTACAGTTTTTTTTTACATGAAATAAAATTGGGAATATTGTTTTTCTTTTTTTTAAAAAATGGGAAAAGTTTGGGGTTTTTTTCACAAAAATTCGGGAACATAGTTTTTCAGGGGAATTGGAAACGGTTTGACTGAATTCGAGAGTTCAGATTTTTTTATATAGTTTTTTTTTTCCATAAAATAAAATTGGGAATATAGTTTTTCTTTTTCTCGGAAAAAAATTGTTCTTTTTTAACACAAAAATTGGGATTATAGTTTTTCGGGGGAATCAGAGACGGTTCTGCCGAAGTCCTCTCCTTTAACCTGTCTATCTTAGTTGGACTTATCAGGAATATTTTTTCCCGTTACCATAGCTCGCTGGTTTATTGGAATTTGCGAGCCACTCAACCGCGCCAAAGTATTTATCTGCGGAGTAATCATGCCATTGAATCATTGGAGATCTTTTTAATATTCGGCATGAAAAAGCAATCTTCTTACCCCCCGCCCAATGGAATTGTAAATATGGGATTGGTAAGAAATTTCATGAAAATCATTTCATACGAGTGGCTAGCCAAGCGACTGATTGTCTGCCCACGTTGTTACAATGTCCGGCGCATTTTATTACTGTAAATAGAACTGCCTTGAACGTGTCATCTAATTAACATTTTTACACCTGTTGATGGTGATATTTGTTCAGACATCGTCAAGATATCAGATGTTATCCGATTAAATTGGAACAGAGACAATCCTAGCTTAACTATGTAACAAATATAGTATATGCTACTGACCATGCATTTTTAATAACCCCACACTTGTAAGCTGTTAATTCCGATCCAGTGATTCAGCATTTGCACTTAATCTATCAATATAGTACTATACTGCATTCTACTAATGTTAACGACTGGGTGTTTAAGGTTAACCAATTATCATCTAATCAGTGTTGCTATTTCAACGCACCAAATGATGCAATTGAGTTATCGCTGTGATACCTATACGATAGATAAGTACGAGGGTATTCGAAACTGAAGTCATTGCTGCAGCACAAGGATATTGCCAACATAGTAATTGTTATGGGTTTAAATTGAAACAGTAGAGTTGCGAGTGACGTAGCGGTTCATTCATTCATTTCTGGTCGATGACAGACAGACGAGTCAAAGAGCCCAGGAATGAGGGTTTTCGCTTGTGTTATTGAGCATAGTGTAGAGATCAACCTCCTCCGATGCTCTTTACAAGACCTTTGGCTGCTTGCAGCACCGAATATTCCCATGCAGCCACTCATGTACGTAATGATTTGGCTCGACATTGCATAACCTCAGTGATTGTGCAATGCCACCCCCCGCAAAAAAAACTGATGCGTCCAACGCCATTTGGCCGTAGTAGGTAATAGCGCAGACGATAGAATGGTTGAGTCTGGTAACCTTTCTCTTTGCACGAATTCCCTGGGGAAAGGCATGGATCCATCTCTTCACCCCTACCCTCAGCTACGGGTAAAATAGCATTATTCTGGCAGCTCCTGCGGCCAAACTGACCCCAAGTTTATCGTCCTCTGCTTTCCTTTGCACTACATGAGCGATGCTGAGAGAGGAATTCAGTCGACTGGACATCCTAGGATCTCAATACGCTTCGCTCAAGCTTACGCCCCAGGGGGGTCATTCCAATGCTGTTCTATTACCTACTGAGTCAGAAGGAGGTCTTATGATTTACTCTTACAGGGACCACTGAAAATACGCAAATAAAGTCCCTAAGTGTTAAAGTACTAAACCAACGACAAACCTTAAACCAGATTTGGAACCTTCCTCTTTTCTATGACTTCAAGTTCATCATCCGTAAAACGTGTGTCGTTGAGCTAAGACCTCCCCTAAGATTAGCCTGAGCCCTCGATCATGGGCGCGACGCCATGGTCGAGAGCTTTGGTAAATTGGAGCAAATATATTCTGAACTTGTCTAAATCGTCACATCATTTTTTGCACATTTTCACATATCTCTTGGGATCCACGTTGTGAGTAATGATGTCTGTCCAGTGATTGCCTGACATTCTTGCTACATGGTCTGCCCATTGCCATTTGATTTTCAATCGGTTTTATATCTCTGGCCCTTGTTTGCTTTCTAGTATGTATGTTTTTTAACGAATAATATGCTGTCTTGTGATTTTTCTATGAGATATTAAGCATGATCCTTCCTTGTTCACACTTCCCGATTGTACTACCTTCAAGTGCAGATTTGTTTCCTTTGAAAAAAATATGACAGAACTCACTGTCTTGATGATTTATCAAAGTTCCTTGAACGCACGTTTGCAGACAAGACAGCTATCTAAGTCTTCCAAAGTATATCTTTTAAAATTATATACATATATGAATATATATACATATATATATGCGTGTGTGAGTGTGAGAGGGGGAGGTGAGAAAGAATAAGGTGCTATATATTAGAAAACATCGAAAACTACTTTACCAGGTTATAAGCGACCTTGATACACACCCAAGAAAAGATTAAGATGTAATTTCTCAGAAAAGATACGAATTGATATCTGTAACTTGTTTCCAAGATATCTAAATACGACTTGTATATATACAATGATGAGCCAAAATATTATGACCTCATACATAATAAGGTGACAGTCCTCCATGTGTCTATGAAACAGCTCTTTTACGCAATCAGACATGGACTCAGCAAGATCTTAAGATGTTTTCCTCTGAATCTGGTGTCGACAGCAGGTCATTCAACTCGTTTTTTTCTGGTCATTGTCACCTGTCATTGTTACATAAGAAAATAATGTAAAAAAAACAAAAGTAATTTTTTGACAACAGAAAGAAAAAAAGGCGTACTTAGCTGGATGGTTAATCCACTAGTAGCGCCGAAAACAAGAAAGAAAAGAAAGGCCTGCTCAGTCTAATGGTTGATCCGCCATTGACCTCAAAGCAGGGGAAAAATGTTTTGCTCTCAGTTGGATACGATCCTAAAGTTTTCAGACGACTTGCAGAAACCTTTAGAATATTACTATTGAAAATTGAAATGTATTTGAAATTATATATAAAAAGTCCTGCCTTTTCATAATTCTTATGTTTTATATTGTTTCATCATCATCATAATTCATCATTAGTCTTCCAACGTCCGTCGTTGGACATAGGTCTCCCCCAGGATTCGCCACACTTCTCTATCATAGGTGTCGCGGAGCCAGTATTTTCTGAATTTGTCTAGCTCGTCTTTCCATTTGATAATCCGCCGGCCTCGGTGGTTCTGCATGTGATCTCGGGGGATCCACGTCGTAAGTCGTGATGTCCATCGGTTGTCCGCCATTCGTGCAACATGGCCAGCCAACAGCCATTTGAGATTTTTAATGGATTCTATGATGTCCCTGACTCTTGTCATTTCCTGGATGTACTGTGCTGTCTTGTGGTCTCTCCATGTGAGGCCCAGCATAATTTTTTTTCCTGTGCACGTTGCATGGTTCTCAATTAGCAGATCTGACTCTTGGTTAGGTTATATTGTTTCATGGTTCTTGAATTGAATGGACTGTTTTTTAATGAAATTCTTTGTAGCATAGTAATTTTCACCAAACAGAAAAAATGAATAAAGCATATATACTCGTTTTCATATAAAAATAATTATTCAATGTATACGACCGAGAACCCGGAAACGCAACTTGACAAGACATGACGTCACGGAATCACTCTTTCTCTTATTCATGTCTTAAATTCAGGTATCTTAAATTCTACTTCAGACTAATTGCGATAATAAAGTCAACTCTCTGAGATTTTGACGGCAGATAGATAGATAGATAGATAGATATATAAATAGAGAGATAGATGGATATGGACCGATTCTGAGATAAATATTGTATATATTTCTTTCGGTTTTCGGCTTTTATCTCTGTTCTCTATTTATCGGTGAAAAAAAGAAAGAATTGGAACAGCATTTAATAATGATTCAAAACTGAATGTTGAAATGGCAAAAAGTGACATTTATATGAAACCTTTCAGTACTTTTAAAAGTGCTTATGTATGCGCGCGCGTATGATTGAGATATACAAACTCAGATTTTAGAAATTCGGTCAATAATAATACTGGCCTAAACCCGAGACGAGTATGACATATTTGAACGCACTTCTCAAGTATCTCATACATATGTGTATGTACGAGATTCCGAGCTGAACTTGACTCTCACCTACACAGATACACCCCCTCCCGATCCTACAAAACAATCATACTACACAGAATTATCCCCATTTCTTTCTCGACCTCACATGTGTCAACAGCAAAATTATCTGTGAATCACCGCAAGGTTTCCTCTGAAAAAGATGGCTTGCACCCATCGAAATGCATTCAAATATATCCACTGAATAATAAAAAGAATTTGAGATGTAACGCCTGCTTTCTCTTAAATTTTTCTCTTCACCTTCCAATTGTCACTTTCATCGATACACACACACACACACACACACACACACACACATATATATATATATATATATATATATATATATATATATATATATATATATATATATATATATATGCATATATTTGTAGTCTAGAAAGCTTCACAGCTTTGAACACTAAACATTAAAATAAAATTCAAAATTCTATTAATGTCACTTCAGTCACTTATTTCCCAATATCTGTCAATGAAATTTATGTGATTTTCTTCAGTTTTTCTCCCCTGTTTTACATATACTTCGTTTTATGATCATCATCATCATCTCTCTTTTAACGTCCGTCGCTGAACATTGACCCCCCCACCCCCAGGATTCGCCACATTTCTCTATCATGGGTGTCACGGAGCCAGTATTTGTCTAGCTCGTCTCTCCATCTATAATTCAACCAGCCTCAGTTGCGCATGTGATCTCTTTGGTTCCATGTCGTGAGTCGCGATGTCCATCGGTAGTCCGCCATTCTTGCAACATGGCCAGCCCACTGCCATTTGAGATTTTTAATTGATTTCTATGATGACCCTGACTCTTGTCTTCTTCTGGATGTACTGTGGTGTCTTGTGGTCTCTCCATGCATAATTTTTCATGTGCACGTTGTATGATTCTCAATTTGCGAGTCTGTCTCTTGGTCTGGTTCCATGATTCGGCTCCATAAGTGACTATTGGGAGGATGCATTGGTTATACACCCTTCTTTTTAAGATTAATGAGATCTTATTCTTGAAGGTTGAGCTTGCTCTGTCAACGTGCAAATATTGTTTTGTTGGTATCATCTGTTCTTTACCGTGCAACTGAGGGATTTTAAAAACAAAGCAGCTATATTAACATGGCACCCAAACAGTGTTGATGAAACAACCCCCGTTTTAGCCATGATTTTAATATATAGCTTATGTCATACGACTAGCTTGACATTTTATTTTGGGTATTATCATAATGTATTCTATGAGGATATTATTTTATTCATATCATTTCATTATTTGATACAGGATTTTCTTACATACGTTACCCAAAACACTTATTCAACAATGAGAGATCGGTAAGTGTAACAACAGACGTAACTCGCAGTTTGTATTACTTCTATTGAGTGTTCACCCATGCGAATATTAAATCCGTTATGCGAGTTATTTGTCTCAGACTGGATGCAAACCAATTTCTGATATATCTTAAAGAATACTGATTGCACAAAAAAATTATATATATATATATATATATATATATATATATATATATATTGGCCTGACTTCAACCCCTAAAAGGATGGCATCTTACCCTTGGTTACAATCAGGGGTGCAGTGCTGATGGAGTTTGACGATATGCTGCCCCAGAACTCTTGTGAAAAAAGAAATTAATTAACGATCCCTCCAATTCGTGTCCCAGCTCATTTCCTTGTTCAAATACTTATGAACAGTACTTTTGATATATATACAAACCATTGTTTATATAATGTGGGTCTCTTGCCCATGATTGCAATTCCTTACGAAGCATGTATTGGTATAATTGCAAGAAAGTTGACCTCCACATGAACCTCTGCAAAACAAATGTCATGTAAAACATACATGTTGGGGACAAAGATAGAAATCGAGATTGCAGTGCTGAATAGAGTTGACCACTAAACCTACCTAGGATAGCAAGTCTCAAAGAAGTCATCGAAAGAAGAAAAAATAAAGCGAAGAATCACGCTAGGTTGGCAAGCTTTGGGTAGCGCAAGTTTGAGTTTCAAAAACACACGAATCCCACTTGTCCTAAAAAGAAAGGTATACAACCAATGCTTCCAACTGATAGTCACCTATGGAGCTGAAACATGGAACCTGACCGAAAGATTGGCTCACACAAGAGAGAATCATGCTCAACATCACATGGAAAAATCATAAGAGCATAGTATATTTGAGAAACGACAGGAGTTGGATATTTGGAAACAGTTAGAAAAATCAAATGGTAACGGGCTGGACATATTGCACTAATGTCAGACAACCGTTGGACATCACGACTCACAACGTGGACCCCAGAGATCGTATGCGAAATTGTGACCGACAGAAAGTAAGATGGCGTGACGGACTGGAAAAAATCAGAAAGTACTGGCTCTGCGATGCCCATGATAGAGAGGTCCAGTGAATCTTTGGGAGACGGATACTAAAAGGCTGATGATGATGATAGTTGAAAGCCATTTTTCTTACTAGTTTGGTAACCTTACAGAATAGCAATGTTAGTCAGCCTTTGCAATCTCATTGATCGAATGTGAACAAGATTATAGCTGGATAGTAAAAATAGTGGTGTCGATTCTTTTAACAATCTAATTATATCAAAAAGAACATTTTCCAGGAATTTAGCATTAGAAACCACAAAACAGGATTAAATGTATGCCTCGTTGTTCTGATTGCAATACAATTTGAGTATCTTTACCTAAAGCTCATGTTTTTCACTCTGAAAACCAACCCACATAAGCAGAATTTCTGTTGAAATACGCACAAACATAACTATATGAATTGATGAATGGCTTGGCTCCGCGAACGAACATTTCCGGAGAGTTTCCAACGAGTGGAGGATCCCAGGCAGCGGAATTGGTACACAAAATATCCCACCGGGCTCTACGATGAAGTTTTAAGGTTTAGTGTGACGTGAGCACAGCCAACCCTGTCCTTTGAACTAATAGCGTGCACGTCATGGTCTACCAAGGTGGCACTAATTGGCTGTAGGTTGAAGGTGTTTCCTTCTCCTGACAGATGCCCCCGCTTTCTGCCCCTTCGTAAGAGTGTTCTGATAGTATGGCTGACATGGGCAGTTAAACCAAGGGACTTGGACATTCCAGTATTATACATATATGTACACACACACACACACACATATATATATATATATATATATATATATATATATATATATATATATATATATATTATTGTGTCATCCACAGACAGCTGTTTCGATGTATTACATCTCTTCACTGTGGCTATAGACATTATCCCATCCAGTACCGCGAAGCAAAATTGAAGGAGGTCGATATCCTACCTCTGGACAACGGAACCGTAAGGCTGAATATAAGCGATATGTTCATTTTTACGCAGAAACTCCCCATCCACCAGAGTGCTCTATTCCTATGGAAGAGCACACGTGTGTGTATACATATATATATATATATATATGCATGTGTAAAAATGTATATATATATGTATACATGTATAAAAGGCACACGAACACAAAATCAGAATTGCAGGGAGAGCAACGGAAAGAGTAATGTTATGAATAACTCTCAGTGATAGAAAACGATCAACTTTGATACGAGCGAGGACCAGGGTGAAGGATTTCGTACAAGTAATTAAGTAGCAAAAATGGAGATGTGCTGGGTACAGACCGAGAAGAAGAGACAACAGACAGAACAAAAGACCAACCGATTTGTGTCTGTGGGACAGTAAACACAGTGGAGGAGGGCGAAGATGGAGAGAAGAGATAGAAAAGTTTGCCGGTTAGACATGGAAGAGATTACTGTAAACACGCCCTGGACTTATAACGACGGAAGATGATGGTGCTTTTTATATATATATATATATATATATATATATATATATATATACACAACACTTGTACATACTCTGGTCAATTGACGTCAGAGGTGATTTGAAATGTAATTTGAAGGTAAGATGTGGAAAGAAATAGGAAAGCCTTCATCCAGCAGTGGACTTAAAACGACTGATTATATATATATATATATATATATATATATATATATATATATATATATATATATATATATATATATATATATCGTACATTCTCCCTCAATTGACGTCAGAGTTAATTTGAGAGGTAATTTTTGGAAACGTTAGCATTACTGACATCCAGAAACAAGAGATTCATTTTAGAGAAATCAACTTTAAGAAACAAAGGAGTGTCTGTCTCTTCACCAAAATAAAATGTGGACATTAAATGTGCATTCGGATTTAAATGCCAAATGTCAAAAGGAATTAACTTCAATTTAATCCTAGTACAAAATTGCACCCATCATTTGGTCTAATAAACGGAGCATTAAAATATGAATTCTCTTATGCAAAATCGTCCGTTATGCAGAACCGCCTTGCAGAATTGAAAGTCGACTCTTCTTTGGATGCCAAAAGGTTTTTCGTTTTGACCAAATTTGAATCACTTCATAGCGTTCATAAGAGAGGAATGATGGAGAGGAAGTGGGTGAAAAAAACCGGATGTTTTTATGACACGCTACGTCACACTACGTCATGTTATTACTTTGTTTTAAATCGATTCTCCGGATAAAAAAAAAGTAGGAAGTACAAGATAGAAATAAAGAAAGAAAGCAGACTAAACAGTGTTTATAACAAGCAACTAAGCAATGCTCTTCCAACTCTGGAATGGAGCCCTCTGGAATAAATATGCATAAGTCAATATATTGCTTGATTTGGTCTTACTGACCACCCAGTTCTGCGTTGGGCAGGGTTGGGGCGTCTGCTTCTGGGTTCGGAGCGAAAGTTTCGACCCCACCTAGCGGAACTGGAAGGGATTTTGAGTCCATAGCCATACTGGAGAATTGTAATACAACGAAACAGCTGTTTGTTAATGACACAATTATTATCATAAATATATATATATATATATATATATATATGATTGTGTCATCCACAGACAGCAGTATTACAACTCTTCAGTGTGGCTATAGACTATCCATTATCCCAGCCTGTACCACGAGGTAGGATTAAAACCTTCGCTTCAGACCTGGACGCCGATATCCTACCTCTGCAGCAGGGAACTTGACGGTCAGTAAGGTTGAATATAAGCGTTATATCTATTTTAGCATATATTCCCCATCCACTAGAGTGCTCTGTCTATATATATATTTATGCCACTTCTTCACTTCCCGATGGATTTTATTGCTTTCTGGACGATATTCTTGTTCTATTTCTGATGCAATGATTATTAATTTTTGTTCCGAATGTTTTATCGGGAATCAACCTGTAAAACCGATTGGAAACAAATATTTTTATCACAGTAACAGATGTTAACAAATGTTGTCTAATGCTGTAAAAAATTGCATATACAACGTCGCAGGTTTTGAACGAAGTCTGTGATTCTCCTTTTTCTTTGTTATGTATGATTTTGTGCATAATTCATTATATATTATGATATCATCTGGTCTCTCCATCATCATCATCATCATCATCATCATCATCATCATCATCATCATCATCATCATCATCATCAGTCTTTTAACGTCCGTTGTTGGACATAGACCTTCCCCAAGATTCACCACACTTCTCTATCATGGGCTTCGCAGAGCCTATATTTCCTGAATTTGTCTAGCTCGTCACTCCATCGTATATTCTGCCGGCTTTGGTTGCGCATGTGATCTCAGGGGATCCATGTCGTGAGTTGTGATGTCCATTGGTTGTCCGCCATTCGTGCAACGTGGCTAGCCCACTGCCATTTGAGATTTGTAATGGATTCTATGATGTCTCTGACTCCCTCTTGATGTATTGAGCTGTCTTGTGGTCTCTCCATGTGAGGCCCTGCATAATTCTTTCATGTGCACGTTGCACGGTTCTCAATTTGCGGATTTGTCTCTTGGTTAGGTTCCATGTTTCAGCTCCATAAGTGACTATTGGGAGGATGCATTGGTTGTATACCCTTCTTTTTAGGGTTTAATGGGATCTTCTTATTTTTGAAGGTTGACCTTGCTTTACCAAAGGCTTGCCATCTTAGTGTGATTCTCCGCTTGATTTCTTCTTCTTTTGAGGGTCTCATGGAGATTTGTTGTCCTAGGTAGATGTAGTGGTCTACTTCTTCCAATTCTGTGTCTTCGATTTTGATCTCAGTGTTTTTATCTCCGATGTGGTTGTTGCACATAATCTTCGTCTTGCTGAAGTTCATGTGTAGGCCGACTTTCTTGCTCTTTGCATTTATTTCAGTAAATCTAAGAAATATTTTGTTACTTTAAGATTAGAAAACTATAGGCAGATAGAAATCCCAATGGTATGCCCACTTGCCACTGAAAAGATAACCGTGGATAGGGGGACCTCTGGAAAGAATACTGCAGATAAGGGGCTGCTAGAAGGGAAACAATGAACTATGTAAATCATATCTTGAAAAAAAAGCAACTTTAATCTATAACCACATGCTTGTGAATACTGATGACGTAGTTCTGTATCTATCACAAAAATTGATTAAAAATAAGTATAAATGATTGTTCTTTGGTGATGAAAAAGAACATACCTGTGAGAGGGCGGATATTTTTATTTCTATCGCGAGAATTGATTTTAAAAAAGAGAATAAATGACACCATTTAACAAGGGACACTCAAACTGAGTTATAAAGATGTTCGACACATCTAAAAAAAAACATATCTCCAGCTCCATTGTTATTAAGAGGCAGTAAGATTTTACTAAAAAATTGTAATGGCAATGATTTTTTTTAAGTATGTAGGAATATAATCACCCGAGTCAATTATATCATTCATCGCTCGCTTTTTCATTTAACCTTCATCCAATACTTTAATTTCATTCATCATTATAATAATTTCATTCAACATTGCATGAAATATTCACCAGTCTAAGAGGTACTTGTGCGTAAACATTGTTATCCGTCATTTCCCAAGAAGGGCCATAAACTTTCAATTCATTTTTTCCGGTCGATTGAACTCTTTCTTCCTGTTTGTGTTGGTCACGCAAGGTTCCAGCCGATCTATTCCTCGGCACCCTTCATGTATGCTATCTGGTAGCAACTCTTAT